>JAGFMF010011827.1:1382093-1495078 GCA_019455555.1 Galemys pyrenaicus
AAATGCCCAAAAACAGATGAGTGGATCGGGAAGCTGTGGTACATATACACGATGGAATACTACTCAGCAATCAGAAATGAGAAACTAGACTCATTCATGCGAACATGGATTGATCTGGAGGGGATTATGCTCAGCGAAGTAAGTCAGAAGGCAAAAGAAAAATACCAGATGGTTCCTCCCTTAGAAGGAACATAAGGGAACCAAAGGAGGATCAAGGAAAGGAATAAGAACAATAATAACAATAACAGCAATAAAAACACACAACCAAAAATGAGGAGACAAGGACAGACTGGGGACACCTGGTGGGGAGGGGAGGGGGAAGGTTGAGGGAAGATGGGAACATGAGGGACTGAGGTGATGGTGCACTGGTGAGATGGTGATGGGGAATACATGGGGATTACAATTTATGGCAATTATATGTAAATTTTAAAATATTTTATATTAATTAAAAAAAACAAAATGCAAGGGTCATATTTTTAATATCAAATGAATTTCTACAATAACTCCTTGGTGGCTCCTGAGAGCAGCAATTTTCACTTTCATGTGGAAGCAGTTGCATCTACTTAACCTGCAGGGACTTCAGTGACTTACTTATCACTGGTACCTTCACAACTAACTCTTATGAGTTCTTCTGAGGGAAGCCTCTACTCAGGGCCTCAGAGATGATTTGAGCGTGGTCCATCTAAAATGTGGTCACCCTATGAAAATGAGCTTCTTCCAGGCTCCAAAATAGCAAGACACAAGAAAAGGAAAATTGGAGACTACTAAATTTTATATTATGGAAATTCAAGGAACTTCAGACTTGTGAAATTTCAAGATGAGAACTACATAATTTCTCTTAAAGCCAAAAATAGAGTGTTCAGGAAGCCCTGCCCTGTGAGCAAATCACAGTAAAAGTCAAAGATGGTTAATAATGCCACAGAAACACTCAGGCCCTCATTCATGCAGACATTGGAATGTAGTTCTTCAGTTGCCAAAGACCTGCCTCAGAGAGGTTGCTGGAATGGGGAGAGAGAGAAAGAGAGGGAGACAGAGAGAGAGAACACTACATATACCAACCAAAAGGACTTTAACTATTTATCATTAACATAAAAGTTACCATCTTTAAAATGTATCTCCTGCCACAGTCTCTTTGTATCTTTTGCACACACTAGACTTTTTTTCTTTGCCTGAAACAATCCTTTTCCAAGTGCTCCCTACCCTGCCTCCCTTTTTCCTTTTCTGTAGTCTGTGTTCTGGGTTTTCCCTTTCATGCCTTTGAAAGTCAACCCCCAGTCCAGATATGCTCCTCTTTGCTTCCTTCTATTCTTTCTCCTCAGTGGCCACCAGCCTTAGTTCTCAAACTCCTTGATGAAGCTCTGAGGCTGTGTATTTGGGACCAAGTGTCTGGATTTTCCTCTGATCACATATAAATCTTTCTCATAGGTGTTTTTAAGGGAGAGGGTGATTTCAGTCTCTCTATTCCACCTTGTTGGGAATACCGCAGTTGGCACAGCTTGGGCACTGAAAGTTCCTGCCCTTGCCCTCTACTGGAAGAAATCAAAGAACCCAGTCTGAGCCAGGCCATACTCAAAAAAAAGCCCAATACACAAAGAAGAATTTTAGAGTGAACTCATGAATCTTCTGGGAAAGTAAACAAAGGGCAGGGCCTCCTGGTGGTGCATGGGTTAAGCACAGCACTATGAAGCAAACTGCAGCCACTGCAGCACGAGTTTGATCTCTACTGATGGCAGGGAGGTGACCCACATGATTTGGCAGACCTCTTGTGTCTCACCCGCTGATCCCTTCAGCAGTGTATTTCAGTCAGTCTGTCTGTCCTGTTCCCCACTCTGCCTCTGGTGACTCCTCTCACCCCCCACACCCCCGGCCTGTGCCCCAGTTCTTGTATGCACAAATAAATAAATCTTTTTTAAAAAAGGGATTAATATCACTCATCAAACCAAGATCAAGCAATAAAGCCCCAGATTCTCCACCCAACTCTACCTCATACCAAGGCAAACTAAGAAGAGAAAAACAAAGATAAACCCTCCATCACTTCTCGGCCTTTTGGCTAAGATCAAGTGCAAAGATAAACCCTCCAGAATCCCAAGCATGTATATACACATAAGTAGCCATAAATAAAGCAATATATGCCTAAGAAGCATGGAATATCTCAACACAAGTAGAGAAGTAAAATAAAAAGAACAGAAGTAACTCCTAGAAAAATATAGAGAAAGAAATAGAGAAACTATCTGGCAAAGACTTCAAAACAACAATGTTAAAAATATTAAATGAGATAATAGAATATTGGTGAAAAGCAGACAGACAAGCACAAAATCTCAGAAAGTAGATCCAGGAACATGTAGAGATCCTCAATAAAGAAACTGAATATATTAAGAGATCACAAAAGAGATCTTAATGAAACACAGACAAATTTCATTTGAAAATGCATTAAGTAGAATTATAATGGAATATAATATATATAATGGAATAACGGCTGTAGATGATTCAAATGAACAAATAGCACATTTAGAAGAAGTGTCAAGACAAAGGAAAAATGAGGAAACTCTACAAGAAATACCATTTATAAGAGGAAAAGAGAAGACTCATTAAAAGAGGAAACCTAAGAATGATCTGGCTCCCAGAGGGGAAGCAAAAAAAATAGGAGTAGAAACCTTATTTAAAAAATAATAATGAGAACTTCCTAAATGTACAGAATAAATTAAATACGGAAGGCCAGCAAGAAAAAAATAACTCGCAGCTCTCCCAAATTAGCATTTCCCAGGAATACAGCCCAGATACTTTCCAAGCAAACATAATGTAAAAGAAAACATGGACCCTACAAGACAAGATCTGCTATCCAAGACTTATCTGTCCTGAAAATTTTTAAATAAAAGTATTAATTGGCTTCCCTGGTGGCACAAGGGGTTGAGTGCTGCACTGTGGGGTTTCCGCAGCCAGTGCAGCGTGAGTTTGATCCCCCACCAGGGAGGTAACCCACATGGCACAGCAACCTCTCCTGCCTAGCCCACTGCTCCCCCTCAGCAGTGTATTTCAGTCAATCTGCCTGTTCTTCTCCCCACTCTGTCTCTGGTGAATCCTCTCATGCCCTGTGCCTCTGGCCTGTATCTCAGCTCTTGTATGCATATATAAAAGCTTTTTTAAAAAAAGTATTAAGGTGTAACAAATGTTTTCTCAGACAAACAGAAGCTAATGGAGTTTGTCACCACTAGACATACTCTTTGAGTAATATTGAGAAGAGTTCTTCCACACAAAAAGAAAAACTGAAACACCAACTACATGGCAAAATGTCAATAACAATTGAATACTAGTGGCATTAGCAAGAATACTATGAATCTCTAAAAAACACTTAAGAGGAAAAAAGGGGTAGAATGAGTATAAAGAAATGTCTGAGAGCAGATACTAGTTCATAAAGAAAGGACCTAAAATTCAGGAATTTAATTAAAACTCCCATTGTAACTACTAAACAAAAACACCCACAAATGAAGAAACAAAGAAATTGATGAAAATATTAAGGAAAGCCACCCAGAAAGTGTAAAGAGAAACAAAGAGTCAAAGAAACAATAAAAAAATAAAACAATCAAAAATCAAAACCAAAATATAAAGAGTTTAAATCACTAATCACTGTAAAAAGGAATGATCTGATTTCACCAATAAAAAGACATAGACTAGTAATATGGGTGAAAAAAAGTCCAGTCATCAACATTTTCTTCACAAGAAACCCATTTAAAACTAAAAGATAAAAGTAAACTAAAAATAATAGCATGTAATAAAATCATACATGCTAATAACTCAGCGTCAATCAGTAACTGCAAGCTTATATCCAATAAACTGGTCTTTCAACTGAAAAGGGTATTCAGGGACACTTTGTGATAATGATCAAGAGAACATCTCACCAAGAAGACCTAACTCTTATTAATATTTATATTCCAAATATAGCACTACCTAGTTAGATAAAACAACTATTAACATACTTAAAATAACATTAACAAAAATACAATGTCAGAATCTTCAAAACACCACTGACACAAAGGGCTTAAATGAAGTATCAGATCAAATGGATTTACTGGACAATTATAGAGTTTCTATCTAAGAAACCATGAATACACTATCTTCTCACTGGCCATAGGATAATTTCAAGAACAGATCATATACTAGGAAGTAAGACAAATCTCAGAAAATATACAAAGAAAGATATATCAAGCATCTTACAGACCACAATACTATAAAGCTTGAAATTAACCATAAAAGGAATCCTGGAACAACCCAAAATATGAGGAGACATAAATTGCTTCTGAACAACAGTTAAGACAATGAAAAAATAAGAAAAAAATATCTAGAGACTAACAAAAATGGAGAGACAAGCCACCAGATTCCATGGATGCTTTAAAAGCAGTACTACATGGGAAGTTCATAACAATACATTTCCACATAAAAAATAAAAACCAAGAAAGATCTCAATTCAACAATCTAACCCTGCAACTGAAGAAACTAGAAAAAAGAAGCCAAAGTTCTCAAAAACCACTACAAGCCAAGAAATAATAAAAAATTAGAATAGAAATAAATGAAATAGAGAACAAAAGATCAATGAAATCAAGAATGGGCTCTTTGGAAAATTAAACAAAATTGACAAACCTTTACTATGCTTACAGAGAAAAAACCAAAATTAATAGAATCAGAAATGTAAGAAGCAAAATTACAACAAATATTGCAGAAATACACAAGGTCATAAGAACCTATTATACAAGTTCTATGCAGTGACTGCCTGGTGGCCCAGAAGTTAAGTCTCAGTACTATCACCATTACAACCTCAGTTCAATCCCCAACCAGGGAGCTAATCCACATATGATGTGGCAGACCTCTCCTGTCTCACTTGCTGCTCCCTTTAGCAGTGGATTTCAGTAAGTCTGCCTATTCTGCTCCCCACTCTGTTTCTGTGAATCATATCACCCCACTGAACCTCTGGCCTATATGTCAAGTCTTCTATATAAAAAAAAAAGTCTATGCAAACAAACTGGACAACTTAGAAATGGACTAATTCTTAGACTCATGCAATCTCCCAAGACTGAACCAGGATGAAACAGACAGCTTAAATAGTTCAATCACAAGTGCTGAAATTGAAAGAATAATAAAAAGTCTTCCCAAGAACAAAAGCCCAGGACAAGATTCTCTTGTGAATTCTAACTACCCTATAAAGATTCTCTAGTGAATTCTATCAGACCTACAAACATTCTCCAGTGAATTATACCAAACCTATAAAAAAGATCTAATACCTATCCTACTCCCATTCTTCAGAAAAAAATAGGAGAGGAAAACTTCCAATACATTCTATGACAGCAAAGTTATTCTGATTCCAAAATGAAACAAAGATAGTACAAAAAATAAAAGAATATTATAGGTCACCATATTTGATGAACATAAACACAAAAATCCTCAATAAAATTCTATCAAACCAAATACAGCAGCATATTAAGAAAATAACCCACCATGATCAAGTAGGCTTCATTCCAGTGATGGAAGGCTGGTTCAACATATGGAAATCAATCAACATCATACATCAGGTAAACAAAAGGGAAGACAAAAATTACATGATAATCTCAATAGATACCCCCCAAAACATTTGACAACATCCAACAACCATTTATGAGAAAAACTCTCCAAAGAATGAGAATAAATGGAACTTACCTAAATATTATTAAAGCCATAAATGATGTACCCACAGACAATATCACATTTGCAAAAGCTGAAAGAATTTCCTCTAAGATCAGGAACATGACAGGAATGTCACTATCACCATTGTTATTAACATAGTTTTGGAAGTCTTAATAGAAGAAGTAAGTCAAGAAAAAGTCATAAAAGAAATCTAAATTGGAAAAGGAATGAAACTGTCACTATTTACAGATGACATGCTAATATAGTTAGAGAAACCAAAAGATTCTTTAAAAAATTTATAAAAATATTAAATGAATACACCAAAGTGACAGGGTTAAAATTTCAATATACAAAAATTAGTTACATTTCCACAGGCAAACAATGTATCAGAAGAAAGGGAAATAAGGACTATAGTTCCATTTACAATCATGTCAAAAGAATGAAATAACTGGAAATAAATTTAATGAAAGAGGTGAAAGACCTATACATTCAAAACTATAAAACTCTGTTAAAGGAAATAAAAGGAGACACAATGAAATTCTTCACTCATGTGTAAGAAGAATTTAAACATTGTTAAAATGGCCATGTTACTGAAATCAATTTATAGATTTAATTCAATACCTATTAAAATACCAATGACTTTTTTAAGGAAAGAGAATAATTATCAAGTTTATATGGAAACACACAGGGCCCCAAGTAGCTAAAAAAATCTTGAGAGAAAAGAAGGAAAATGGAATATCACATTTCCTGGCATAAAACAATATTACACAGCAACAATAATCAAAACAATATGGTGTTGGAACAGAAACAAAAACTTAGAGCAATGGAACAGAACTGAAACCCCAGAGATAAATCCATATAAATACAGACAGTTAATCTTTAACATAGAAGTTATTGCTATACAATGTAGCAAACACAGATTTTTAAATAAACAGTGCTGGGAACATGGAAAGCCAGATACAAAAAACTTAAATCAAGAACCGTGTTGAACTCCATAAATGAAATTTAATTCAAAACGCACCAAAGATGTAAACATAAAAGCCAAAATTATAAAGTACTTAAAAGAAAACCTAGGGACAAATTACACAAAGATGTATTTGGAAATACAACTCCAAAAACAAGTGAAACAAAACCAAAATTAAACAAGTAGGACTATATTAAATAGAAAAGAATTACTAACTAAAAAGAAACAATCATAAAAATAAAAAGGCAACCTACAGACTGGGAAAAAATATCGTATACTATACAACTGATAAGGGGTTTACCTCCAAGATTTACAAATTACTTATACAATCTGGATACAAAGAAACATATGACCTAATTTAAAAAATGGCCAAAGGATCTCAATATACACTTCTCTAAAGACATCATGAAAGAATAGTCAACATCATTTATTATAGTGATGGTCAACTAGTTGAAACAGATTGTTCATTTGACTCTTGTGTGATGCCCCATATATATATATATAAAAGAATTAACAAATGTTAGTGAGGTTGCAGTGGAACTTAAATTCTCATCTACTGTTGGTGGTAATGCAAGTTAATACAGCTTCTGTGGAAAAGTGTAGTTATTTCTCAAGAAAATTAAAACAGTGGAGAACACAACCTTCCTTGCCCAGGCCAGCATTGCCCTTGGGCCCTTCCACAAGACCATGCTACAGCCCACCCAGTCCATCAAAAAAATCACAATAAGGATGGTGCCAGAGTGTCCTGTGACCTTGTGACTCTCTACAAGACCCCACTAGCACCCTTCCTGATTGGCAGACACATCAAAAGTTTCTGTGGTAGCCCACCATTGCCCATCCAGACTAGTAAGATCCTGGACCCATGTCAGAAAGAGCCCGAGAAGCCAAAACACCCACAACCACTCCTGAGTCTCTACCAGCTAATTGCCCAGATAGGTGAGACCTCTGAACAGCCTCACTGTAGGAAGAGCCATGCCTAAAGGAAATGTCATGTACAATGGCTGGGTCCTAAAGCTAATAATGGGCAGAAGGAAAACATCCAACAAACTGCAACATGAGTCCTCAAGGGAATAGTACAACCCTGAGAGAGACAAATCTACAGAATGCGAATTCATAGTCAAGAATTTATGTCCTCCTTATCAGATACAGCGTTTACAATGGAAATGATAAAGAATTGGAATAAAACTTAGAAAAACATATAATGGCCATAGAAGAAAATCAAGGAAATGGAGGAAAAAAATGAAGCTCTAATTAAGATAAAAATGGAGTTATAGGATTTCAAAAGAGAAATACAGAGTTGAAAAACTCGGGAGAAATTTTTCACAGAAATAGAATAGATGAAGAGAAACAATAAGTCAGTGTAACTGAAGGCAAAAGTACCAAGGAACAGACTGAACGAAAGAGAGAAATGAAATTTAAAAAATGAAGAATCAATCTGAAAACTATCCAGTGCATAATTGGCAACATAAGAATGAAGGGATTACAAGAGGGTGAACAGAGAGAAAGGAACAGAAAATGAATTTATAGAAATAATGGAGGAAACATCCCTGAACTTAGAGAAGGGAATAAATTACAAATACAGGAAGCTAAACACACACACACACACACACACACACACAACCCAAACAAACAAACAAAAAAAACCCAGCCACATAGCTATATAAAATGAGATCAATCCCAAAAAATAGTAGTGAAATTTTCAAGAATTTGGGATAAAAAGGAATACTGAAGTTGGCAAGGGGGAAGAAGCAGAAACCCAATAAAGTTACCCTGAGCAGACTAACATCAGACTTTTCTGAAGAATCACTGTGAGGAGAGAATGGAATGGCATGTCTTAAAAACTTGAGAGAAACTGCCAACTAAGAATACTCTATCCTGCAAGACTGAGGGAGGAACAAACTTATTAGATGCAGCAAAATCAGTACTAAAAGAGAAACTTACAGCAATATATGCCCACATCAAGAAACAAGAAGGAGTTCAAATAAATAAATTTTTTTTCTCAAATTGAGGACTTTTAAAAGGATAGTCCAAAAGATCAACAAAACCAAAAGCTGGTTTTTTAATAAAATAAACAAAACAGACAAACCTCTAGCAAAGTTCAACAAGAAAAAAGGAGAAATCTCAAATAAATAGAATTTATTATTTACAGTGCTGCAGAATTTAGAGTATAATTAGAGACTATATGAACATAACGAATTCTATAAACTAAAAGACACAAATTTTTAGATTTCACAGTGCTCTCAAACTGAAAAGGGAAGAAATAGAAACCTGAAACAAACCAACACAAAAAAGGAAACTGAAATAGTAATCAAAATGCTGCAAAAATCAAGAACCAGGGCCATATGGTGTCACAAGTGAATTCAATTAAGCCTTCAGTGATGAACTAACACTATATTGCTCAAACTCTTCCAAAAGTTGAAAAAAAAAAAAACAACCAAGAATACTTCCAAATGCTTTCTATGATGCCACTATTACTCTAATACCAAAACCAGACAAAGATAACAGACAAAAAAGGAAATTATAGACTAATCCCCCTTATGAACACAGATGAATAAACCCTTACTAAATCCTCACAAACTGATTCCAACAATTTATTAAAGGACCAGAAACCATGACCAAGTGAGATTCATACCAGGAACACAAGGATGGGTCAATATTAAAAATCAGTCAATATAATTCACCACATAAACAAAAAGATAGGTCACATGATCATATCAATGGATTTTGAAAAAGCATTTGATTAGATCCAAAATCCATTCATGATTTTATGATAGAAACCCTCAAAAAACTTGGGGTAAATATAACATACCTTAACATAATAAAAACCATTTATAACAAACCTGTAGCTAATATCACTCTCCATGGTGAACAACCAAAACCTTTTCCACTAAGATCCAGTACACGACAAGGATGTTCACTCTCACCACTGCTATTCAATGTAGTATTGGAAGTTATAGCTAGAACAATTAAACAAATGAAAGCTATAAAAGGAATTGATCCAAAGTGGGAAAGAAGTGAAGCTATCATTATTTTCAGATGACATGATAACATATAGAGAGAACCATCAAGATTCCATGGAAAAAGTATTTGAAACAATCAGTTCAGAAAAATGGCAGGGTATTAAATCAATACATATAAATCAATCATCTTCTCATATACAATGAGATAGAAGAAGAGATTAAGATTGTGATCACATTTGCTATTACACCAAAAAAATTAAGTTACTTAATAGTAAACTTATCAAAGGATGTAAAAAATCTATACAATGAAAAAATGGGATTGTAGAAAGAAGAAGATATGAATTTGAAAAATATTCCCTTCTCATAGAGTGGAAGAATCAACATTGTCAAAATGGCCATCCTACCTAAAGCAATATACAGATTCAGTGCAATTCCAATAGTGTTTTTCAAAGTACTAGAGCAAATACTACTGACAATCATATCAAATATAAAAAGATCCTGATAAGCAAAATACATCTTGCCAAAGAATAAAGAGAATGGAGGTATTGCACTTCCAGAACTCAAGGTATGTTATAAGCCAAAATAATTAAAATGGTCTGGTACTGGAACAAAAGCAGACACACAGACCTATGGAATAGAATTGAGAGCCAAGAAATAAGTCCACATATATCTAGACACTTAATCTTTGGGCCAGAAATGTACACTAGAATAAGCATAATCTCTCCAATAAATGATGTTGGGAAAATTGGACAACTGCATGTAGAAGAAATGAAACTAGACCATAATCTCATCCAATCACCAATGTCAACTCAAAACGTATCAAAGGCTAGATTGTAAAACCTGAAACCATAAAATACATAGAAGAAAACATAGACAAAACATTTCACCACATAAGCTTTAGTGATGCCTGTAGAGATTCATCCCCAACCGCAATGAAAACAAAAGAAAACATAAACAGCTGGACTACATCAAACTAAAAAAAAACTACTGTACAGAGAAAGAAACAATTACTAAAACAAAAAAGACACCCTGCTGAATGGAATAAAATATTTGCACACCATATACCTGACAAAGGACTAATATCAAACAACTCATAAACTCTACAAAAAAAAAAGTCCCACAAAATAAATAACCAAATTAAAGAATGGGCAATAAGACTAAACAGAACTTCTCCAAAGAAGACATTCAAATGGCCAACTGGTACATGAAAAAATGTTCTCAATACTTATTATTAGAAAATGCAAATCAAGACCACAATAAGACACTACCTCACATATGTGAGAATGACCCATATTGAAAAGATCAGATACAAGTACTTGTGAGGATGTGGAGAAAAGTTAACCCTCCAAAACTGCTTGTTTAATGCAAATTAGTGCAGTGATTATGGAAAGCAATATAGTGGTGACTCAAAACATTAAAAATGGACCTGCCATTTGACCCAGTAATTCCACTCCTAAGCATGTACTGAAAAAAATTTAAAACACTAATTCAAACAGAAATTTGCACTACCATGTTTACTGCAGCACTATATACTATAGCTAAACTATAGGAACAACTTATGTCTCCCATAACAGATGAGTGGATCAGAAGATATGGTGTATATATATATATACACACACACACACATATATATACACACACACACATATATATACACACACAATGTAATATACTCAGCAATCTAAATAAATTCATGCAATTTGTGGCAATATGGATGGAGCTTGAAGGCATAATGCTAGGTGAAATAAGTCATCAAGGGGGAAGATAAATATGGGATGGTGTCATTAATATGTAGAATATAAAGTACCTAAATTAATAGTCAGATAAAGACAAGCTGAAAAATGAATGCGTGATAGCTGACTACAGAACTGAAGCACAAGGGGGAAGGAAGTATAATGTTCTATGGTGATGGAACATGGGTGAGTTCCACATGGGTTGTGGGTGCACTACAGTGGAAATACCTGTTGGAGATATACCAAAATTACCTCAGTTAAAAAATAATAAATTTTTAAAAAATAAAAGAAGGAATCCTATATGATCTAGCAATACTGCTATTATGTATTTATCCAAATAACATTAATATTCTAATACAAAAGATCTATTTATATCTGTGTACATGGCAACACTATTTATAAGTGTCAATCATGAAACCAACCTAAATGTCCTTCAACTGATGAATGGAAAGAAAATCTGTGGTGCATATATATATATTGGAATATTACACAACTGTGAAGAAGGGATAATGTCATTTGGTCAAAATGGATGGACCTTGAAGTGATTGTGATAAGTAAAATCAGTCAAGAAGTGAAAGACAGATTTCAGATGGTTTCTTTAGTCTATGGAATATAAATACCCCAAAATTATTACAGCAAATAATAGGAGTACAAATTTGAATTAGTCAAAAAGAAATAATGGTTAGTAAAGGGAATAGGTACAAGGATGGAAGAGATGGGTGAGTGTGGCAGATAGGATTGGGCATGATGGAGGATAAAATATATTTGCGTGTGTATGTGAACATATACACACATATATACATATATATATAAAACTTTTCATATTTTTAAGGGCATATTGGTAGGCAATGAGTGAAACATTTACTGAAGTAGAATAACAATGCCTTTTGGTTCAAATCCATATGATGACACTTTACTCTTCCCCTTAGGTAGCTAATATTTATTTTAAACTGTAAGCATATTAAAATTTGGTAAATAATTCCATGAAAAAAAAGAAAAGAAAAGAAACATTGGTTTATTGAAGTCAGTCTTTACCAGTTTAATTAATTTATTTTTATTGTAACATAGATATAATTTTACATAAGTTTCAGGTGTGCATCACTAAAAAAAAAAACACACACATCATTTTATAGAAATTATGGTCTCACTACCCTTTCAGAATTTGAAAACATGGACCATTCTGTTACCTAAATTGTCTTACACAACAATCCACATAACAAATTCATTCAAGAATACAGAGCCAGGAGTTTTCCCCAAAGCAACACATATCTACACCTTTAAAAATTGATTCTGAGGGCCTCCCTGGTGGCGCAGTGGGTTAAGCAACGCACTATGAAGCAAATCGCAGCCACTGCAGCACGAGTTCGATCCCTGCTGCCGGCCAGGGGGTGACCCATATGGTGCGGCAGACCTCTCCTGTTGTGCCCGCTGCTCCCCTCAGCAGTGTACTTCCGTTGATCAGCCTGTTCTGCTCCCAGCTCTCTGTGGTGAATCCTCTCACCCACACCTCTGGCCTGTACCCCAGTGCTTGTATGCATAAATAAATAAATCTTAAAAAAAAAAATTGATTCTGAAACTCTTTTAGTCCCTTTCTTTTAGCTTCCAGCAAAACAAATCAATAGCACTGTGTGAATTGTTACAAATACATGAATGTGTATGTGTGGGGGAGTGAATGCATAGACATACACATGCACTTATAGGAGTCTGTCCTAATTAAAAGTTATATGTTTTTGTCTAAGTTTTATGATTTGTACTTGGTCATAATGTCTATTAATTCAAGAATGTCTATGTATTTTCTAGCTCACAACTTAGCATGGAATTAGAAGTTAAATTATTTCACTGTTTCTTAGGACACCTCCTGGTCCTCAAAATTGTTTCTGAGTCCTCTGAGATGGAGGAAACTAAAAAATGGGGCAATATGATTACACTAGAATAAACCAAATGGAGAGTCATCGCTCAGAACTGGGAATAGAGTGTGGGGGGTGGATATTAAAAGAGAAGGATGACCCTGACAGAAGAAGGGACCGTGACTTCTGTGGCCTCCACACTCACCCACAGGCATCCTGGAATCTTCATTACTCTGTTGACTACAGCATTCACCTTGGCCTCTGTCCAAGTGAATTTAGTGGTAAATGTATTAACGCCTGCAAGGTGGTCCCACAGCAAGGTCCCTGAGGACAGAGGTTCCAGTATAGCAAGGGAAAATCTGGAGGAACAGGCCAATCCAACACCATGGCATATGCTGCTAAGTGACAAGGCACTATATCATATAACAAGCTGTTGCTTTAGAATAGGCAAAGGTGGAGGAATGAGTGAATCGCGTGTGTCCCACAGATGCACATGAAACAAATGAGCAGGGCTGTCCTTGAAGAACATAATCTACATACCAGAACAAGTATGGGTTTATTTAAGTCTAAGCCATGGCAACAAACTTTAGCTCTGCAGCTCCCAGAACAGCTGTACAGAGGGGCCTTGGGTAAGGCCAGCATGGTGTTCCTGGACTCCCTACTCTGGGCTCCGTTGTATTAGAGCTTCAAATAGCACCTAACTGTTAAACCTTCACTTCATTTGCACAGCACAGCTAAGAAAACAAAGGAACTCCCAGACCTCCCTGGGTGACTGCAACAACCTTTCCTCTTACCTCTCTCCCAACATGAAGTCATTTTCAATAGTTTGAGAAGGGAAAAAAACAAACAAACAAACAAAAAAAAAACTTGCTTGTTAGTTTTAGGGGGAAAGACATTGAAGTAATGGGTTATGATTCAAAACAAAGCAAAACAAACTGCTCTTTAGGAGCGTTCAGAGTCATTACTGCCTCCTGAATTCATGGGCATCAACACTCAAAGAGGCACAATCCCCACAGAGGGTTTAAAGTCAGACTTGGAGAAATTTGGGTGGCCTTTCAGGTAAATGATATTCGAATCTTGTTCTCCAGAACCTAAGGATTCCAGACTTTATTTGGTAATTTTGAAAATTAGAAATATTTCTACTAGAAAAGTAAAGAGCTAAAGATATTTCAAAAGAGAGTTTTACTACAAAGTATTAAATCACTGAACTAGCTATTTTTTTTTTGTAGAGAAGGAAGGTGTGGTCAGGACTGGTAAAATTGAGGTAAATAATTTCTCCTCGTTTAGAGAAATAATTACATGTTGCAAAAATTCTCCAAGACATTGGAGAATTACTCTTCAAGATGGTGAGGGGTAGTAATGGTGCAAAAACAAAAGAAAACAGTTTCCATCCAGAGATTGTAGCATTTCCAATGTTATGATTTTCTTAATTAAGGGGACAACAATGAAAACCTACTCTATTGTTAATTGCCCATAGTGCCAATTCATAAGAATCTCTAAAACATGGAGAAAATTATAATCTATTAGCGTGATCTATGAAGTGGGAAGCAATAAGTTATTGAACTGCTGAGAGTCAGAGATTGAGACTCCCAAGAGAGATTCTGGAGCAACACCTGCCAACTCCAGGTTAAGGAGTACTTTGCTGAAGGCAGACAAGTATGGGGCAGAGATAAGCCAATCAGAGCATTTCAGGAAGTCATTCTCTACTTCCAGGGATCCTCCGGCTCTTTCTTTCTCCCAACAAAGTGTTCAGCCTTCCCTCTACATAAATACTGGATAAAAACAAACAGACCCAACGTCATGGATTCTCAGGTGATCCAAACCCTTGCCTGGGTGTACTCGAAATTCACTTTCATTCATCCCTTTTCCTCCTTAAAAAAAGTCTCTCTGTAAGCACTTGACTTTAATATTTACATATAATTACTACTTAAGCTGTCAAAATTTCTCAAGCTTTGACAACACTTGAGTTGGTGTTGAGATAAACTGAACTGTGTTCTTAAACTTATTCCACTGGTTCCCCATTATATTAGCATGAGGATGAAATTTATAAGTGTGAGATTGAACTTTATTACAATTCTTTCAAGAGATTCTTTAGTGATTGTTCCTTTTTTAAAAAAAAATTTTTTTTCAGAACACTTCATTACAACCTGGAACTCAAGCAAGTAGTATAATCAAGTCATGGTTTGCAAAGAATTAGAGTCAAGTCACACAGGTTTCTAACATAATAAATTGTTAGAAGCTTGAGAGAGACTATCTTATCAACATTATCTTAGTTTAAACCAGTATCAGAGCATGATCACTTAAGCCATAACAGTCCATTCACATATTTCATAATAGGTCTCATTTGCTGAACAAAGGATTAACAACTTGAATGTAAGAAGCAGGTGTGAGCTCTCTTGATAGGTCAGAACCTTGCCACCACCCAGACAAGATATAATTTCTGGGCACAGTACATGACATGCGTGAATTTCGTTTCAATATGTTTTCTATAGTGATAGCTTAGAAAATCACAGAACCATATCCTACCCAGACTTCCACTCCTAGTGGCAAAAATATTTGCCGATGATTGAAAGGTCACGTAAAACAGATGTGAGGGCAGCTGGATTTTCCAGCTATGCTTCAGTGGACTTAGCAGTAGTGCCTGCCATTGCAAATAGCACAGAGATTTTATTTCAATTGAGTGAAAACCAGAGTCTTAGGCAACCTTGTCAGTATAATTGGACATATATGCTGTCTCACTGAGGGCTCACTTTTTCCAGCTTCTACTCATCGGACTCACAGCTTGGAACTAACTTCTTCACAACGCAGAAATATCAGTCAACTGGGTGACAACCACCCTGACCTATTTTCCAACATCTTATAATTAGGTACTGTTGACCTCTGTGTATGGAAGTATTTTAATTGCATTTTCTACAGCCTTCTCATTTGCTTGGTACCACATTTGGTGTTATCTACATGTCAAACCAACTTAGTCTCATTATTCTTGTGCTGCCTTGAAATGTAGTGAAAACACAAAGAACAGCAAATGTTGCATTGCAGAGAGGGCTACCCTCACAAATACCCTTAGAGAACAGATGGCCCAATTGCAAACCACCCACATACTGACATCTGTGTAGTGGGCAACTGTAAAAGTCAGAGAGAGTGAGCTTTTAACTTTTACATATTTTATCAAAGTTAAGTAAATCCTAAAGTTGTCATTTATTAATTATGTGGGGGATTCTCCCCTATGAATAAGGGACTTTAAAAGATATGGATGAAATAATAAATATTCTCCCTAGTCTATAAGACAAAGAAGATATGTCATTTAATTGCTGTGTTTTTCAGAGAATCAGTCCTGACTTTTCATTTTCTCCTAATATGGCTAAAAATCTTTGACTCTCAGATGTTTTCCAGTTGTTAGAAGCTTACAGTGTCCTAGTTTACTCTAGTGTCACAGATGAGATAACATGGATACAAATGACAAAGACTATGCCACAAATATAAGTTATTATAGATCCACTGTTTGTTTGTGGTTTAATTTAGCATAAAGGGGAAATTGTTAATCTTTTTGCTTTCTATTACTAAAGATAAAAATGATCCATTTTTCCAATATGGTAGGACTTATATTTATGCCAAAAAAATTGTTAACCAAAAGTGCAATTAACTAGCACAAAGCTTTAACTAAAAACAATTTACTCACTTTAATTGTAAGAAGAGCATTACAGTATAATATAAACTCACTGAAAACCCCTTTGATTATACCTAAAATTAAATCTCTTAAATAATCAGAACTGTTCAATTATCCTGGATGTTTAGGGGATAGACTTGAAAAACACAATCAGTACATTATGCTTTCTTTCACTATTGAAGATATATTATTTACCACAGTATTTTTGACAATAAAGAACAAAATTACAATTTATTTGACTTTCTTACTCACCAAGAATATGCACTGGTTTTCTGGATATGGACATTTCAAACTAACTGCATTTCAAATGATCATATTAGGGTCTATAGACCCTAATATGTCTATCATCAACTTCTTGTTTTTAGTGCCGAGTTCATGCTCTAGATTCGAATCTGTGACAGCGCGCTGGACTTTGTAAGCATTTCTCTATAGTGAGTACAGAGCTAAGCTTTTTCAGCTATTAATTGAGGAAAAGATATTATAAAAGGCTTCTTGGCACCAGATATTACACTTGAGTTTCCTGTTCTAACTGTATCCTCACTGCATGGCCACCCTTGGTGTGTGTGGAGAGACACCTGAAGGAGCTTGGCTCAGCTGTGCATCCAGAGTGCACAGCCCCTTGGTAACTGGCTAGCACAAGGAAAGTTACTTTGGGCTGGTCAACCATGTTGGGTACCAAACTGTTACAGGGAAACCCTGATATAAAATGGGTTGTCTGACTGTGGGTCCTCAACTGTGTGCTTAAAAGGCACTTATAGAGACTCAACTGCAGGCACGCACACAAAATGGTTAATAAAGGGTTTATTTACCAAAAAAAGAGGAATGAAGAAATAACTCAGGGAGAAGAGAGGGAGATAAATCCGTGAATGCATCCTACCAGTTCTGCTGAGCTGGAACCCAACAGCACGCTGAGAGTTGGGAAGAACCAAGAGACGCCCAAGGCCCACATTTCTGCTTTTATACCAAACCTGGCTGCTTAACTCCACCCTCAGGCTCCAGCAAGCTTCCCTTTGGTGATGGAATTATGGGATTTGTAGTTCTTGGTGACTTGGATCTCTTTGGTTCGGAGTGGGGATGGAGTCCATAAACTTATTTTGTGGAGTTCATTCAGGACATCTTTCCCCTTAATGATTTCACATTCCTGGACTATCTGGTGGTGATCTTGCTACAGTCTCTTGATATGAATGCTGTGAATTCCAGATCTGTATCCACAGAAGTAACCTAAATCCCTTTGCACACCTACCCAGCAACCTTGGCTTATTTGCATTTTTTTTAAAGATTTATTTATTTATACATACAAGAACTGGGGTATAGGTCAGAGTCCAGGGAGGTGAGAGGATTCACCAGACAGAGTGGGGAGCAGAATAGGCAGACTGACTGAAACACACTGCTGAGGGGAGCAGCAGGCGAAGCAGGAGAGGTCTGCTATGCCATGTGGGTCCCCTCTCTGGCCAGGGGCAGGGATTGGACTTGTGCTGCAGTGGCTGTGGTTTGCTTCATAGTTAGTTGCTTAACCTGCTTCGCCACCAGGGCATTATGGAATTGTTTCTTTGCCCTGAGACTGAGGACCCATTCTGGCCTCAGCAACTAGTGAACTTCTTGGTTATTCAATGGCCTGCAAGCACACATTATCCAACAAGGTCTAACCTTACATGGGAGGCAGAGTCCTTGTTCTGAGGTTCCTTGAATCCTATCTCTCTGTCATATATATTACTTTACTGTAGAGTTCTTTTTATATTTTCAGTTACTCGTCTATCAATCTTAAAAATGCTTTAAACTTTTCCTGTTATGGTGAGATTTGTCTTCTTATTGGTCTCAGTCCAAGCCACCAGGGGTATCACCCCCTCCCCTAGCTCAATTTATACTGTCAACACCTATGGGGAGCTAATATTGTTGATTATGTAGAACTTGTGGTTATTCAAGCAAACTTTTTTTGGGTTCACATCATATATATTTCTAGAGGCAGAAGCATTGAGTTTATTTTGGTGCCGCTTAATTTGCTTATTAAGTTCATTTTTATTTGAAATATTTCTAATGGCACCAAAATTATTAATCCATAATAATTTAACAGAGCAGAATGAAAGGTTAAGTTTGGCTGATAAAGCCAGAATTAATTTCACTTGTATTTCAAAGTTCATACTTCAAAAACTCCATGATCCTTTTCCATTATTCAAATAAGGTGACTTGAGATGGTCAGGATTCTCAAGCAAACAGGGGTAGAGAAACTTACCAGATAAGATCAATGCAGGGTAACCTCAGTAAAGGCTTTAATTTATGTAAAAACTAATATTAGTACAACAGTGCTTAGAATAATAGCAGTTGTTTTTGCTTTATAAGCAAAAGAAAGAAAAAAAGGTTAAAAGGAGAATAAGACCAAACTTAAGTATGTTTGAACTTATATAGAGTAAATGTGACAATTTAGAACATGAAGGTGAAAAAGTAACTTGGAAACCAATTATCAAACAGAAACTTAGTCCTTTGAAACAGGGATGCATTAAGACCATGTCAATCAATTCATGGAGGTAGCACAGAAGTTGTTTTCCTGGGGAACTATATTTGCCTAAAGAGAAATTCAACAATTACACTCTCTGTGAATTCTAAATTGCTTTATTTTTCTCCCTGAGGTCAGCGATCAGTGATTTCCTGACATGAAAATACTTTATTCTTCTACACTAAGCAACAGATTCAAGCTTTGTTGTTATGTGATTACAGTACAGTTAGAGTCACAGGAAAAAACTGCCCTCTTGGCAAACTTTCATTTCATAGGGCTCTCCCAGTGGACTGCCCCTAGTGACTATCACTAAACACACTGTGCTTGACCCCCACTCTGGGTTCAAAGTGTAGAAGGTACAACTTTTCTGATTATTGGTGCAGTTTTGCCACCTACTCAGACAGCTGCTAAATCATGGAGTCAAGAGTAAAAGTTCAGTGGTTTAATTCCATAAACAAATGACTTGTTCTAAATTTTCTTCATGCAAGAACAGTTGAACGACTCACACTTGCTGCATTAAAAACTTGCCTATCTCCTTAGTCTGATAAATACAACCAGCAACTTTTGACTTTTGCTGGGAAAGGGATTCTTTCACAAACTCTTGGGCATGGTGTTTTTTCCAGTTAAATGTTCTCATTCATAAGTAAAATACAAAACCATATCAGTCTGAGATTTCTGTTGGATAGCCATGGACCTACGCTCCTTTCCTCTTTTAAATTTTAAATACTGCAGTGGAACCATTTTCCCTGTGAGGCTCCCACACTTGGGATGAAACCTCCTCTGTGGAATTTTGGCACCCTATTAATTAGTGGTTATGAGTGGGAGCTGCTCTCTCTCAGCAACTCCTATTCTGCCATCAGTCAAGTGTGATTCTGTAATAAATTCCCATGAAGCAAACTACTTCTGGTAATTCTCCCTAATTAACACCAGGCCCACTAATAATACATCAGTACTTATGTGTTTCTGATATAATCAAGATCTTGTCTGAGAGTACTCAAAAAGGGAAACCACCAACCTAAATTAAGCTTTCGCTGGCAAAAAGGATTTTATTCGTAGTTCTGTAAGAAAACCTTTGATAATCTTAAATTGGGACATTTGACCAGAAAACACTGAACGACAGGAAGGCTTGTTCTGGTTTGAGTACTGAATGGGGATTTATTGTGAACATACACTGCTGAGACTTAAGCCTATAAATCTTGTACTGGATTACTGTTTTTTAACGAAGAAATGACAGATCTCTTATTTTGTCGGTGCATTTTAATGTGCAATGACGTGATTGATAGAAACCAAACAGCAGCTATTAAAATGTCAGATGCAGACTTGATGCCCTTATAAGTTTGGCTTCTGGAGTTTAATATACTGTGAGCAAATATACTTGAATTTGTCTTTTATTTCAATATACAACTTGCAACAGAAACATTCTTAATACAGTTGGAAAAAATCTTAAACCAATCAACAAACACGCATTAGGTGAGCAAGGATTAGATTAGATCAGTCAACTAAGGAGATAAGGATGAATTAAGCCTGAAATAGAAAAGTACCTTGAACAATGAAATACAGTTGAGAACGTACATTGTTTGAATATGATATATACTACATGGTATAACAGGTTATTTCAATAATTTCAGCTGTAATTTTTTAAAGACAATAAAGCTTACTTATCTATTAATTCACAAACATTTCTTGTATACATGCTACATATAGAGTATAACAATAGATTACAGATGAATAATCTGACAGTATTTTTAAATGCTGGGTTTTGTGGCAGATATTATAATAGGCAAAAATCATAAAACAGGGATTCTCCTGCGGATTATTATCTGTCCTATCCTTGATACTTTTCCCATGATGTCTTAGTGCAAACTCTTGCCACCCAAAAAGAAGAACCAGGAGAATTTGTCTACATCACCACAGCCATTTATTTAGAGTATATGTGCACATTAAGTTATTACTATACTGATTATATTTCTCATGTGGTTTGAGTTATAAAATGTATACAAAACAGCAGAAACATACAAACTTAAAAATATGAAGAACCAGAAAAGATTAATAAATGAGGCAAATGATACATTGAGAATCCCAAACCAACACCTCAATATTTGGAAGATGAAAATTGACAAACTGAAGCCACATTACATTTGCATAAAATTATTCAGTATGTTTGCCCTTTATTTTCAAAACTTTCCTTTCAATAGGGATGAGTAAACTTCAAACATCAAAATAAAATTTAATATAACACTAGATTCACACTTGAATGGGGAAGAGGAATGAACAATTTTCTATAAAAATGGTCCCCCTTGAAATCATACCCCTTGAAAATGACACCATAAATAATTTTTGTTGTAGATGATTTCTAAACATAACTTATACTAATATTTTGAAAATTTAAATTCATTTCTATCTGTCTCAATGTTGTGATCAAATGATTAGGCTTCAGCTTTAGATTCTAAATGTGCTATAAACAAATATAAGCAGAGGGTATCATTTTTAGGTTTCTAGTTCAGTGGACATCATTTGTTCCTTTAAGTCTAGAGAAATGTTGTACAATTTGAGCCTATCACTAACATTTTGGGACTGGGAAATCCAAGTAGGGGATGCTTTAGAGTTATGTACTTTTATTTTAATCTATAGTGTACCAAGTATGCTTTCCAAAATATACATTTAGAGAGACTTAAATGCTCTACAGTAAAGAGGTAAAATTAAATACATGCTACTGACATGTAATATTTATAATCTGAAAAAATAAATATTCAGGGAGCTCACCAGAAGAATAAAGTGCTGTGTCAATTATTAAAATGTTAATGCTAGTATATTAAATATGACATCCCCTATTGGAAAACACAGATTCTTCTGGGTTACAATCAGTATTTATTTCACAGAATTAACAGTTTTACCAACAGATAAAATATCTTTGTCACAGAAGAGAAAGACAAAGCATGAAGACTAAATGATAAATTAGGAAGCAATGTTACCCTTTCAGGAATAAAATTTGGAGAAATACAACATGAAGCTCCTTGAATATGTAGAAAACGTTTAGTAAAAATGTATCCTTAATGTAAAATCAACTTGATAAGAAGCCCAGGTCAAATAAAATTCCTTGAAGACATATCCAAATGCCACTGACTTATCAAATACTATCTTGGCAAATAATCTATAAAAAGCAAAACTAAATAACAATAAAAAAAATCTCTACTACACCAAACAAAATCACCAACTGATTTTATATTGTGTAAAGCAAAAGACCGGCATCAAGATATGTGGCAGTGCACCTTAGCCAGCACGTCTTCTAGAGGTGGTTACAGCAGCAATGAGAAATAATGTACAATTTAGTTCCAGGACTTTATTTCAAAACCACTTCCTGCTTCCCTACAAGTTAGAGGGTGAGGAGGTAGTCTGGGGTTGCTATTAGTAAGGCGCTCCATTTGCCACTTTTTATCAACCCTTTTCATTCTTCTATCTCCAGTTAATTATTATCTGTTTATAATATAAATCTGTTAGACCATATATTAACAGCTTCCAGTACAGATGCCTTGAAAAGTTTAGGGAGCTTAGGCAAATACTGTAACTTACAACTGTCTCATAACAAACATGTCTACAACTGAATGAAGCTATTAGTGAGGAATGGGCAGGAGGACTTGTTCTAGGTCTTAATTTTTAAAAGCACCTTGTCCCAAACAAATTTAAATTCTAACACATGGACTTTTGCCCATACTGGAAATAAAGGCAAAAAACTATCAAATGCCTTGAGTAATTATGGTCTCCTTCTAACCAACCAGCTCCGTGAATAAAAGCTGCCAAACTTTGAGATGACATGCGGAGGTGGTTTGTTTATTACTGACAGAGAGCTAGCAGGAGAAAAACAATGTAGAGGTTCTAACATCCCCAACCATTCTTTTATTTTTCTAATGTAGAATTAAAGTGGAAAAAATGCTGGGAAAACAGCTCCAAAACCTTTATAAATCAGTAGGTCAGCTCTGAAAAATACCTAATTGATTTATATCTGTCCAAAACCAGAGTGGATTTAAAAACATTTTGAATACAATACTGATTTATCTTCTAACCACATTATTCTCTAATTACTGTCTTTAAAGTTAGAGAAAACTGTCAGAGTCCAAAATTGTTCAATTAGTTCTTTACCTCAGCTTGAGGAGAAAGAAAATGGAGTTTGTCTAATACAGAGATGAAACATATACAATGAATAAAAATAGCCATAACTTAGTAAAAGTTAAAATTTGAGATTTATAAGCTATGTGATGACCTTGGAGGGTGGGGGGAGAATAACAGAAAAATCGTTTATATTGGCATGACGTATTTTTATAATAAACATCACATATTTCCTGCTAGAAAAATCAACTATAGGACCAAAAATATGTATATATTATTTTAAAAAGCTGATACCAATTACTGATAAAATTATCGGTTTAACTCTTATTCACTGTTTTAAAGAACCCTTTAAAAAATACAGTGCTTCACTTATGATAAAGTATGAGAAATTTTCATTGTCTTTAACAGAAAGACTCATAACTAACAAGGAAAGTATTGTTACTTCAGCATAAAAGCTGATTTTAATTCTAAAATTTAATTCTTCACTAATTTATTCTAAAATGAATTTAACAGCCAACCAGGAAATTGGTTTTTATAAAAGTTATTTTATAGGTAAAAATTACAGGGGAAAAGTATTAATAAATGCCAAACTGTCTCTTTACTTTATGAAGCCAAATATTTCCTCATAGACTTGGTTTTAAAAGCTGGAATTTATCCCTTCAGGGCTTATATGAAAAGTTCTCAAAACTTTCATATAAATATTGAATCTAAAAATTGGTAATTTAAATTCTACTTTTCTCTTCAAATTTCTTCTCTTCCTCTAATGTTGACTTTCAAATATTCACAGAATGAGCGTGTTTCTTGCAAAGTGGCTTGTCCTTCTTGGAGAAAAAGGTCTGACCTTCCAAACTTTCACAACATACCTGAAAAATAAACATTATTTAAGTGATCATCATTATCTTATCAAGTATGCCTAAGAAGCAGAAAATGATTTTTCAATCAATAGATAATATGACAAAGCACTTTGTAGTTGGTTGTTGAATAACTTGACATTTCACATAATCTTTCAAAAGCAATAAAGAATTACTTTTTCCTGGAATGTATTTTAATTAATTTAAATCATGAATCATTATTTTTCTCTATGGGGAATGAAGCATTTGGCTCCAGTGAGAAAATTAACACTCTTTCCCCCCTTTTTCATACAATAGGTAATGAAAACTACTATATGCAGTTTATTTAAAGCCAAATTAAAAAAAAAAAATCAAACATCTGACTAGAGTACCTTCCGTGAACATTTACTTCTAAATACATATCATAGGTCAATGATAATCCTCAGGATTAAAAATATGCAAATATTAAATTATCAAATAAAATATGCAAATAAATTATTGTATATTTACTACAATTTCACAAAGGAATATTCATGGACTATTGCTGAGAAAGAACATGTAGTCTACATGGTGTAATTAAATAATAGATTTTTATAACCTTTTTTAAAGAAGTACTGGTATTCCTAAAAACTACTAAAAACACTCCAATAAAAAAAGCATTAAAAAAAGGTAAAGGACTTTTACTGTTTCAAGAAATATATAGATTCTCCTTATAAACAAAGATGTACTGAAAACAGGACTTTCTCTTAAGGAGCATATCTTATTGTGTGTCACCAAAATTTCACAAAATGTCCAAAATTTTACTAAATAACTTTTTAAACCACTGTAAATTTTTTCTAGGTTTGAAGGGTTTCCATCTGGTATTTAGGCCAGCAATGGCCACACTGTGTTCTTCAGTTAGGAAATGAGCTTACTTACTGAGCACACAAAGCAAGTATCATGCCAGGTAAAGCCCAGCGCCTCCAGGAACATATCACCAGCTTCTATGGGAAATTCACAACCATGGCATATCGTGCCATAGAGGGCATAATAATCTGTGTGGGGCAGAGAGGAAAGCAGGGTGGGGGTAAATAGAGACATAATTCAAACATGACAAAGCTGTAGAAAATCAGTTCCTAGTGCACAGCACCAAATCAGATTTAGATGAGATAAAGTTACTTGTAATTAGAGAGTTTCAGGTTTCTCTTGGTAAGCATTGTTTACATCACATTCCTTATTATTTTTTTATGTAATGCTTTTCTTTTCTCAACAACTACTTAGATACTTAATATGCATTATGAATAACGACACTGTACTCTGGCAAGTTATCAGCAGACATGACAGTTTCAACAAAATACCAGAGAACTTCCAATGACTAGCAACAATAAGATTAGTGGATATAAATCAAGAAGAAATATCTGGCACTACCAAATTGCATTTGACTTAATAAAGGAAAAAACAGTCACAGGAAATTTGTATGAATAAGTACCATGACTAAGTTTCTAGCTGGACTGAATCACAATACCAGCCACTATTTCTTTTCCTGTTCTTTCCTTTCAATTTTATGACTTTATGTTGAAAAATCCTTAGCCAGAGAATACACAGATACGGTTATAAAATATTAATAGGATTTCCTTTGGTAGAAAGCGCTTTCAAGATGCTTCTCTATTACTACAAAAATAGAACTTATCAGCGGGCCTCCCTGGTGGTGCAGTGGGTTGGGCAATGTACTATGAGGCAGATAGCAGCCACTGCAGCATGAGTTCGATCCCTGCCTCCGACCAGGGAGGGGACCCACATGGCGTAGTGGACCTCTCCTGCCTCGCCCATTGCTCCCCTCAGCAGTGTGTTTCAGTCAGTCTGCCTGTTCTGCTCCCCACTCTGTCTGGTGAATCCTCTCACCTCCCATGACTCTGGCCTATACCCCAGCTCTTGTATGCATAAATAAATAAAAAAATCTTTTAAAAAGAACTTATCAGCATTTTTATTTTCTTTTATGCAGCTACGCTCACTCATGGTTCACTTTTTCACCCTTGACATTTTCATTTCAACTAGAGATGAAGGAGAAAGTAGGCTACCACAAGCAACTTGATTCACCTTTCTTAGCAACCTTTGGGATTCCTTTGCACCTATTTGCTTAACACATATGCACAGAGCCTTACTATATGCCAGACACTGGTGGAGGTATAGTGATGAAGCAGACGCTTGAGGTTATTCTCCTCATGGGGCTTGTATTCTCACTGGGAAGTATTATAATTTGCCATACTTTAGAGAATAATGATAGGATTGCCAATTTCCTTTTGAATTAGTTTATTTTTGTGTTCTTTGGGTAGATACCTAGGAGTAGAATTGCTGAAACATTATGACATCCGTTTTAGTCTTTTGAGGACTTCTCAGCTATAAAGATAAACTTGTGTCACTTGCAGCAATATGGATTGTGCTGGAAGGGATTATACTAAGTGAAATGAGTTAGAAAGAGAAAGATAAATACCAGATGGTGTCACTTATTTGTAGGATAGAGAAACCAAAATAAAGACAAACTATAAAACCAATCCTTGAAAGCTGAACACAGAGCTGAGGCATCCAAAAGGGGAGGAGGAGAGAAAGACAAGGAAAATGAGAAACAGGAGAGGAGAGCACAATGGAATGTGGGGAGGATTATGGATGTTTTAGTGGTGGGAGAGCTACAATGACCACACATAAGGAGAGAAATCCTATATTGTCAAAATATTAACAAAGATTAAAGTGATGGTACTTTATTAATAATAAATAAATGGGGTGCCCCCTGGTGGTCTAGGGGTTCATTATCAGTGCTGTCACTGCTAGGGCCTGAGTTTGATTCTTGGCCAGGGAGCTAACCCATATATGGTATAGCATAAGGCTCTGTCTCCCCCACTGCTTCCCTTAGCAGTGTATTTGAATAAATCCGCCTGCTCTGCTCCCCCCACTCTGTCTCCGGTGAATCCTCTCACTCCCTGCCCCCTGCAACTGTAGCCTACACCTCATTTGTTCTAAGCAAAATAAACAAATTAATAATAACAAGTAAATGATAGAAAACAATCTCAGATTTAGTAAATCTTGTAAAGGAAACTGTGATGTATTATTGAATAACTGTGGGAGGGGAGACAGGTCAATATAAGAGGGCCAGAAAAGGCCTCTCTGAGGAGGTAATAGGTGTGATGAGACTTAAAATAAATGAGGAGTAATTGCCACAGAAAAACTGGGGAAGAATATTTTAGTTAGAAGAATCAGCAAGTACAAAAGCCCAGAGACAGAAGGGCTCCTGGCCGCAAAGAATAGACAACAAGCAAGATGCTACCAACAGAAGGCAAGGTGGCAGGGAAAGGTGCCAAACAAATTGGCAAAACAAGCCCTAGTAGGAGAATAGTTTTCACTCTGGTAGAAACCATGATTTAAAACACAATCTGATTCACATTAATAAAATAAAATCCACTAAAGCTACTATTTGAAGTTTGGGGGAAAGAAGAAATACCATTTAGTTGACAATTATAATGTTAAGAGAAAGGGAGAGTAAGATTTAGTGGTACTAATTGAGATGGAGAAAAATTAATGAATTCAAAATGCACTGGGGATGAAACAGCTAAAACTTAGACTGGTAATGGAGTGAACAAAGAATAGAGCAGGATCCAAGATGATGCCAGGTTTTTGGATAGGGGAAAGTGGAATCACTGAGCTGAGCTGAGAGAGATTGGTTTAAGAACAAGTGTAGGACACTAAAAAAAAAAAGACAAAACTAGCAGGTAACTATAAGTAGGAGATATTCAGCAGAGGAGGGGGAGGGAGAGGCATAAAATCAGGGGCGGGAAGAGCACAAGAGACTATGGTGATGGTTCATAGGGGACTTGGTGGCGGGAGTTTTACGGGGAGTACACCTGAGAGCTGAGAGGAGAAATCAAACACCGTACAAAAATGAACAACGATGTAATACACACACACACAAACACACACACACATAAATATTTAAGAAAAAGAACAAAGAGAACAAGTTGATTAGAAGTGACAAAGAACTCTTTAATAATATTTTTCCCTTTCTGAGGCAATTTTTGGGTTTTAAAAATATGATACAAATTAAATTATAATATTAAGATAGCTTATTATGTGTTTTGGTTAGATAGGGACTACTTGCCAAATAGTCAAAATGTCTTAAAAGTATATAAAACAAACATCTCTTTCTTCAGTAGAGTTAAATGGAATTATAAAATATAAACATGCTGGTTGAATGAGGGTAGGTAGCTTATAGTCAACCTGTACCAAAACAGCCCATGGTGTAATTCACAGAATTGCCATGGCTGTCTTGTGGACAGTTTTGTATAGACCTAGATTCGTTCTAACTAGGGACCTAAATGGAAGATGAAAATACTGAGGGAATACTGAGGAGGAGAATACTGAGTTGGCAAAGAAGGGTTGTGTGAGGTTGACCAGTCTCAAATAAGAAGCTGATGGCTGCTTTAACTTGATCACCACAGAATATTCCTTACTTCTAGCACCACATTTTGAATTTCGAAGTAGAACAGTAATAAAATTACATGGTCACAATGCAGTTGTAGTAACTGGACGCATACTAAAGGAAAAATATTTTACTTATGAAACATGAATGGGTGGTAATATCTAAACTAGGGTAATATTAATAAGTCTTATGCAAGGTCATTTATAGCCTTTGGAAGGAAAAGGAAGTTCTGTCATGACTTTATCTCTTTTTTTAAAATTATTGTTGAGAAGTCCTCAGAAGAGTAAACATGGATCTGTCATATGCTCCAGCAATTCCATTCCTAGGTATCTAGTTCAGGTAATAAGACAAAAGTAGTAGATTATTTCCTTAAAGCCTAGTTTAAAAAGATAATTTTATTAAGGGAGAAATCTAAACTATGATTACCCTCTCGTTCAGTAAACAAAGGATTTCTAAAGTATTGTCAAGGTAGTTGCCTTAAAGAACAAATCAATTCAAAAGATGACTATTTCCCAAGTTTATAATCATTCAAAATTAACCCATGGAGTGTTATAGGTGGCTTTAAGCTACAAGATTTAGTAGAATTCATATCCATAAATTATTTGGAACCAAGCAAAGTATGTTTCCATTAAGTAATGCTTAAATGTTCACTTGTCTTAATGATGTTGGGACCGTTTTGACAAAATGAGATAAAATTTTCACATCTGCTATATATTGAGAATAACAATAAATGCCTCCAAACAATTAGGGAAATTATTTTGCCTAATATTTCCTTTCAGCTGTTCAGAAATAAAAGAGCTAATATTTTATCTTTACCTCAAACTAAGAAACTAATGACTTCTGTATCTTACCAGTCTCACAGTAGGGTTCACCATCCTCCAGATGAAAAACATTATTACGAATGGGTTTTCCACAGGCCACACACACAAAACAGGAAACGTGCCAAGTTTGTTTCAAAGCATTGATGACTTCCTGTTACAGAAAGGTAGATGAATGCAAAGGCAAATGTTTATTCTAATAGTTGTACCAATACGGTTGGGTGAAAGTGGCCCAATGTAGACACACACGTTTTCTGATTGTTTTGAGCTTCTAAGCAACAGGATAGACTTAAAAATCATGTACTATATATTTGTTTTTCACAAATACACATCAACAAACTTATTTGAAGAATGACTGTTGACTTATTTAAACATTCTGCAAGCAGTGAATAAACATTTCATTAGTGCTTGCTATAATACATTCCGCTTTCTCTCAAAAGGTGGGTTTCATAGTATTGATGTCATGGAAGAAGGGCAAAAACATAAAAACTAAAACTTTTATTTTGGTGCATTATGGAAGTAGTAACACAATCAAGGTAATTTGATCAGTTTAACACATGTTTAGGGTTTTGTAAATTAGCTGTGACTGTACTAGGCACACATTAAAAGAAGTGTCTACAATTTTAACCATAAAACATTGATTCTAGTCAACAGTGGCTGTAGGGTTAAATACATCCAGTGTTAAAGACTTGGGGTCAGATTTAATTACTAAAATAAGTTTGAGAAGTTGGCTTTGCAAAGAATCATTTCTTTGGTTTGACAGGTGTGATAATATAGGATCTTTATGTGGCATGGCCTATATTTCTATATCATCTAAAGTATTGCAGACCATCGTTATCTCAATAAAAAAATACAAAAAACCCAGCTTTGAAGAGCAGTTAACACAGTCAATTTAGTCTTTCCTTAATATTTATCAGACAAAAAAAGAACGCTATATACACAAAGTACAGTTAAATTTTGTAAATAGATTATATATAAAAGAAAACTGGATGAAAATTTAATAAATATACAGGCCATTTTATTTTATTCTTTATATGTTTTATATGTTCTGTTTAGAGTAAAATAATAGAACCTTACTTGAACCTAAGACTTGACTTTGTTTTATTAATTATTATAGAATTCACTTACATATTAAAAGGGTATTAATGCATGTTCTAATTATTTTCTGTCATCATGTAGAAGGGTATGTAGTCTGAATCATTACTCTTTTGTCCCCAACAGAGTGTATAAGTTAGTAATAGAGATATATTTCATGTGGTGTACTTACAATTTTTAAATGTCCTCAATTTTTAGATCCTTTTAAACTACTCATTAATTTATACTAACTTTTCTCTCAACTGATTTGAATTAAAATTTTATTACTTTATGTTCATACTGAGAATATTAACTGTAGCAATGCTATTTCCAACTTCTGTATAATATGTATGAAATTGGGAACCTTTACCTGCTTCTCTAAAATAAAATTCCAATTCCTAGTCACTTACAGTTAAGAAATGCCTAACTCTTACTTCATGATCGCAAACTGAGTATTCCAGAGTAGGAAATTCATTCATTCATCATTATTTATTATGTACCTGTCTCCTAAATTACTCCCTTAAAAATAAAAAAGTTGTGGTTTGATTATTTTTCTATCACATGTATACTCTCATAAAACAGGTTATATTTTTAAACATTATATGCATTCAAGAAAAATATATCATTTATAAGCCTTATGCTTTATATATTTCATAAGAGCTGTGCCCTATGCTTGAACCCTGACAAATGGAGAAAAGTTGTTCTTATAAAAGCTATGGAATTTAATTTAAAACAGTGAAGGTGTCAGCTTTGAGAACTCTGCTGTGTGTGGTCTGTGCGACCTCTTCATTCCTCGGCAAACAGGGTCCTGTTGAAGTAGCACAACCACAGTAAATTATTTTTCCCCACAGTGGCTAGACTTTCACCAGACAAGCCAGCACTCAGTAAGATAAAACTAAAGACAACTTAACCCCATGGGTCCAATATACTTCTACAGAGATGCATTTAGTTTTGCTCTAAAAAAATGAATTGTAATGAAAGCAGAGAGGGAATCAAACAAGAAGAAAGCCAAAAGTTAAAATGATGGAAGGTTTTCATAACAACAAATTATTCTTCTCGAAAACTCAGAGTAAAAAGGTTTCCAATACTTACTCCAAGGATCTTCCTTTGGCATCGACCACACTCAGGAGCAAAGAATTTCTCATAGCACAGCTCACAATACAGGGCTCCCTTTTCCTCTACAAATCCAATGTAGGCCATTGTATTTTTGCAGTGAGCACAGTTAAATTCTTCTGGGTGCCAAGATTTTCCCAGTGCCACTAGGAATGGCCCCCTGACAGAAGAAAACAGATCAAGTTGACTCAGGAATAAATATTTCTTAAGTTAGCTTGGACAGAATCTTCTATGCAAAGTCCAAACAATCAAATATTTGCTCACGTCTCTCTCAAAGACTGAACACATGGTACTACAAATGTATAGAGGAATTCTGTGTATTGATGGGAAGAAAAAAGGGGAAAAGAGATTAACTTCAAGAAAAGCCATTTCTATTTTTTTTTCTACCTAAAGGGATTTGGGTATCATTTTTTTTTGAGCCAGCAGTGAGTTAGTTGTCTTGCATCATAATTTAGGACGGAGAATGAGGATGTTGATTGTGATAGAAAAAGAAGGCACTAGAAAAAATATAAGGTTTAAACATAGGTAAGAAAGTGATATTTCTACAAAATAAAGGAAAATATCAACTTAGTTATGTCAATCTTCAAAATAGTAATAATTACCTGAAAAATTGTCATTTGAGAAAACATTCTAGTCAATTTCTCTTCCCCATACATTGTTTCATAATTTATCAATTTATTAAACATATAAAAACTACCTGTAGGGTCAGAGAACAATCAGGTCTTTCCACCCTCCCACCACTGTGATGATGGACACCTGTGGTGCTGCGAGCATTCCAGGGTGGGCATGCGCAAGTGAGCACACCTGAGTTTGACACGAGCATTAATGGGTGGTGTCATGAGGACGCCAGAACCAACAGGATCAACAGTACTGACCAACGGGAGCAGCAGCAGCAAAGCAGCCAGAGGGTGAGATGCGCCGGGGGCTGGGAGGCTTGCCAGCCTCCCGGCCCCCTGGCCTCCCTGCCTGCTGACAATAAAAAGCATAAAAAGCCACCGAGGGCTCCAAGACTCCCTTCCTTGACCCGTCTGCCCAAAACCATCCTGAACCTTGCTCCTGTGCCACCCTTCCTGGCTGCTACACCACCCTCCAAAATGACTACAGACACTATAAATTGACTATAGATTGAGGTCTCATAAAGATTGTATTTAATTTAGACATGATTTTTTATGCACATTTTTATCAAGGTAAATAATGTTTACAAAGAGTTTTTTTTCTGTTACATATTGTATAATCATGACCTGATGAGTTAGCTTGTTTGACAGAGATTCATTATGAAGCATTACCTAGCCATGAAAGCTGCAGAGATCAACCAGTCCAGCCTCTGCAATATACTTTTCAGTAGCTATATCATACTAATTTTTATTCAGAGTGGCTTTACCTTCAAGGCACTTTTACCCTGATCTAATTTGTCAATGAACAGGCCTGTGAGATTAACCAGGACAGTTGTTATCAACTCAGTTTAACAGATGAAGAAGCTTAGATACAGTGTTCAAAAGACATGACAACTATCATAAAACCAGTGATTGAGTGATGGCCAGAAGCTGAATTTTCTGATTTCTAGTCATCTGCTCTAGTCAGTTGACATTCTTCCTTTGATCACATTACCATGGTTATTAAGCACTGGATCCCAGCTTTCTAAGCAGATTATTATTAGAAAAAATTGTAGTAATGAGTAGCAGAAAGCTGAAGCATTTTTATAGCCTCTGACAATCATGTAAACGTTAATATTCCATAACTATCTCCTATCGTAAAGTTTTTTGCAAGTATATTGATATTAGTTTAACTCAGAACAAATAAGCACTTAATCTATGTGAGTGAGGAAAGCTGAAAGTTGCTTAATGAATAATGGAATAGGTTTTCTGTTAGGTAAAATAAAAGGATATTAGCTAGACCTACTGTTTAACTTGTTAATTAAGAATATGATGCCATTCTGGCACATAAAAAAATGCTTCATTGCTTATCATCAGGGAAATGAAAATCAAAGCCTCAATGCAATACCATCTCACACCTGTAATAATGGCTCATATCAAAAAGACCAGAAACAGCAAATGTTCTTGAGGATGTGGGAAAAGAGGAACCCTCCTACACTGTTGGTGGAAATGTAGACTGGTGCAGCTCTATGAAAAACAGTATGAGGATTTCTTAAACCATTAAAAGCAGATTTAACATACAATTCAGTAATTCCCTTCCAAAGTATCAACTGGAAGAATGCCGAAACACTAATTCAAGAATGCAGAAACACTAGTTCAAAAAAATTTGAAGGGATATATGCATTCCTATGTTCACTGCACCTCTACTTATAATAACCAAGTTATGGAAACAATCTTAATGTCCAAGGACAGAAGAGTGAACAAAGAAGAGTGGGAGATATACACAATGGAATATTATATTCAGATTTATATATATATAAGACGAACTCCTGCCATTTAGAGCAACATACATTGGAACTGTAAAGCATTACGCCAAGTGAAATAGACAAAAAGAAAAGAAAAATATCAGGTAGCTTCACTCATGGAATACAGAAAAACAAAACAAAGAATCAGACAAAACCAAGCCAAAAACAAACCCTAGAAATCTGACTGTAAAAGTGAGATTAGCAGGCAGGGGCCGGGGACAGTGACCTAAGTAGGAGGGGGCACAATGGATTACAGTGGAGGACTGTGGGTGCCTTAGTGGTAGGTGTGGTGTGGTAAATATATCTGAAGAGACGTGAACATATAACTGAGTAAGAGTGTTGTAAACCAATGTTATCTCAATTAAAAAATATAACATTTAAGAACAACTGACTGAAGCACATACAATCCATTTTGTGAAATAGGAGTTGAGATCCAAGTAGAGAAGCAGGTCTGTGAATCAGAGATGCTGGATGGCCAGTGCTCAGTGTGCCATCAGTCTGCACTTACACTTGCAATAGGAATTAGCTTAATGAAATCCACCCTTGCTCTTGCAAGGCTCTGTTTAGAAGTTTTAAAATCACAAGGGGTCATTTTCACATGTTCTCCTCAAAGAAATTCCTTTGATGTTTTCTAATCAGCACAATTTTGCTTTTTCTGAGCAATTTGTTTATTTTTATGTTACTGTATATGAACTTACAAAATTAACTTCCTTCTTTGTTAACCACTAGGGAGGCTAAAGCCAAATGTAGTTTCTCCAGAGGAAAGTAAACTATAACTGTTGTGTCCAGTCTCAATGATCCCATCCATGATATTCATTCTTTTAAAAATTTCCTTCTGTAATTTATAAGATTTTATTATACTGCATATATTCTTACATCTTTTTGAAAGTTCTCTGGACTATCCACTCTGAATAAATAAATAACTATGGCCCATTGAAAGGATTTTAAGATATTTCCTTAGCTTCTTTATCAAATTAGAATAGTGAAACAACTTAATGACAATAAAGAAACTCCCTCTGCAACTTTAAAAATTTTGAGTTGAAATAACCCCTGCTCCTGCCAGATCTCCTTTCTTAAACAAACACAGTTGCAGACACTGGTCTAACCTGATACTCCTTGGCTACACTGAAACAGCATCTTCTCCAAAACCCCTTAGTCCCCACCATGCCTTCAAAATTATGTGTAAGATTAAACAGTAAGATCTCTCACATAACACAGCACTCTCTTCTCTGTGTCAGCAGAGACTAATTTAACAAATTCATTAATGCAGGATTAACACTGAAAAAGTTCTTGTTTCAGGTAGAATTGAGTTTCCATTTGTAAACTGGAACAACATGCCTGGATAACAGCAAAGTGGAATTAAGTATTCAGCTACCTCTTGCAGGACTTCATACCCTTCAGACCTTACTAAATATTTGTTGACTGACAAAGGAAGGGCCAGGAAAGTTAAACCACTGATTGGCTGAAGGAAAAGAGCTGTGCCATGAAACTTTTTACCCTTTTTACCTTTTTATCTTGTGAGATGTGCCAAAAAAAACCCAACAAAACAAAATGGAAAGGTGGTTGTAGGGTAGAAATTATCTCAGGTTTTTCCACCCTCCTGCCATCAATGTCAATGATAGACCCCAACAGTCCTGCTTGCATGCCTGATGGCAGGAACCCGAAGTAGGGTGTGGGCATCCTTAGGTGGGCGCACCTGTGCCAAGAGACTGGGCATATAAGGATGTTGTCAAGGGGACACCAGGAGATGTAGTAGCAGAAAAAGGAACAGCAGAAGCAGCAGTAGCAGAGAAGCGGAGGCTAGGAGCCCAGAGAGTGAAAATTTGATGGGTGCTAGGAGGCCTGCCAGCCTCTGGTCCCTGGCCAACAGCCTCCCCACTGGCCATGTACCTGGTTGCCTCACTACAAATGATGTAGAAAATCAGTAAAAGTGTGAAAAAGCCACCAAGGTCTCCAGGACCCCTCCTTTACCCATCTGCCTGAATCATAGAGTACCTGCCCAGTGACCTCCTGCCATGTCAGTGGTGAAGAATGCCAAGGGAGAATTCAGAGGAAAAAAGCTTACAAATGGCCAGAATTACAAATTTCAACAGGCACAATCTAAGAGGGTTCTAGCTTCAAAATTCAATTCTTATGAGATGGATGATGAATTATAAAACTGGAATTATCCTACATATTAAAAATTATATTCAACCAAAAGTTATTACATCAATAAAAGTTAAAAGCACAAAAAGAATTTTAAAAAAATCAAAAGAAGATAATGAACAGAAAAACAAAGCCACATAAAAACATGCTCAGAAATAAAGTGAAATCTGACATCGTTCTTAATTAGATAGAATAAATAATAAAAATATATAAGCCAACTTTATATTATGGTCAACTTTTAGAAGGACCTGGCATGAGTGAAAAGTTTAAGAACATACCAACAGAAAAATATAGTGAACAGTAAAGATTATTGAGAGAAACCTCTCCCCACCACACAGACATATACACAAAAGAAACACAGGAAGAGAGTAGACAGAATTAAAACAGTGACCATCCTTGAAGACTTCAGTAATTGAAATATTAACCATCCTTTCCAAAATTTAGAAACATATTGTTATTACCTTTAATTGTTCATTTCTATGGAATCTGTCCAAACCTTCTAAGAAACATTTAAAATGACATAGAAACATTTAAAATGACATAGTTCTATTTTCATTAACTATCATCTGTATTTTGTAGCCCTTTAAAATCTATATTTAAAAGGCTGTGAGGAAAACTATAGCTCTTTATTATTTTAAGACATGACTTGCTTCAAGAATAAATGTACATATAAACTTATATAATGGTATAATGTAATTTTATTTCAATAATAAAGTGATAAATGCACAGAAAAAAATGATCCTGAGTATAAAGTGAATAAAAATAGCAAGGACCAATAAGGATAATATTAATTGATATTTAAAATAAAAAGCCTATTGTAGACAATTACAGTCAATTCCTTATTCTGAGGTTATTATAAAATCAGCAAAGCTGCATTAATATTCTTCTATCTAGCAAGATATAATTTCAACTTGGCAAGACTAATAAACATTCCTCCAAATATTTTTTTAAAAGTCCATTCATCAACTGAGTATGTATCATCCACTGTTCCAGGAGCAGAGAACAGGTAGGAAACAAAGCTAGAAAAAGTATTGTATTTGTCAGTATTGACTGATGAAGGGATGGAAAAGTTAAAGCACCACTTTAATTTGGAACTTATATTTTAGTATAGGGGAGATAGATATAACAAAAGATAAATGAAGTTTATAGTATTATAGATATTAAATGCTGAGGAGAAAAGTGAAGCAAGGAGGGGAGAAGAGGACTGCATATAGGGAGTGGTGGTGGGAGAATTTAATAAGGTGGCCAGGAAAACACTGAGATTTGAGTAAAAATCGAAGGAGGTTGTGCAACCATCCTAGGCCAGGTAGGTTCATTGTTGATTCTCAGAACTGTTAAGAGAATTTTGGAGTCCTCACTAGATTTTACAGGACTTTAATGCTAAAGCAGGGGACAGACCAGGAGGCAAGGAGACAGCAAGCAACCCGACTAGCCTCAGAGTGACATGGCCTCTCATGCCAGAGTTGAGGAGTTCATTTTATCCCTTGTCTTTGAGCATAGGTGTCCACATTTACACATGTGCACACCCCCGCTTGTTGGCTTCTCAGCTCAAGTGTTTGGAATTAAAGGCCCTCATGGCCCATGCCTCTCAGCCCCAGGTGTCCACACAGGCACTGCAACCCAGGAGGAATGCAACACTGCAGGTGCTGGCCATAGAGGCTAGCAATGGGAATGCGAGAAAAAGCCTGATGTAACTCCATTTCCCTACAAAGGTGAAAGTTATAAAAATACCTACGGGGAAAGAATACAAGCAAAGGAAACAGCAGGAAGAAAAGGCCTGTTGAAGGGGCCTGCAGTGTGCAAGAAACATCAAGAAGGCCAAAGTGTCTGGAGTAGAGGAAGCCAGGAAATTAGGAAGCAATAAGGAAACTAAGATAACGATGTGGGGATGCATAGGGCCTTCAGGCCACTGTAAGGATTCTGGCTCCCACCCAGCGTGGGACCATTATCATATTTCAAGCAGGAGTGACATGGTCTGTTTTATATTTAGGATTACTCTAGCTACTGTGTTGATAATGACCAGACATAGAGCTAGGGCAAAATCACGTGCTTTATCCCAGGGAAATATGATAGTGACTTAGATCAATGTAGTAGTAGTAGTAGTAGTAAGAAAAACAGTGAAAGTGTTCAAATTTTGGATATATTGAGAAATTAAAGAAAAAAAAATGTGCAAAGATCACACGTGTACTTCCCTTCCTGTGATTATGGGTGGGATGGGTGAATATACGTGATATTAATCCTGTGACTAGATTACTTTCAGTGGCAAAAAGGGTTCTGCAGATGTAATTGTGTTCCCTAATCAGCTGACAGTCAAAAGAGATCAGTTAAGATTAGTCTGGAGAGATGGGAGTGATCTAATTAGGCAAGCCTTAAAAGAGATGAAAAGCAATAGTAAATGCTCTTCAGCTGTCCTTGAGGAAGAGAGCAGTCAGGCTATGAACTGTGTAAAGTGGGGATTCTATGGGATCTGGGGGCCAGAGTCCTATAGCTCAAGGAACTGAGTTTGACCAGCAATCTACATGAGCTTGGATCCTAATCTCCAGATAACACCTTGATCTCAGCGTGGTGAGATTTTGAGCAGGAACTGGCTAACCTAATTACACACAACAGCTGTCAAAGAATACATTTGTGCTGTTTTTAAGACTTTTGCTAGTTCAGCTAAAATTTTGTCAATTTTGTAGATCTTTTCAAAGAAACTTTTGGTTTCACTAATTTTTCTATTTAAAAAATCTCTAATTCATTAATTTCCATTGTAATCTTTATTTCCTTCTGCTTTTTTAGGTTTAGTTTGCTCTTGTTCTAGTGTTACAGGTGGAAAGTTATGTTATTGATTTGCAAATTATCTCCTGTAGGGTTAATGCTATAGCATAGGTGCATGGGCTGGCTCGAGCATGCATGCCTGATGATGGACACCTGGATAGAGTGGTCATGCATAAGTGGGCACACCTGAGTTGAGAGACTGCGCCTATAAGGGCAGCATAACAGAAGGGCAGAGAGCGGTGGTGAGATCATGAGAGAACACCAGAGAGCCTGTAGAGAGTAAGAATTTGCCTGGGGAGTTGGGAGACCTGCCAGCCTCCTAGGCCCCCTTAGCCCTCTAGCCTACCCTGTACCTAGTTGCCTCCTAAAAATGCTGTAGGAAGATCATTAAAAGCCTGAAAAAGCCACAGAGGGCTCTAGGACTTTCCTTTATCTGTTTGTCCAGATCATAGAAAACCTGCTCTGTGCCTTCCTGCCACTCCCACCCCCTCCCTTTTTATTTATTTTATTATATATATTACATTATTTTTCATTTTTGTACATTGTATGTTTCTCATCCCCATCACCAATTCACCAGTGCACCACCACCACAGTCCCCTGTGCTTTTCCCACCCATCTTGTTCCTTCTCCCTTCACTCCCCCTCGAAAATGTCTCTGGTTTATAGTTGTCCGTTGATTTTGATTTTTCATTTATTGTAATTTTTTTCCCCCTTAGTCCCTTGTTTGTGTCCTCTACATTCCTCCTATTAGTGACACCATCTGGTATCTTTCTTTTTCTTTCTGGCTTATTTTGCTCAGCATAATCCCAGCTAGCTCCATCCATGTTGCTATGAATTGCATTAGTTTATCTTTTTTGATTGCTGTGTAATATTCCATGATGTATGTATACCACATCTTCTTGATCCAGTCATCTATTTTTGGGCATTTGGGTTGTTTCCATAGCTTGCCTATTGTGAAAATTGCCTTGATAAACATAGGTGTGCAGGTGTCCTTTTGAATTAGTTTTTTTGTGCCCTTTGGGTAAATTCCTAGGAGTGGGATCCTATGGGATCATATGGGAGTTGCTGGATCATATGGGAGTTCCATTTTTAGTAGTTTGCGGAACCTCCACACTGCTTTCTATAGTCCACTATAGAAAACACCCCCTTTTAAAATGGATATTTGCAGTTTCAAATTTCCCTCTAAGCACTGCTTTTGCAGCATTTAATAAATTTTGGCGTTTGGTCTTCATTTTCATTCATTTCAACATGCATTTTAATTTTTCTTGTGATATACTCTGATCCATTATTATTTAGTAGTATATTGTTTAATTTCCACATATTTACAAATTTTCCAAATTTTGTTATTATAATTTCATTCTATTCTCATAAGAAAACATACTATCATACTTTGTATGGTTCAATTGTTTTAAATTTATTGAAAAATGCTGTGTGGCTTAATATAAAGCCTATTCTGAAGAATGTTTTGTGTGTGCTTGAGTATATATTCTACTGTTGTTAGATAAATGTTCTATAAAATGTCTTATAAATTTACTGAACATATATATTGCTGTCTAAGGCTTCTAATTCTTAATAACTTTCTTTCTAGTTCTTATATTGAAGGTGAGGTTTTCAAAGATTACTGAATCAGTTATATTATTCCCTTGTACTTTGCCAATTTTTGCTGCATGTTTTTACATTATTATCTCTTCTTGATGGATTGAATTTTTTATCACTACAAAATGTCCTTCTTAATCTCTATTAATTTCTATATTGAAGTCTATTTTATCTGATAGTATATCACTTCTGCTCTCTCTTGGTTACTGTTACATGCTCTCTTTTTCTATACTTTTACTTTCAACCTATTTGCATCTTTTAATTTAAAGTGTATATAGTCAGATCACAATTTCATCTACTTTGCTATTCTTTCTTTTAATTGGAAGTCCTTAATCTATTTACATATAATGCCATTTTGTTATTCTCTCTCTATCATATGTCTTTTTTTGTTCTTTTCTACAGGAGAATGAAAGAGGAGTCAAGCTAATTAACTGACAATAAGAACAAGAATGGATGTACTAGAGTTTTAAGGAGGAGAAGACCAAAATGGCTTTCTGGGAGAGTGAGAAAGTAAATATACTGGATAAATGTAGCAGATATTTATTGTTATTAAGAACAGAACTGAGATTAGTCATGAATTTAAAGTGACACTGTTAAGTGTGGTGGCAAATTTCCACCATCTAGAAGAGTAGTTATATAAACAAGAACAAGTGAGAGATGGACAAAGGAATTGTGTGTATGCACTGAAGGAGTGAATTTACAGTAATTACAGTGACTAATCAGTTACAATGACTGATTACAGAATTCAGACTGAAAAGGAGAGTATCAGGACCTTCTGGGCAGTGAAATTTGAGTCAAAAAATTAAAGGCTGTAGGGAGGTGGTTAAGGACTGTTGGAATTGAGATAGAGAGCAGAAATACAGACGGTGTTCTTGAAGCAGAGTGGGATGCTTAGAGATGATATTATGGGAAAAAGTATAGTTAATGGTAAAGACAAGGGCAAAAATATGATGGAAAATTGGTGGCTGAACTAGAGGGTCATTAAAGTAGAGGATATCAAGGAACTGAGAGGTCTGGTTAGTAAAGGTATAAGATAGAGAGAGAGCTATACAGACATATAGACAATGAAAGAACCAAGATGGATTTCATTATTAATACATTTTTCTGAGTCACACTTAATTTTTCAGCTTTATAACTGTGACAGTATAGGACTATAGTTATCTCATGACTTTCCTAAGTATCATGATTTAGGACTTTTTACAAGGATATAGTTCCTATATATAGCTTGTGTTATTGTAAGGGTTATTGTGTACCTCTCACAATACTTAAGTTATTGAATTATTGTTATCTGTGGCATGCCTTTGACATTTCTATCAGATGATAAAATACATGGAAATAGGAACGGCCTCTTAATCTTCATTCACTTGCATGAAGTTATGGCAACTTGCATGAAGTTTTCCTATTTTAAAGATATTTTTATTGAGCTATAATGGACATAACAGTTTGTAAGTTTAAGATGTACAATGTGTTGATTTGATACTTTTATATATTATAATATCATTACCACCTTATCATTAGCTAATACTTACTGTTTTCAATGGATATTTGTTGCAAAAAAGTGCGGATTTTAAAAGTATATTACTAAATCTTTTTGCTTGCCATCCTTTTCCAATAAAAGAAATTGGTTTGTTAAAGCTAGATAAGCCCTAGCTCTCCTCTTTGCTCCAACAGGATTCTATATTTCTACTATAGACTTAACACATTTATATGGCCGATCATTTGTTTGTATTACTTATGAAAGTCTAGCTGCATTAGTTTGGTAGGGCTGCCAAAGAAAGTATCATAAATGAAGCAGCTTAAACAACAGAAATTTTTTTTCATTATTTTGAAATTTAGGAGTCTAAGATCAAGGTGTCAGTAGGGTTAATGTCCAAGGATTCTCTCTTTGGCTTAAAGATGATTATTTTCTCAATGTGTCCTGACATAGTTTTCCCTCTGTGTGTCTGTGTTCTAATCCCCTCTTCTTATAAGGATACTCTAATTACCTCATTTTACCTCTTTCAAGAGCTGTTTCTGAGTTGTCCTAGTCTGAGGTAATGGATAGTTAGGACTTCAACATATGAATTTTGATGGAACACAATTCAGTCTGTAGTAGTAACCACCTTGAAGAAAAAGAGTATGTCTTGATATCTGTCTCTCTGGTATCTAATGGGGTGATGAAAGAAAATATGCAGTATTTCTTACAGAAAGACTTTTTATCTACATTAGATGAGAAACTGGAAAAGTGAGCCCCAAATGTTTATATGTACCCCTGCAAGAATGCATGTGGTACAATGTCATTCTGGTGGGGAGGTTGGGATTTTTAATTGTGCAACCTATTATTTCCTCCCTTCTTTCTCACTTACATATTGAAACACTATGAAGAAAAGCACACTCCCACACTTAAAGTCTGCTCAAACTGTTTCTCCTCCCCCAATTTAATGTTACATATACATTTATGTTCATAAGAGTTATGTACTATATATTAATATGTTTTGGGTTTTGTATTTGCTTTACACAAAATTAGAACAACACTTTTATTCAGAGTTCTATTTTTTTTTATCTTAATATAATATTAAAAACTTTGTCCTAAGTAGTGGTAGTTCACTATATGAATTAAATTCCAAACATATCTTGGCTTAAGTTCAGGTTTACCATTTATTATTATCTTTGTGAGTTCAGGCAAATATGTATATTTTCTTTGCCCCAGTTTTCTCAAGTGGTCAACAGATTTTGAGAAATTATTACTTGATTGCTACAAGTAACAGCATGAAAATCTACTGACCACGTGTATTATGTGAAGTTGAATGGAAAATTCACATTTAGCTTTTAGCATCTTTGTGAAAGAAGTAAGCAATATTATGGTACTTGAATTTCAAGGAAACTAAACTGGTTGTGGCTACATTCAACTGATTTTCTGCTTCCTAGTATACCAGTACTTGGAGAGTCAATCTACTCACAATATAGAGTCAAAGAAGAGATTTCTATCAAATGAAGTGGAAATGTTCTATACCAGTTTTTATGAAAGCTTCAGTAGAATTCCCTAAGATATAATTTCTAATATAATTCCTATCGTGGAAAGATGTACAGATAAAAGGCAACCAACTAAATAAAGTAATGGTTAAATAATATAACTTAGGCAAATTATCTAGAATCTTTTCAAGATTCACATAAATCAAAAAACTTGAAAATCATAGCCACATAAAATGATTTGTGAAGTTTTAAGCTAGGTATGATCTGTATAGAGAAAACCAGTCCAGTATTAATTTAATGACTCAGATTTCTGAGGTTTTCCAACCTGATTTGATTTCTAACCAAACAATCATGTTTACAAAACCAATACAATAAAACATAAAATTTGCCTTAGTTTGCTTTTACTTAAATTTTCATGAAAATTGGATGTATTTAGAAAATACAAGTAAAATAAAACAGTACAAAATAAACGACAGACTCTGGAAAACTAACAATAGAAAATTATGAAACAAATCTTAAACCTCAGCATTTGCCAGATTGAAATATTCTGTATTGAAACTATCAAGCCTGCAACTGCAGCTTGTTTAAAACAGGTGTACAAGAGAATGTCACTTGATCTAATGCCTCCTTGCTTTGGTAAGTGATACTGACACTGAGGCCAGGAACTAGAATTATGCTTTGACTAGGTCTCTGAACTGACCACAATCTATTTAAGTTGCTTTAATATTTGAACACCAAATGAATGTGCTATGTTAATTACTGTTATATGATCTTGACGTGACTAATCCCTGTTCCTATTAACTTCCTAGTAAATGAAGCTTTAATGCTTAACTGATTACAAGTGCTGGGATAATCCAAAGCAATATAAAATTTAACAGATGAGAGAGCAGTAAGTGGTGGCCACTCATGTAATTAAAATAAATTTATTTTATATGGCAGGAAGATTGCATTAAAACTACATCCTGGTCTACCATTAAATATGAACCAAGGTAGGTAGGGGTAGAAAATGTAGTTTTTATTTTGACCTTCATATTTTCTCTATACTCAAGTTTTTCTGAAAGGCTGGTAAGGGTGACTTTTTTAGGATGACACAGATTTTGATAATCAGACAACATAAACCAGCAAGTGATATGGTTTGATGTTTTGTTAACTTATCAGTAATTACTTGATCACAACAGCATACAAATAACAATAGTAACTCCTATGTGACTCCAAAATAGGTGTTTTCAATTCAGAGTATATAGTACCCTATACACAAATATAGGTAATCAAAATATGGTAAGAAGTAATGTTACAAGTCAGAGCTATTTTTATTTTATTAACAGTAAACCTAAAAATATAACAACTAAATGTAGTCAGTAATTAAAAATGTTTTATTTATTAGCAGCACCACACTAGATTTTGTAATAATTTATATAGTCCCGTTAAGCAGTAGTCTGGTAGAAGTACTTTTAGGAAAATGACTAACCAAATTGATAGTATGGCTTGAGTAATGAGTAAGTATAGATGCATATTTTCAGGTCAAACATTTACCTAAAGTCTCTGCATACCAATTCTGGAAAACTAACAACAAAAAACCATACCAAAACCCATACTAGACTTTGGAAAACATTGACTTTTTCCTTCTCCCACAGCTACTACTACTACTACTACCTCTACTATTAACTAATTTTTATTAAACAGGTACTCATTATTCCAACAATAATTTAAGTGAAAAGTAGCAGTTTACAAAATAATTGCATTATGATTCTTGTAAAACAACATCTGTTCTGATGAGTGTGTTTTTAAGTGTGAACTAAACTAAATAAATTACATAAAAACTTTTATTCCTGCTTTGTTTTTCCATATTTTTGAAATGTCACAGTGAACATAGAATATCTTTAAAATACAAACATTATTTTATTTGCAGGCACATATTCTGCATTGTGTTGACACATTTATTGTTTAATAGTGGTTAAGGAGCAATGGGTTAAGATTATATCTAGTTCTTTACAATAAACTATTGAAACTCTATGGTGTAGGGTCAGAGAGAAATCAGGTCTTTCCACCCTCCCACCACTGATGACGGACACCTGAGGTGCACGTGAGTTTGACATGGGCTTAAATAGGCGGCGTCATGAGGATGCCAGAACCAACAGTACAGACCAAAGAGCAGCAGCAGAAAGCAGCCGAGAGGGTGAGATGCACCCGGGGCTGGGAGGCCTGCCAGCCTCCCCCCCCCCCCACCCACCGCACCCATGCCTGCCATGTACCTGGCCACCTCTACTAATAAATAAAAGTCTCCGAGGGCTCCAAGACTCTCCTTCCTTGACCAGTCTGCCCAAAACCATCCCCAACCTGCCCAGAGTGCCACCCCTTTCCTGCTGCTACACTTGGGCTACATTTTAAGTATTAACTAGAAACATTATCTTAATGATACTCATGTAACAGGGGATGGGGAAAATGCAAAAGCAAGTCTTAGCCTTAGTCAACATTAGAGAAGGCAGTTTCAACTATCTCAAAACAACAGAAATTGAAACTAAGGAAAGGGTTGAGTAGTCATTTCAACTGATCATTTGTTACTGCCAATAATGTAATTCACTAAGAGTAACCAAGGTTTTGCTGGTGAGATCCCTGCAGTCACAATTCATATCTAAACCTCATAACATTTTAAAAGCCACTTATTAAGAAATGATCAGATAGTTAATAAGTGCTCCAGTATAGTGTGCTCACTTAAGGTCTGAGTCTTTTTTCTTTCTTGATTTTAAGAGACAAATTAAAAGAGACTTGGATAAAAATAATTTTAAAGAAGCAGATTATGACCTAAATAAAATTTAAAGTATTTATGAATAGATCTGAGTTATTTTTTTCAGCACTAACATGTTCAAAAATTTAATTTTTTCTCTGCAGTTTTTAATTTTATGTCACTAGCTATTTTCATCTAAATAGCTTTTCAGTTTATAAAATAATTACATTGGGACAAATGATCCTTAAGGTTCCTTCAAGTCTTTAACTTTTATTATTCTCTGAAAAAAAAAATCAGGGAATAAAAATTATCTTTATTTTTCCTCAATTTTAATCAGATTTCATGACTGACAACACTGGTGTTTTTAGTTTTATTTTCATAGAGGCCAGAATTATTTTTTATTAAAACATATTCTAGCAAATATATATTTATATTTACCTATTTTAGCAATAACTATTTCACAGAAATAAAATGAGATTATTTTTACTCATAAAATTTAAAATCTTTCAAAATACAAAAAAACAAAATCATCATTGGTATTAAGTACTTTTAAGAAAATTTCAAAAGCAAATGACTCACCTGATGACCTGGTTGCAGTGGGCGCACATGGGGGTACGTTTCCCTGCTGGAATGTGCTCTGCTCTTTGCACTAACGTGTTCTGGTCACTGGGTTGGGGCTGCCCCACTGCTGAGTTGGCAGAAGCCAATGTTCCAGAGGAAGTTGAGCTGTTTGAGATTCTTCCAGTAGAAGGTGCTAGGAGGTTAGAAAGGAGGAATAAAAACGAGCAAAAGCCACACAAAAACTTTTTCTAATAATCAAGTAATATTGCATTTAAAATAATCTATTCACCCACTTATTCCTTCATATTTATGCAGTGACTATCAAACACTGGACTATGACTATAGGGAATAATAAAAGAAAATCGAGGATTATAGCACAGTTAGAGAGTCATGATAGATAATGTCACAGGATGCTGTAAAAAAACTCAGTCAGACACTGGTGCTTCTAAAGCGGAGACAAGGTAAAGGTGAATATTGATGGCAAGGTATTTTTAGTCATTTAAATATCTCTGCTAACCCATTACTTATTAATTTCAAATATAACATAGACACATTTTTTAAAAATCTCAACATGTTAAGGATAAGAAAATAAAAATAAATTTAGTATAATATCTCTCTTCCTGTATTTTCTAAGTAGACTACTATCAGTCACCCAATCATATATACTAGGGCCTTTCTCTCCTCAGCTTTGATTATATAGTGTTGATTTTATGTCACAAATTGTTCTTAATTTTGCCACTTCACTGTCATTTCTACAATGCTGTCTTGGTTTAAGTTCTCAATGTTTCCCATATGGAACAGCATCAAAATGTCTTGTCTTAAATTCATCTTCCCGACAGCATTGAACCTGAAATTTGACCCTCTCACAACTAAGAAAGCCATTTCAGGGCTCTCCCTGTTCTATGACAACTGAATGGAGTTTGGCCTTCTAAGCACTGCATAAAAGTCCCTCCTGCAGTCTCATTTTTCACCACTCTCTGCCTTTCACACTTTGAGCTGCAGCAATACCAACCTGCCACACTTTTTCTTGTGTATTTATGCACATGCTGTATTCACTGTCATTTCCCTATCTTCCCTATATACGTATAATCACTACTTAGCTTAAGATTCAGTCAGAAATCAACTACTTCCCCCAAATCCTCCCTAAACTACCACTCCTTACTGTCCACTTCCTATAACCATGATTAAATTGTTTCTCTTCCATTATCTCACTATTTTCTTTGAGTGAATATTATTTCTTCTACTACTTGTATCTGTGTCTTTTCTTCCCCAATTAGATAATAAGCTCACTGTGTCTAAGAAATATGTCTTATTCATCACCCCAGCAACTAATACAGTGGCTGGACTCACTGATTAAATCATTGGAATCAAGCCATAATGAGTAAATGTGAAAACTTTAAAGAAGTAAAACCAACAGAAGACCAGTTCCTTATCTACAGGCAATTAAAATGTAATGGAATAGAAAAGACAGATTAAAAAGAACATCTTTAAAGAAAACTAAACAAATAATATTTATTAATTTGGTGTGTGTGTACTGACAAGATCCATATTAAAGGTGTCATTAGAGTTGGATAAAATAAATAAGGAAAACTGGCAGAATAAATCTCTCTCATCAGAATGAGGCCTGTTTGGTATGCTGTGCAATTACAGATTTAGAACCCCAGGGTTTCAAAAACACTCAGCACATCTCTAATAAACTCTGGCACTTAAACAGTGAAAATGGGATTTTACATTTCCCTAGCAGAGTTACTCTACTCTGAGTACTCAGAGCTCTGCTACTGCCCGTGTTTCACTAAGTCAATTGCACTATAGGAACATGTTTTCACTCTGTTGGTATCACATTTTCTCTTACAGAGATAGGAAAAGTTACCATAAATATATTCACTTTGTGTATTCTCTTCTTTGTTACCTTATTTTCTCTCCCAGTAAACTCTCTCCTCTGCTTTCTGATTCTATACGCAGGCCTGATCTCTTAGAGGACCAGATATGCATTTTCAATGCCAAATCGTGTTCTTTAAACTCAGGCATTAAAAGAGATTTGAATTCCTTGCACCCATTATTACCAGCTCTTCCTAAGAACACCCGAAATGTCTGACTTCTCCCACTGACTCAGACTTGGCTCACAGCTTCCCATATCCTTACCAGACAGTCCCCAGACTCTTAACAACTATTTCATGGTAAATGTTACCAAAGTCTGTCCCTTTTTCTAATCCAAAACCATTCTTCCTCCCTTGAGTTATAGTCTTGAAGGTCTCATCTTGTGGACTATTATCAGTCTCTATATTTCTTGTCTCTTCTTTAACCTATTCTGCTAGATTATTTTGTTACATACTCTGATATTTTCTTGTTTGTAGAGTTCCCTTACTCCCTGCTGCAAACTATATGCAATCCAGTTCCTCCATAACCTCACTGCAATCTTCTTTAAAACTTTATCTTTTATGCTGATTCTCATCCTTACGGTAGTCATCATGCTAGATTATACTCACTTAGTATTTAACTTGTGTTATCAGTATTTGAATGGGCTATTCTCAAGTGTTATTTAACAGCCCTATGATTTATGTACAATTAGTATCTTTGTTTTACACTCTCTGAAGCTAAGAGAGGTTAAGAAACCTGACCAATGTCACACAGCAAATAAAAAACAATCCTGAATTGAGCCAGTCTGTTCCAGAGGTGAGCTCTATCACACAATGCTATAGTCTATCCTCATTCTTCCTTGAACATGCCAGGCTAGAACTTGCCTCTATGAGCTTCAGTCAATGAACTGCCTATTTTCCCGCTGCTACCATTGTTTTCCTATTTGGAAAGTTCCGTGTTATTCTCCAGTACTGCCTGATTATCTCAGCTAGAAGCACTTGTTTCACTCTAAATATCCCTAAACTTATTTGCTATTTATTAAAATCCTATAGTTTTTTTCTGCCTTAAATCAATGATGATAAACTCTTTTAAAAATGGGAACAAAGTCTGTATTTCTTTCTACCCACTATCAGAAATCTGTTTTATGAATAGAGGTAAAAAAAATTAGTATTTGTTCAAGTAAATGAAAGGGGAAAAATTCTAAATCACTTCACTTTTCCTTTTTGAAGACCACCATGGATATATTTTCAAAAGTGGATTAGGCTCAGGATTTCAAATAATGGGAATGTTACCAATGGAAAAATCTGAAAAATCAGACCTCAAAGAGAGTCAAATACTTTCATCTACCATATGCCTTTATTTTATCACATTATCTATGCCTAAACCCTAAAGTACTGAGAGACATTTTTAGAAATAAAGAGAGTGTAGTAATTCTCCATCAGGCATTGTAAAACGGGATATATTCCATCTGGCCCATTCCTCAAGGAGAAGGTACATGAGAAACTAAAAACATAAGAAGCCATTCTTAAACATGAAACGTGTGACTGTGTCTTAATCACACTTAAAATGTCTCTAATCTAACTACTGTTCCTTCTTCTTTGTTTTGTGTAATTGCCATCTTGCAAAAGGCAGAAATTCTCACGCCTCTGTTTTGTTTCTGTCATGCTAGCATCTCTCTTTACATAAGCTACACAAGCTCTATTCATTAGAAAGCCCTAAATATTTCCAAGATACAATTATTTCCTGAAGGAGTAAAGTGATGTTTCATTTCTTCAGATTGAGTTTTTCACTATGCTAGTAACGGAATGGGCAACACTGGAGTAGTCAAGTACCAACTCCTGGCCTCCTCTTAACTTGGTTTATTAGAGAGAGGGAAGTTTAAGAAGGTGAGGCCTTGGAAGAGGAAAAGGACCACAGTTCAGCCCTAGTTTATAATTCTACAGATAACTGTACTATTATATAGAGATAAACAGTCTTTCATGGGCAGTACAGTGAGTAAAATAATTCAAATTTGTTCCATCATAAAAATCACCTTTAATTAATAAAAAAGCCTCTTTAGCAATAGCTGTTTAAAGATGCTACCACAGTTTAAAGATGCAATCTGCTCTGCAATAAAAAAAGGTTGTTTTTTTAAAATCTAATCAGCTATTAAATAGCTGCATTAATAATATTAAATATTAAATAGCTGTATTTCAGGTAATCTGCCTGTTCTGTTCCTCACTCTGTCTCTGGTGGATCCTCTCACCCCCCCACACATCTGACTTGTACCCCAGTTCTTGTAATCATAAACAAATCTTTAAAAAAAAATAGTCGCACTGAATCATCCCCATTTCATAATCTAGGCATCTAAGTCACAAAAAATTTTAGTGACTTATTCAAACTGAGTAATAAATGAGTCTATCAAGTGTCACAATGAAAGTACTAAGTAGGAACTTAGTTCTTGACTCGTTTTTCTTTTTAGTTTTAATCTTGAGTAATTTTCATTAAATTTTACTTCTTTTATGACTCATCTCCACACCATCAGGTAGTGTTTGAAAATTATTTTTCCCTTTTCTATGATTCATTTCAGCACCACAAAATTCATCTGGAAATTTAGTCACTAGTTAACTTTCCAAATTAATAGCGTTGGTGACAATATCTTATTAAAGTTAAACTGCTTATTTGAGTCTTCTAAAGGTGTAGAATGACATACATTCATACTTATTGGATACTTTGTTGTTTTAGCACTGTGATGGTAATCTGAGATTATGAAGATTATCATTAAACATAATGCATAAGTAATAAATATATATACTACAGGGAATACCAACCAGTAAATTAGAATACTTTCTGTGTATATAATATATAAAGTTAATCGTGGGAAAAATATCCAACCCACACTAAGTTGCTACTTTTTAAAATATTTGAGAATTTCTAGGGCAAAACTTTTTAAAAACACAAACAGATATCTGGTTTACTCAACATGGAATTTATTTTTTTTAAGATTTATTTATTTATGCATACAAGAGCTGGGGTACAGGCCAGAGTACAGGGAGGTGAGACAGAGTGGGGAACAGAACAGGCAGACTGACTGAAACACACTACTGAGGGGAGCAGCCGGCAAGGCAAGAGAGGTCTGCCTCACCATGTGGGTCCCCTCCCCAGGCGGCAGGGATCGAACTCATGCTGCAGTGGCTGGGGTTTGCTTCATAGTTAGTTGCTTAACCCACTGCGCCACCAGGGAGGCCCTCAACATGGAATTTAATTTGTTACCAAAAAGAAACCTCTCTTTTGGAGATAAGCATTTATCTTTAATTCTTTATTTAAAAGTTGAACCACATTATTTATTTAGTTGTATACCTATCTTTGTTATTGGGGAAACGTAGTGGTAGGTCATTTGGAAAGAAAAACTCTTTACTCTTGGAAGATCTTTATTGCATTGTTCCCCAAGCAGATGATAAAAGTTTGTATTGTCAGTCAACACAAATTTCTTTTCTAATCATTACAAGGCTTTAACCAAGAGATTATCAAGTTTATTGAATTAAATTGAGCATGAAGGGACCACATAAGTATATTACTGGAGATTTGTATAATATTACGATATATTATTACATATGTAATACATAAAAAAATTAGAAATTAGATAATTACTTCCTGTGCTCTTCAAAATTAGCTGAGCCCACTAAAAGACACTTGTTCATATAAATCACTCCCAGAAAGAAAACACAGGTTAAAACCAGTGGATGTGTGAATACAATGTGTGAATTCTCTGAAAACAGATGTTTTTTCACAGTATTAAGAATAAGGTAGGTTATTTGATATTTTTGCTGTCTATCCTGCTTCAAAAAGTTGTTAGTTCTAAAACAATACACTTAAAAAAAAAGGTAGTGAAGATTATAATGCATATATTAAAATACCTTGCCTGACTGTACTTGAAACAGGCATAAAATCCATGTTAACTTTTTTTATTCAAGTCAAATTATTCAATTATCAATCAACTATTTTAATGCTAGTATTTACTAGGAGAAAAAATACCACAGTATATCAAAACTTATTTGGAAACAACATCAATCAGTTAGGGCTGGGATGATAACCCAAAAACAAACAAGTTTCTACAGCTATTTGTTGGTGCCTCTAAGGTAGAGATTATTCTTACTAGATCTGCTCTTGAGCTGCTGAACATATCATTCAGTGGGAAAATACATTTGGTGTTGGAAGATGAACTGCTCACAATATGAGAAATACATAACCTGATGTCTTATCACTACCTTTATTTTACATCTTCTAAGTCACCATCATCTCTTGCTTACCTAAATCCAGCCATGGTCTACAGGTCTTGCTTCTACCCTTGCCAACAACACAGAGGCTAGTGAAAAACTAAGATAGATCATGCTAATATCTCTGCTTAGAAGACTTCAATAGCTCCCATTTAACTAACCAAAACCAAAGGTCCTATAGACTAAGACTCCTGCTTTCTAACCTGATCTACCACTCTTCTCTTTTCCCATTACATATGAGACACACTGATTTTCTCATTATTCCTCTAAATATATCGTATGTTTCTAATTCAGGGTGTTTGTACTTTCTGTTCCCTCTGAATGTAAATCTTTTTTTCAGCTGTTTGATGCTTTATGGCTAGTCCATAAATATGGTTTCTCTGTCAAGTAAACAATTTTCTTCTGATTACTAATGTAAGTTTTCTATTGCTGCTGTGTTACCAAACACTTACTGGCTTAACAACACAAGTTACTATATTTCATAATTTTCCTACGTAGATATCAAGGTGTTGGCAGGGCTGTTTCTTTCTGAAGATTCTAGGGAAAATTCACTTCCTTGCTTTTTCAAGTTTCTAGAAGATTCCCAAATTCCACAGTTAATATCCCCTTATGCTATTGTCAACTCCAGCAACAACCAGGTTCAGTCCTTCCCACAACTGCATCCTCTCCTGCTTCCACGTTCATTTTTAAAAATAACTTATTTTTAACTGAGGTAATATTGGGAAACTCTCATCAGGTAGTGCACCCACCACCAACTCAACCATATTCCACCACTACAGATCATTGTGCTTCCTTTCCTCTTTGTTCTAACACTTTCTCCCCTCATGTTTGGTTCTTCAGTTCTGTAGTCAGCTATCAAGGTTAATTTAAAAGCTTGTCTTTATCTGACTATTAATTGGGAATTTTATATTCCACACATTAGTGACACCTTACAGTATAAGTCTTTCTCTTTCTGATTTATTTCACCTAATATATCCTTTCAGGTTCCATCCATGTTACTGCAAGTGGCATGAGCTTATCTTTTTTGATCACTGAGTAGTATTCCACAGTGTAAATATACCACATCTTCTTGATCTATTCATCTATTCTGGGACACATAGTTGTTTTCATAGTTTAACTACAGTATGATCCTGTATATCCATTTATCAGGTATTTATTATGTACCTACTGTGTGCCAAGTTCTTTGCCTGTTACTGCTTTGATCCATGAAACTATGAAGGCAGGTTTCTTTTAATGTGATTTAAATCTAGAAGAAGTAACTTAGAAGCCAATTTTGAAGGAGGGAATAGTGATAATTGAGGTGGATGATTAATTTCTATTTTAATATCTTTAATGATATTGCTAGGATAAATTTAGAAATAATGTTATGACAGCATTATTTTCCTAAATTTATTTTGGTGTCAGATAGCTGAGATTATCACTTTTAAGGACTTTATGTGATCTGTAAAAAAAAATAGGTTCCTACAAATAGGTTATTTTCTTTCCCTAAACCTGATTGCCCATACCTTTCACCCTTATAATTAACAATTGCAAAATTCTTGAAATAAAACACGATTTAAGACTAAATTCTTTGTATTTTGAGAAAAACTTAAGATTTATATATAAACTGCTTCGGGAAAAAAGATAATTGTGGATCTAAAACTCTTACTAGGAACAAACAAGCTGCAAGCGTTAGAATTTGGAATCCATTTTGTTGTACAAATTCTGAATTTATGTAAATATTTCAACTACTGCTACATTTGAGTGAAAATAAAACAGAAGAGAAAGTTATGGCAGCAAATCTAGGGATATTCACAAAATGTATTTTCTCTTTTTCTGTTGTAATTTTCATTCCTAAGTCAGAAATAGGGCTGACATCAAGTCTCTCTACATCTATCCCTGTCCCCAAGAAAAAGACAAATGTTTACAGCCCAAGACAGAAATCAAATGCATGGCTTTACAGTATAAAAACAACTGGTTCAACTGTAGGGATGTTCCTGTTACAAACATTGAGGCTAATGCTGATCTCATATAAATAACTGGGCTACATCAAAGTGACAGGCTGGCACCCTTGGGAAGATAAGTACGGTACTCAACATCCCAGTGGATGTGTTCACAAAGGTATGGTAGAAATTTTACACATACTAAATTGGGTAGCAGTATGGCAACACTTGCCTCTAAGTACAGCAAGTGCTTCTTCCTGTCCCCTTCCAGTGATCTCAAACAGATGGTGGCCTCAAGAAGCATCAAATCTGTGTATTCTGTCTGTCAGCCTCTTTATGTTAAAAGCAAAAAACAATAGTCTACTCTTCATAATCCAGGCATGAAATCATATCCAGTGGAACATAAAAAGTTAAGCCAAGATCTAGGATCAGAGGAAAGTATCATTTAGAGAGGTTTGTTCAAAGTTTATTAAATGGAACCAAGGATTATTTTTATACAATGATTAAAAGCAAATTTTGACAGATTAAACTATTATCATTTCTCTAAGCAGTGGAGAACGCTGGTATGTAGGCCATAAAGAATTGGAACAGGTGCACTTAAGGCTAAGTATCAAATATTTCTGCAACTTCAGGAGGTTAGTTTCTTCCATTAGCAACCAGCCTTTCAACTCTAAGAAGCTAGATTAAACTGGATCTAGAGCGTCTTAATTAAAGGACACGTGGGCACTTCTTTTTTAATTTGTTGTACTGCACATCACCAAAATCTGGGAAACACAGACTTGCCTTTCTCCCCACATGGACCTTACTAAAAAATTTCTATTTGAACTAGAGTTACAACATAAAGAAACACAGCCTGAACCTTGAAAATAAAGTTATAAAATCTTACCTAGTTTTAACAATGTTGTATTAAGAATTATCAGAATATAAATAGGATCATCTAAATAATCTCAGTATCACTATTCCAATTTCTAACTTTATAATGAGAAGACTAGGTCATATACCAATTGAGAGTAGTCAGTGTACTTCATGTTAAAAAAGACGAAGGAGATAAAGAAAAATGGTGAAGAAACAAAATAAAAAAGTCAGATAAAATGTTTAAGGAAAAATCTTAGATACATTTCATGATCTCAAGAATGCTATCTATGGAAGATCATTGATGAAATCATAGACTGTTAAGTTATGAATTTATTTTAAAATATTATATTTGTAGACCTTTCTTCATAAAGACGTATTTATCCTGACATTATAGCTAAAGTTCTGGCATATCTTATTTCCAAAGAGACAAAAATTGAGGTTGACTTTTACCACTGTCCCACAAATTTTCATCTCTTTCTCACTTAGAGGAATCAACTTAGTCTGAAAAATAAAGGAGAAATATATCTCAGGTTTGAATTGTTCATATAAATAGAATCCATCTAACATAGTTTAAAAATAAAATGAAGCAGAAAAGTAAGGAAAATTTAATATGTAAATAATATTCTCTAAATGAAAAATACAAGTTACCAGAAGATTTAAATATTGGGTACTCCTTATATCTCTATAGTTACTACTAGTTTTGCAGAAAATCTCTCTCAAAAGGGGCTTCCTTTGTGGCACAATGGGTTTAACACAGTACTATGCAGAAAACCACAGCCACTGCAGCATGAGTTCTATCCCTGCTGCAGGTCAGGGAGGTGACCCACATGGCGCAGCAGACCCCTCCTTTTGTGCCCGCTGCTCCCCTCAGCAGTGTGTTTCTGTCAGTCTGCCTGTTCTGTTCTCTGCTCTGTGTCTGGTGAATCCTCTAACCACCCCCACACCTCTGGCCTGTACCCCAGTTCTTGTATACATAAATAAGTAAATCTTTAAAAAAAAAAAAAAAGGAAAATCTCTCTCAAAGTAATTAGATCTTAAAAATAAAATATTTGTCATAATCCAGTTATGTTTTAATCTTATATCTTTTAAAAGGAAAAAAAACACTGATCAAGTATTTTATGCTGTAGGAAGCAGTATATCTAGCATGAACTAACGCTAAAATATATTTGGGTTCAGAATTCTGGTAATTTCTGGCTGTGTGGCCTTAGAAATATTCTGGGTCTTAGTTTCCTCATTTATTATCTGCAATAATAATACCTTAAAATGTGAGAAAGTTAAATGAGCAATAGAAGTAGTGTTTACTTAGAGTTCCTTAAATGTATAAAAATGTTTCATAAATGTGAATTATTATTAAACTCTGGCATAAGATCTTACATAGTTAAAATATAGAAGTATCCAAAAAAAGACATGGTACATGCACACACACACATACACAATGGAATACTACTAAGTCACTAAAAAAAAAAGAGGAAATCTTGCTATTTATGATAACATAATGAACCTTCAAGAGATGAGGCTTAGTAAAATAAGTCAGACAAAGAACAAATACCATATAATTTCATTCATTTGTGGAATATATAGAGAAAAAGTAAATAAACAAACAAAACAAACTTAGATTCTGACAACAGAATGGTGGTTACCAGAGGGAAGGTTAGGGGAAGGAATAGGCAGAGGGAAGTCAAATGGTTGGTGACAGATGTGACTGGACATTTGGTGGTAGGAGTGGTGAGATAGTTGTTGAGGTATGAAAACTTACTCCTGGTAATTTAACAGTGTTATAACTAATGTTATGTCAATAAAAGGAAACAAAAATAAAGTATCCATCCAGTCCACAACTATTCAGAGAATACACACAATGCCTTAGATCTAGGAACTCCTGAAGTATGAAAAGCAAAGCCCAATGATAAGACACTTGCTCCCAAAGAGTTTATCTTCTTTTCATCATTGGTCACAAGCAAAGAGGACATCAGAGTGCCTCAGGCTTGATGCTGCAAAGGGTGCTCATATACCTCATCTACTCTGCAGAGTTAGTAGATAATTTTTTCTTATTGCTATGGTTTAGATCTGGTATTAGTTAGCAATCTTTTTCTGTAAATGGCCAGAGAGAAGGTATTTTAGGCCTGTGTGGCATATAGTTCATGTTGCAACTACTCAACAATGCTTTGCAGGAAAGGAGCCACCGAGATCATGGAAACAGATGAGCATGGCTGTATTACAATGAAGCTTTATTTATAAAAATGTGGTAGGGCATATGTGAACAACGGCCAGAGTTTAACAATCCCTAGTTTAAATCATATTTATCAATTAATAAGAATATGTATTTGGTCTTAAACCTAATGAGAAAAAAATAATAACACCAAGCTCAAGAACACTGTATTTGGCATATCACTCACTGGGTGAATGGTTGGGAACACATGTAAAAAACTAGCAAATGGGATATAGACAAACAAGATAAACAAGGTCACAGAACAAAAAACTGATGCCTGGCACTGTTAAATCTTGGTTTCTTCATTACTCAGTAGCATGCTGAGGATATACCACAGCTGATAAGGAATAGACATCCAGAGAGGAGGTGTTGTGGGCCCCCCTCTGACACATCCCTCTTCAGCAGCACATGATGCATCTTGCTAAGATATTTCTTATCACACTCATATTCCTGAATTGGCCCTTCAGGAACCTTGAACAACTGCAAGGTATCTCTCACCTCCAAAGGCCACTGCCCACTCCATCTTGAGTATCAGACACACCAAAAAGTTGGGACTGAACCACACAGGGTTGATGTGAACGTCAGTGGCCTGGAGGTGCAGGAGGAAGCCTAAAGGCCAGTCCTCCTACATGTGAGCTCAACAGGCTGTCAGATGTAATAATTAATATTTATATAAGGCATAGGAGTAAATCCAAGTATTTTTCTTTATAAAAAGTCTAGCTAGTCTAATCTCAAAATGAGATTAGAATGGGAAAATGGGGAAAAAGAAGCACTTTCACAACTGTGCATTTCATCAACACTGGGATGTTTCAAACATGGAAATAAACCCTAATAGAAGAACATTTAGAAGAAAAGAAGGTAGCTAATGGTTTATAATTATTTATAGTTTCCTCTCTGAATCCTACCATGATTCTAAACAAAAATCTATCTGTTACATAATGAGAGCATATTTACATGTTTCACACCATGGTTTTGACAATGGACAGATCTGGTCAGGCCTTTATGAACAGACCACTGTTCGGTTTAATGATGTCAAAACACAGAGGAACAGATGGCAATAAAACATTATTAGAAAAGCTGAAACATGCAACTGGTAGCAGTTTACTTATTCATATAAAAATTTAAAAATGGAACCAATAAATCTATCCATCTTAGCTAAGCAAATCTAGTTATCTCAATTTATTACTGTAACATAAAGCCTAAAATGAAATTTGTGGTGGTTGTAGAAACAGTAATTTCCTTTCTCACTCCTATCTCTTTCAGACTTCAAATAAAAGATAAATTTTACATCCACTTGTAACTATAATGCACATCATTCAGTCTTGATCTAATATCTCACTTGAGTCTTCCTTGGCAAAAAATACAGACTATATCATATTTCTCCAAAACTCTGTCCATAATGAATAAATAAGCTTTTCCTTATTGCTAAAATGTAGCACACACCAGAGGCAGGCTATGATAAACTGCCACGTTAGCTAGAATCATAGCTAAATTTTAAAAATGGAATCTAGATGTAAGGAATCAATATTTCGATCTTAGTAGCTGCCAGCTATTCTCCTTATGTAAGGCAAGAATCCTTTCTGCACTATCCTCAGGAGACTTAGTATTCTATAAACATATTGACTGATGTTATGATATAGGAAAACGTACAATTTAGTAAAAATAACTGGGTTTAAATTATTACAAGATTCTGGAATACTTTTGACTTCTCTCAGACACTATTACCTCCACTAAAATGATGCCATTTTGAAATTTTAATGCATTATATACTCTGAGGGAAAGAGTACTTTTAAAAATTACAAATATTATAAAACATAATTATTATAACCCAGTTACTTCAACACAATTTTTAAAAACTAGCCAAACTCTAAGTACATAAATAGCATACTTATTATTACTAATCAATTATACATATCATTTAACTGTAAAGGAGGATTTTTCTTTCCTTCAAGATTTTTTATATAAACAATTTTCAGTTACCCAAATGGTAATGGTGAGAATACCCCAAATGGGTGTAACACACTAAAATTAATTATTATGAAAAGTAAGTTTGTGTCCTGTCCCCATTTTCATTTGAACAAAAACAACTTATCATATTCCAAAAAGACCTTCTAATGATAACTTTTATATTTGCAACTGACTTACACTATGTTTCTTCAAAACATAAAATAATTTACAGAAGAATCACCAATTTTTATAAATTTTATTGTCAACTAAGAGCTATAACTTTTATTACATATTTTAAACTGATTCATAAAGAAAAAGGTAGCTAGTAAAAACTTTATATTAACATATGTATGTACACATATTATATATAAACAGATTATATGTAATCTGAATCATATAAATGAAATGGTGTCTTAAGCACAATGCAGAAAAATTGCTACTGTTCTAGAGTATCAGAAGACTAGTATGACAAAATACTACTGATGTATTGAGTATGTCGCCATAATAATAGCTGAATGCCTTTACTTTCCTCAGTCTGTTTCCATGGTCACATTTAACAGTAAAAGTTAACCAAAAAAATTCAGCAACTTCTGTCCAAAATCTGTACCTACAAAAATAAGCACAGTGGGCCTCCCTGGTGGTGCAGTGGGTTGAGCAATGCACTATGAAGCAAACCGCAGCCACTGAAGCACAAGTTCAATCCCTGCTGCTGGCCAGGGAGGGGACCCACATGGCGTAATAGACCTCTCCTGCCTCATCTGCTGCTCCCCTCAGCAGTGTGTTCCAGTCAGTCTGCCTATTCTGCTCCCACTCTGTCTCTGGTGGTTGCTCTCACCATCGACATCCCTGGCCTGTACCCCAGCTCTTTTGTGCGTCACAGAGCGGTGCTCAACCCTCTGCACCACCAGGGAGGCCCGCGCTTGTATTTTTTAATGAAAATGCAGACAGCAATTTAGTGATTGTGACCCCACTCAACTGTAGATATTATGTGTAAATGATATTACCAGTAGCAGTTACTCTTTGGTGATTGGAGGAGAGGGAACAAAAATAGTTTTGTTCTTTATCTACCTAGAGCACAGTTGTGTGTTATTAAGAGAAAAAAGTTCAAAAGTTCTCAATGTGAAAAGCAATGCCTCATACCTTAAGCTTTATTTACTCTAGTCAGCAACTTAAAAGTTTTTCAACTTTTATATACCTTTGATTAGCACTCTATTTTTCTCAGAACTGTTGTGAACAACCTAGGAATTCATAAGGAGATAGTCATCATGCACTAAATCAAAGAGATTTATCATTTCATTAAGAAGCTCTCATACAATAAAAGAATAAAAGTAGGATCTGAGGTGGTTTTGTCTATTAAATGTGGTATAGTATTGGGTAGAGTAGAATGAAATAATTAATGAGAGTGGTTGGGAATTTTGTATTCAATTTACTACTTGTCACAAAATTCATTATATGCCATTTTATATCACCTGAAGCAAGAACAGCAGGAGTTATACAAATATTTTCTGATTTGAATTAAGCATCATGATGTAATTCAACTATGACTTCAATAGCAAAATATATTTCCTTTTACATTTAACTAACATATAATATTTATATTTCATAGTTCTTCTAAAATTGAGATCACTTAAATTTTCTGTATAAAGTGTAACATTTAAAATTTAACCACATGCATCATGATTATAGCTGCCTGCTTTGATTATTTTAACAAATTAGACACTGAGAAGAAAGGGTTCTTTCGCCCTCTTGTGGTGCTTTTGCTGAACTTTACTCTCTCCAGGAGTTCCACATGAATTTTTCCTTTTCCTTTTAGAAGTTAGTATTTTATTCCTGAATTTCCCTTAAGTTCCTAATTTCCAAAGGCAAAATGTACATTTTATGCCCTTCCTTTACTTTCTATTATAAATTTATCCTTTTCCTTGTTATTTTGGGAAATATGCTTTCCAATTTCCTACCAATGGAATTTTTCTAAAAGTTACTTTCTGGATTCTAATGCACATTCAAAATAGCTACAGCAAATCTCTATCATCATAGATAAGCTTATCATAAATGTGAATACATAAAAATATATGGGATTAGGGTGTCAGCATTTTTTCTCAAAGAAAATAGTTCTTGCTAAGACATCTAACAGTTCAGAAATTCAGAGACTAATGATATCAGCCTAAATATTTTAAGTTTTTAAAGTAATAAAATTGTACTTTCTTTAAATTAGCCTAGATCACATGTAACAACAGCCTATCCCCTTTACCTGTAGAGCAAGACTTCTAGCTCCTTTGAAAATAGTAGTATGTAGTAATAATTCAAAACTATATGAAACTGACAATGTGAAATAAGTTGTAACAGAGTATTTTTCTAAAGAAAATGTATTAACACTAGGTAAATATTAGTCTCTAATATATTTAGACATTATGTATAGTGCTTGCCCAGACCCTGAAACCCAGGACCCATGCCAGGGAAGGTGCCAGAGTGGCCAGATGCCAGTGACTTCCTGTGAGACTCTGCCAGTGCCCACCCAGAGAGCTGGAAGCCTTGACCCAAACTGGGGTGGTGCCAGCGTGGCACTGGGCCATGTGACCTCCTGCGAGACTCCACCAGCACCTGCCCAGACAGCTGGTATCCAGAACCCAGGTCAGGGGAGTAACAAGTGTGGCCATAGGCCCCATCATATCCATGAGACTAAAGCAGCTCCTGCTCAAATTAGTGAGACCACTAACTACTGAAGAGGAAGAGCCATGCCAAAGGAAGATCTACCTATAGCAATTGGGACCCACAGCAAATATTGGGGAGGAGGAAAAACCTAACGGACAGTACATGAGTCTTCAGAGGAATAGTAACAACATCCAGAGAGAATAAATCTTCGTAACACAACTTATGGAAAGCATATGGAGGTTCTCAGAACACTAAAAATGCATGCCATTAATTCCAATCCTAAGCATTCCCCCAAAATTCAAAATCATTAATTCAAAAGGAAACTTTCACTCCCATGTTCACTGCAATGCTGTTTGCTACACTGAAATTTACAAATTATGGAAAATGCCCCCAAACTGATGATTAAGAAGATATGCTGTACTTTACATAGTGGAATATTATTCTGCAATCAAAAAAGATAAACCCATTTGCAGCAACATGCTGGGGCTAAAGGGGATAATGCTAAGTGAAAAAAGTCAGAAGGAGAAAGACAAATATTGGATGGTGCTAATATGTGGAATATAGAGTAACTAAACTAAGGGCCAGATAAAGACAAGCTAAAAGATTAACCCCTGAATGCTAACTATAGAACTGAAGCTTCCAGTGGGAACGGGTAAGAACAAAAAGATAAGGAAGCACAATAGACTCTGGTTATTAACTCTGGGTGATTTGGTGGTATGTGCATTACAATAGTAAGCTTGATGGGGATATTAAAATATTACTTAAATAAAAAATGAATTTTAAAAAACATTATATATAATAAAAATAAATAAGCTTCCAATTAAATTTCACTCTTAGAACTTTAAAAAATTCTTAATATCAAATGATAAACATTTTGAAGTTATCATATTTTAGTCTACGGCCATACCACCCTGAACGCGCCCGATCTCGTCTGAAGTTATCATATTTTAAAAAGCAACTCTATAGATACTTATCAATACTTATCATAATACACATAAGGAACCACTAGAATTACAGAAAGGGCTAGATATGGAACTACCTTCTAAATTGACAGGTAAGAACTTCTGGAAAAATAAAAAAATGGTTGCAGGGCATGTCTCAATAATTGAGGTTGCTTTAATAAGACCACAGCTCACATGGTAACTAAGGAGCAGCAAGCAGATGAGAATGAGAACTTTACAGGGGCCAGCATGAAAAAGGACTCAAATAAGGCTTAAGGAATGGCAGGAGACACAGGAAAGCATCTGCAGCAAGACAGTGACTGGTGAATCATGTGGAGATCAGATTGAAGGGGTGAGGAGATAGGGTAATTATTGACAAATTGTTTGTAATGACAAAGGCCTTAGTGATGGCAAGGGTTCTGAACACAGAGAGGATAAAAGAAAAACTAGAAATAGAGTGATGAGAGGTTATTCTCTGAGAATGGGCGTTGGAAGTCTTAAGCTTACATTCTAGTTTTGGTATGGATGGATGTACCATTAACAGACACAAGTAACATTTTCTGATATGCTGCATTTGAGATGCACCCAGAAACAGTAAGTAGATCAACAAACTTGGGTACATAGAATTTGACTGAAAGACTACCCAGGGAGAGTAATAAGAAACTGTTTATGTTGGGAAAACAGGAGATCTTTGCAAATAAGAAAACTGAGGGTGTTAAAGAAAGTAAGAGACTTATTTAAAGCTGTTTATCTGTAGAAGTGAACAAGAATCAATGAAATATTCCCTTGCTGCTACTATGTTCTCTTCCACTCCTGTCTCTTTAAATCTTCAGAGGACACTGAGCAAAATAACCTTTCATCAATAATTATTTGATAGTAATAAATGATTCTGTTGTTGTTGCTATTTTGTATATATACTCAAAACTAAACTGTTGCATGTCCAAGGATAACCTTTTAATAATATAGTCTGTTCATAAGACCCAGAATTTACAATTCAGCATATGCTTTTTGAGGAAATGTCCAATTCCATAATTAAAATAGCAACTGGCATTTTTGTCAGACAGACATTTCTAGAGAGAAAAACTGCTCTAGCTAGTTTTTGCAGTCTTTTAAAAATTTATATGGTTGAGAATGGGTTATGCCAGTGAATTTTATCATATCCCAGAACATATTTTCATAGTTATGCTTCTGAAAAACAAAAGGCAAGCGATTTCTTTGGCTTACCTGCTTGAGTTGGCCGTTGCCAGCTTGGTGATTTGATACTGGTGGATCCTATAGGCTTGAAGGCAGCAGCAGTGGGGAGACCAGCCACACCTGGTCTGGAGGAGGCTGGACTCGAGGACCTCTCAGGCATGCTGCGTGCTGAGACTACTGTTGGAGTCAACTGCTGAGAAGATTCCTGGGTGTTGCTGGAAATAAAGTAAGAAAACATTTCAGGGAAGTGGTAGCAATCTTAATTTTGCAATGATACTTTCTTTTCTCAATTTATTATATCTCTAAGGAAAACAAAAATAATAATTAAGTGATATATATATTTTTAAATATATGACTGAATAAAAGGTAAGGAGTCAGGTTACATATGTTCAATATTTTGGAAGACCTTTTTAAAAGATGAGATATTAGGATGTTCAAAAATCTATATAGTCAAATCTTTAAAATAAGCTAGTTTAGTCTGTAGTTTCTTTGTGATAACATGAGTGTAAAAATCATCAACAAAACATCAACAAACTAAATTCAATAATGAATTAAAAGAATCACACACCATGACCAACTGGTACTTATTCCAGGGATACAAGGATAGTTCAACATTCAAAAATTAAACTGTAATTCACTACATTAACAATGAAAAGTAGTCAGGTCACATATGATCAATATAAAAGTCCTATGATCATATCAAATAGATGCAGAGAAGGCACTGAATGCTTAACATCCACTTAAGGTAAAACTCTCAAACTATGTGAATAGAAGGAACATATTCAACATAATAAAGGCTACATGTAAAAACACACAGCTAACATCATACTTAATAAAAATTGAAAGCTTTTCCTCTAAGATCAGATAGAAGAGAAGGATTTCCACATCCATCACTACTATTCAACAAAGTACTGAAAGTCCTAACTAGGCAAAGTAGAAGAGAAAGAAAGTAAGAAAACTATCTGATCACATAAAAAACAAATACCTAGGTATAAACTTAACATAAGAGCTGAAGAATTTATACAACCACAAAAATAAGACTTGTGAAAAGAAACAGACAACATAAAGGAATGAAGATATATTAACTGCTCATAGATTAGAAGAATTAACATTGCTAAATTGACTAGTTTACACAAAGCAATATACAGATTCAAAGCAATAACTATGAAACAATGGCGTTGTTAAAAAAAAGAAATAGTATTGAAATGTCTATGGAACCATAAAAGACCAATAGCCAAAGGGATTTGACAAAAAATAAGAAAGGCATTATTAACACATGCCCAGACTTCAAACTATACCACAAGGCTATAGAATCAAGAGTCAAAAAAAAAAAAAGACATGCAGATAAATACAACAGAACAGAGAGTTCAGAAATAAACTGATACTTACGTGAACAGTTAACCTATGAGCGATGATAGACAATAAAGAAAGTAAAGTCTTTTCAACAAAATGTTGTGGGAAAACTAGACAGTCACATGCAAAAGAATGAATCTATAGCAGTATTTCACACAACATATAAAAGTTCATTAAAATGGATTATACACTTGGTAAAAGGCAAAAAAGACTTATGTGATCTAAAGAGAAACCAGAGTATGGATTATACACTTTGATAGAAGACTTGAAGCCATAAAAAAAAGGAGAAAAAAAAAACTACACTGAGAAGAAGTAAAGGAGTTAGGTTACATATATTTAATACTTTGGAAGATCTTTTTAAAAGATCATGAGATATTAGGATGTTGAAAAACGTCCATATCCAAACCCTTAAAATAAGCAAGACATCCTATAACATTGGCTTCATGAATATTTTTACAGACTTGACTCCAATAACAAGGGAAACAGAAGCAAAAATAAACAAATGGAACTAAATGAAAAGAAAGTTTCTGCACAGTGGTGGTGGTGGGAAACCTATCATTAAAAAGAAACACAGCTTACCGAAAGGGCAAAAATGTCTGCACATAATATCCAACAAGGGGAAAATCCAAAATATACAAAGAACTCATACATCTCAACAACAGTAACACAAAAAACCCAATAAAAGAACTGGACAGGAGGCTACCAGGCATATGAACACATACTTATCATCAGGGAAATGCAAATTAAAACCAAAATACTTCACACATGTAAGAACAACCCATATCAAAAAGACCAGAAACAAGCTTTCTCAAAGATGTGGAGCAAAAGAAACATGCTTGGATTGTTTGTGGAAATGCAGTTGAATGCCTAGCTCCCATGGAAAACAATATGGGAGTTTCTCAAAATACTTAAAATAAATCTACCATATGATCAACCAATTCCACTTCCAGGTATCTGAGGTATCTACCTGAAGAATGCAAAGACACTAACTTGAAAGGATAGATGCACTATTATGTTCACTGCAATACTATTAACAACCAAGTTATGGAAACAATCTGAGTGCCCAATGGCAGATGTGTAGATTAAGAAGATGTGGTATATATACACAATGATATACTAGGCAGCTGTAAAAAAAATAGACAAACTCTTGTCATTTGTGATATAGATGTATCTGGAGTGAATACTGCAGAGTGAATAAAGTCAGAAGGAGAACAACAGATACCAGATAATTTCATTTAAATGTGGATTATAGAGTACAAAATAAAGGAATAGACAAAACTAAGCTAATATAAATTCCAGAAGTCTAACTATGGAAATGAGGCTACCAGAAGGGTAAGGGTAGAGTGGGGAGCAAGATATGGAGGTAGTCCACTGTAATACGAGGAAGCACTATTCAGTCCCTAGGTGGAGGACACAGTGTGGTAAACATACATTTGAAGGGGCATGGACCCATACCTCTGCATCACTTACACTGTTGTAGACCAATGTTACTACAATTTAAAAAAAAACTAATTTAGTCTCACTATTCTTATTTCAACATATCAAAAGAGTCAACTAGAATAAAATGATTAATTACTGGTGAATCCTGTTACTCTCTGTGAATAGCCATTGATGTTCCTTTCCTCTCTCCCACATTCCTCTGGTACATCTCACCTGTTACTCTTTTCACTCACATACTCAGTCACTCATTCATTCAATAAATGTACTTAAGCACATAGTATATGCCATAAATGTACTACACACTTGCCACACAGTGGTAAACAAGAGTCAGCTTCCCTAGCCTAATAGAATGGCAGGTGTTCTGTGTCTATAAGCCAGGAAAACAAGAGGCAAAATTGCCATTTTCCTGTTTCAACAAGTTATTTGCTTACCTGGAGGCCTTATCTGTACTACTTCACTACTCAGATGTTTGATTTAGATTAAGACGATCAAATAGCTTTTACCATCCAGTTGTTATTCATAATTATATACCATCATTTCCAAACCTTCTACCCCAGCCTCCAAACCAAAAAAAACTTTAGTTAGTTCTAATTATAATATAAATATTTTGTAATGATACAATAGCAATGGATACAGCTCACCCTTGAACAACTCTGGCCTTAAGGCACTTAACAGTGACCACCCTGTGTAGTAAAAAGTTCACATATAAGCCCCCAAAGGCTAACTTACAATAGCCTGTGTTGATTAGGAAGGCTTACAATAACACAAATAGTCAATTACACATATTGTGTTATATGTTATGTGTATTACACACTATATTCCTATAATAAAGCTAGAGAAAAAAAATTCAAAAAATATATTCACAGTACTGTACTTTATTTTTCCATGCCATTGCTTACACTGTTTGCTTACAAGAAAATCCACATAAAAGTGAACCATCACAGGCTAAGCCCCTTATCTTCAAGAATTAACTATGTATTAATCAAGTGAAATAAAACACAAACAACAATAACAATAATACAACCCAATATTTAACTTAACTAGTTGCTCAAATAATCCCATGCACAGAAACTCAATTCCTCTAAATAACTGAAATCATTATTAAGGTAACAGGTAATGAAAAGACAATATTATATTAATTACTTCAGTAAATATCCTAAATGTGCTATTTAGGTTGAGATTTTTTAATTGAAAATAGTTTTTAAACTCCCTCATGTCCACCATTTACAAATGAACAAGAGATCCTATTTCTCCAATGCCTCTGGAAATTGGGAAAAATCTACCAAAGTTGACCTGAGGGTGAGTATCCTCAGAAGGCCTAATTACAAGGTTGGTCAATGACTGGCATTTGGGAATGTGCTGGTGAATATTCCCTATAGTGATAGGAAAGGGTGGTGCACTGTGCCTAAACTAGATAAACAACCTGGTTTATGCTAATCACTTGCTTTCCCTGGAAATTCTGACTTCTCCGCTAGCCAAAAAAAAATCAACAACAAAAAAACAACCTTGTCTTATGCATTGAGTTTCTTTTTTTTTTTTTTAAGTTTTTCATGGCCAAATTTCTTCTTTTAAGACCCAAATAATGAGTTTCTAATTTACTTCTCTGATAAACAACACTTAGCAAATTTTGTGACTGCAGAATTAAGCTTGATCTGTGTGACTCCACAAGAACACTCAGAAGGTTTGCTTCTCTTTCTTTCTGGACATGATTCCACATAACTTATCCCTTGCTGATTTTGCTTTGTATTCTTTCGCTAATATAAAGCTTGGTCATGGAAACAATTATATACCGAGTTGGTCTTAGAACACCTCCCACGCTAAACAGTTTGAAAAAACTGTATTATATTTTCTCTTTCTTTAAGTACTGTTCCCTATTCTCTCAATACAAGTGTAAGAGATATCACCTTCTTTTATTCACTTATAGTTGGTTTAATAAATGACTAAAACCTGTTTGATTGTACAACATATAATGAACTATTTAAGCATCTTCTCAATTTTTATCATGAGTAGCAAGTGACAGAATGCTTACATATAAACCTTAAACAGGACTCTAGATAGATAGGACATACATTATAAAAAAAAACCTGATAAAAATCTAAGTTATAAGAAATAAAGTTATTTCATATGTTTAAATCTAGTAGCTCAATATTCCCTGGGAAAATAGATCTCAACTTAGTTAAAACATTTAATGGTATATTAGGCTTTATTCTGACAATCATAACTGAATATATGATGCCTAAGTGTCTAAAAATTTGACAAGCCTCTTTTTCCTAATTTTCAATTATAAGCTAGTATTTTGAAACACAAACATTAGATATCATGTTACAAAACATTAAGAAATTAATAGTCATAACCATTATTATTCAGAAATAAAATGTCATCAATTATCACTAATAGCAAAAAGCTTAAAATTAGTAAGTGATTAATATCAGCTGGCATGATTACTGAACTTAAGATTGCTGTATCTTACTTCTGAAATCATGCCTCATATTTTTTCCCTAAATTTAAATTGTTTAATGAATACCTAAATGGTAAGCAAAGTTAAAATGCTCTATAATAATCTACTGAGGAAATCACAGAAAATCCATAAATACCTTTGGCCAGTACCATAGAAATTAAGAATCTATATTGTAATTTTGACTAGTAAAAGGTTAATGTGACATAGGATGCCTATAGTATGACAAACAAGTACTGAAACAAAATGTCAAAATAATGTAACTTCCATTTAAAAAATACCAACTTTTTTGCTTCATGTATCAAGAACTGAAAAAAAGAGAGAAATATAACAGAGCAAAGGTTTCTTTTCAAAACTGAACTTAGTGTGAAAAGGTTGGGGGAGGGAGAGAAGCAGATGGGGTATGGGCATGGTAGTTTAGAGGAGGGGGGCAGAAAAAAAAGAAAAAACAGACTGTGCAATGGGTCATACAAATAGCCTATCATATATTAATCTCAGTGTGAGAAAAACAACTACAAAATTGAACTTAGAAAAAAAAAAACATTAATTTTCAGGGTCAATATGATTTGCCAAGGTTGAATACCTTTCACAACTAAAGTTCAACTGCAGAATGGTAATAAATTTAAGCCTATTTTCAAAGGAACTGAAGAATATTCTTGAGTAATTTACTTTCCTCTTACATATGTGAATTTTGAAAAGTCAACAATGTATCATAGGTTTACCGAACAATATTTAATCTAAACAATTCTTAAAATAAAATCTTATGTAAGATATATATTTGCTAATACACAGACTTTAAAGAAGTAGGGAAGGTATTTTTCTGGCAGGTCTATAATTATAAGTGACTATTTATTTTAGAAGAATCCTTCAATCAAAATTCTATAAAAAGACCTGGATGTACAGGAGTGATGTCTCTTTCCTTTCAGATTTCTCTGTTTATAAGAAAATTGTTTTGAATTTTCTAAAGAAAATAGTGTAGATATTCTGTACCAAAATTCTAAATTTTATATATCATAATTGAAAGAAGTATGCTATATATCATACTTTAATTTTAAAGATTACTGTTAATACAAAACAAACAGTATAACTGTCTGACACTGTTCCAACTACTATTGTTGGTACCCTTTTCCTCACGGTTTCTTGTTAATACTTTACCCAGGAAACCCCATGTTCCTGCTTGTTATAATGTCAATTAACTTACACTGTCGAGAGCTATTTCCCAAATATAAAAACGAATTGTACCCTAATGTACCCTATTAATAAAAAACAATCATAGTGACTACTACTAACACTTGCTCTAGAAATAGGTCCACAGAAAACTTCAATTAGTTCATAAAAGGTTCAGCACTTGCAAAAAAGGTGCAAGTATATCTCTGTGTGTATATGCAAAGCACTTTTCTGGAAAGCACTTCAGAATCTATCACTGGGTTTTCAAATATAAATTGTGTCAGGCATTTTTTTTCTTAGAGTAAAATGTACTATCACATTTTTCTTTCTGTTTAAACACCTCCCTTAAAAGTTACTCAGAATTATCAGTTTAGACATATCAAAAAACCTCCAAAACTGTGGATACAAGCTGTGATCAATAGGCAGCCTATGCCACATTAGAATTCTACTAAGTATAGTCAGAATTGTACACCTTGCTATTAATTTTATGCTGTTAGAAATTATTTTATACAATTACTTTAGTGAGATTTTACCTCTATTAAACTTACACTTAGGACTTTTGTCTGTTTTTATATTATGTCTAATAACTTTGTTATGATAGTTAAATTTAGGAGAATGTTTCAGCATTTCCCAGATATGGTAGAAATTAAGTTGTCTGTTCAAGTAGAATATTCACATTTAAGAACTGTAAGATAGTAGCCAGTCATGAAGATGTAGCATATATACAAAATGGAGTATTAATCAGTTAAAAAATGAGATGAAATCTTGCCCTCTGCGGTAACATGGATGGACCTTGAGGGAACTATGCTTATTGAAATGACTCAGATGGAGAAAGGTAGACATGACATGATTTCATTCATAAGTGGTACATAAAGAAACAAAGCAAACAAATGAGCTAAATAAAGCAAAAACAAACTTTTAGATGATAAGACAAAATGAGTGATGACCAAAAGCGAAGGGGAAAAGGACATAGATTAATGATGTACAAGAGGTCAATTGTAGAGTGAAGGAAGGAAGGAATTGACTTTTAGTGTAGAATGAATTTAGTATATACAGATGTTGATTTATGACACAAACCTATCATTCACACAATGTTATAATGGAATGCTACTTCAATGAAAAATAACAAAACAAGATAGTAGCCAATCAAAGCCATTATTACTTTTCAGTTTTTTCAAAATATGTTACTAAACATTTGACTATTTAATATAGCTACTACATTCATATAATACAAAATAGGGTTGTATTATAATTTGAACAACTGCAGAATTATATACCTAACATCAAATATAATAATAAAAGCTGTCACTAAGGGTTAAAAGGTGAGTTAATAACCACACAAAATAAACAAATTTGTACATATGCCTTGTGCACTGAAATTATAGTTAATTTAAAACTGGATACAAATCAGCTTAAGGGTTTTCTTATCAGGCTTATTAATATGGTGGTTATTACAGAAAGCAGCATCTTAACAGCAAACCACCACTTGTGAATCAACCCCACAGTACCTTGTTTCTTTAACATCGATAGAACCAGTTGATTTCCTTGAGGACTGGAGATAGGAAAAAGCTAGAGGCTTGGGAACAGGGCTGATGCAAAGTGCATCCAGGAGTGAGTGATAATTTTCAGGGCTGGTCAGCCTGGTGAGCATTTAGAAAGAGTTTTAAGTCATAAAATCACATTAATAATAGCAGAAAGTAATTTTTATAGTATAAGATTTGAAACATTCCTGAAAAGGGGTGAGACAGGCTGAAAGAGAACAAAGCAGGAATGAGAGAACGAAAAGGTTTAAGACTCTATTATATATTATGCTGTTTTACTCATGAACAATAGAAATGATTAAATTTTTCACCAAAATAGGCAAAAATAATAAGAGCACCTTTTAGAAAACTATGCAAAGACAAAACTATATAAAGCTATGTAAAGACAAAACCCACAAAATAAAAAGATTTAATCTGGGAGGGGAGTAGGAAGTATATTGCAAAATAGTGAAGAATATCACTCAAATGTAATCAACTTAGGAGAGGAGAAAAAAATAGACCAACTTAAAATACTCACTAATCCATGATTCTGTTCCATGCATAAAAACAAAAAAAATTATAAATACCCAAAAGTAAAGAGGTATACAATATGCAATAATCCACATAACTGAGAATTACAAATGGTAAGCAATGAAAAGAAATAGAAGAAAAATCAGTACTCAACACTGAAGTACATTCATAATCGGGATAAAACAATCACAATACAATTAAGACCTCATACTACAGCTGTGACTGCTTGAAATAGTTGGGCTTTCTTTGAAATGACTTGTGAGACAACAGAAGCTGTTGGGTCCCATCAGACACACAGTGCACACGTAGTTCTACCTGGTTTTTGCAGCAATAACAGCAGACACAGTAGCAGCTGCACTGCTCAGGACGGCAGCACTGTATCTGGCAGGAGAAGGGGAGGTAGAAAAGTTGCGAAAACCTTCCAAAGAACTTGTCACCACATTTCTTGTGGAGCTACTTAAATTGGTAGGTGGAGAAAGGAAAACAGAGAACAAAAGGACAGTAAGAATAGGTAACATAATCAAGATGAGAACAACTATCCAATATTAGTATTTAAATATTAAGTTACACAATATCAGAAGTGTACTAGGAGATCAGTTTAGTTCTCATAAAGTGATATATTATTCATTATAAAAATGATTTGAGACACAAATACCTTTGAATATATGTAAGTTTAATATCTCTAATGCTTTTAAAATTAAATCAAAGTCAGATAACAAATATTTGAAGATTAATTTGTCAACAACTAAGTAGAATATAAATCTAAGCATGAAGTCTAAATTTCTATAGGCAGAGAAGAGGAAAGTTAGATTCTTCCAAAATGTCTTTACATAAAGTGTTTTACATTAGAGGGGACATATACCCAGAATCTGACATTTTTATGAGACATGTGATTTTCAGGGGCAGGTTCAACCAGCTGCCTATTGAGAAGCAGCAATACATATTACTATGAATAGGAAATAAGTGTTGAAAATGTTGGGAGTAAAACTGGAAAGGATAGCATTTTTGTAAAATAAATAGCAGTTATAGTGAATGTGACAACATCACTGTCTCTGCTGTTCTGTATTTCTACTTTCAGTTAGTTCTATAAAGGTTTAAAAGGGCTGGTATGAAATTTTATCTTCAGAACTCATAGTTCTTAAAATAATAATTATTTACCCTGGTTTCTTTATGAAAGATCAGGCACCTAGACAGAAACTATAACATTCCATCACTAGGACTATAGTAATTTCCAAATTAGTTGTCAAACTGGAATTGAGAATTTATTAAGTTAAAAAAAGTCTAAAATACACAGCATAAACTTGCAGTGTCTCCCTCATTTATACATGTAGGTTATTAATGAATATCTTCACTATACTATGATCACTTTTTTAAAAATTTATGACAGTAGCCACCTCCAACACAAAGTAATTATGTGCCAAGCTCAACCTAAATCAATGAAACTATCAGAGTTAATAAAGTTTCTTGTCCCTGTCAGAAGAATTTGATAATCTATTATTCCTAGTTTTAGATGTTACAATTTTGTAGATCAGAAGACAAATTAAAGACACAGGGAAGTCATTTTATCAAAAATTATAGATTTAAGTATAATTTTTTGCAAGCATATAATTAACTAAATTTTATGGCTATGTTTTAAGAGCTGGTCAGAAAACAAGAGGGGCTGGAAAGAGAAAAGAATGATACTATTAGTGTCCAAGAAGGGAAAGATGAATGACATGCCAAGTGGAAGAAGGAAATTTGTAAGTAATTCAGCTTTGAGTTTCTCAATTAACTCTGTGCCTTTGTAACAATGGATGTTTAGGAGATGTATAGTTGAATTACTATGGAATCAGATCCACGATAGCTGCATCTGTACTGACCATCTGTAGTTATCTGTCATAATTTCTTAAACACACAGTTTAACAACTATTTACATAGCACTAATTTTATATTAGGCATACACCATTTCACTGTGCTTTGCTTTATTATGCATTGCAGCGATCACTTTTATACAAATTGAAGGTCTGTGGCAACCCTGTGTGAAGTAGTCTATCAGCACCATTTTCTAGTGGTACATGTGCATACTCACGAGGTGTTTCTGTGACACATTTTGATAATTCTAGAAATACATTAAACTTTTTCATTCCTATCATACTTGTTACAGCGATATGTAATTAATGATTGTTATGTGACTACTGCAATTACTGGGGGTGCCATGAAATGTGCCCATGTAAGAGAGCAATTATTAAATTAATTAAATGTATTAGATTTATTAAATTAATAAGTGAATATGTTATAAATGTTTTATTGCTGTCAGTAAAGAATTTAAATTACTACATAAAGTTAGTTAATAACATTTCAGGGTTTGAGAGGACTGACTCAAATTGTGGAAGAAGTGCGACTGTGAGTAAAATGCTATCAAACAGCATCACATGAGCCAAAAAAGAAAAATCTATCATAAAGGGAAAAGTAAACTGATGTTGCAAACTTTGTTGTCTTATTTTAAGAAATTGCCATGGCTACACCTATCTTCAGCAACTCCCACTATGATCAGTGAATACCCATCAACACTGATGTAAGAACCTCCACCAACATAAAAATTACAACTTGTTGAAGGGTCAGGAGGCAGTTAGCTTTTTTTAAAGCAATTAACTAATTTTTAATGAAGGCAGGTATATTGCTTTCAGACATATTACTTTGATGCACTTAACAAGCCTCAGTACAGTGTAAATATACCTTTTATATGCACTGGGGAACCAAAAAATGTGACTCACTTTATTGAGCTATTTAGTTTATCCTGGCTGTCTGGAACGGATATCTCTGTAGATAACCACAGTATCCCTGAGATATGCCTATGTAAGTAAATCTAGCGATGACTTAGAATATACAGGAGATTATGTAGGCAATATGTACATAGTATGCTATTTAATATAAAGGACTTGAGCAATTGTAGATTTTGGTCTATCTATAGGGAATCCTGGAACCAATCCCCTGCAGATTCCCCTGAGGAATAACTAAACTGACAAATAATAACTAGAAACTTAAGTCTATTAGAAAAGCAGCTAAAAAACAAAGCCACTAAATTACCTTTTTCTCCTGTAGGGAAAAGGGAAACAAAAATGAATTTCACCATGATAATATAAAGAAACTTAATATTAGCAGAGTCCAGCAAAATCTTATAAGAACCATTTACCTGAATACCTTTAGAATATCCCTAGGCACCTGAGCCATAATTTCTATCACCATTTTTTTTAGAGATGAATGCTCTAATTCAGGAAAGTAGACTTACGACAAACTCAAAAAAGTCGACTTTCCAAATCTCAGTGAATACAAGGACAGATTTCCTGACTCTACGTTGGAACTGGAAATCTAAAGAAATAATGAAAAACATAAAAACAGTGTAAAGTAGTTCTGAGATGGGTTGCCAAGCTTTCTCATTTATGTATTAATGATGTCACTATTTTAATCTATGCTTACTTTTTCCTTTTTAGTAAGACAGTTTTAGTATTTAATTTCACCACCCACCACTTAAAACTTATGCACACCACGAAGGAAAAACCCTACCTAGTAATTATGTTAGAAAGTGTGGCTACTGGGCTACCAGTATGTAAAACCTGAGAAGTTGCAGGTGGGTGAGGTCCACTCTGAAGTAGATCTTCCAGAGAACTGTCAGACCTAAGTTTCCAGAAGTAAAATAAATAAGGCAAAGGAAATATTAGTTTAAAAAAAAGTACAGATAGTTATTTATGGTCTATATTACCTTTTAAAGATATTTTGTTTCATTTTGGGAATACTGATTTTTTATTTTAACTCCTAGCTGCATAAGGTTAAAGCCAAAACCAAAACCTTCACCATTAATAAGTATGTTATGTTTGTTCCCAAACTTTTAAACATGGCTACCTTAACATGATAAAAGGTAATACTTTAAGAGGAAGAGGAGTAGATGGGAATTTCCATGCATTGCCAAAATATCTGGCATAGCTCAAGGAAACTTGGGTTCCAAGATATTAAGTTGTACAATATCTTATACCTAGTAAGCATCAGATGAAATTTTAACCAGCTGTGTGAGTACTATTTCCACTATATGTTTTCCAGCATCTTGTGGGGCAGCTGACTGAATGGCATAGAAATTTCCTTTCTAGTCAGAATGCTAGATTTGTGGCTCTGAAATTATATGGACACAATTTTTGCTTTTCTGATGTCTACTATTTTTAATTTTGAATGCCAGAATTAAATTTTATAGGAACTATTACCAAGTAAAGATGAAAAATTTGGTGTGAGGGTTGAAAGAAGAAAGTACCACATATAACCCTTAGAAAGAAAAATTAAATAGGAAAAATATAAAATTATTTGTTATTTTTTTAAAGCCTGTGGATAAAAATATAGAATGGGTCAGTTATAGTATACCTATTTTCAAATGGAAGATAGAACACTCATAAATAACAAAAAAGAGATTATATTACCATCATTTACCATTAATCACACCTTTATCAGAGTATTGAAAAAAATGTTGACAACTGAAGAAAAATGTGATGGCAGAACTAAGCATCATTCAAAAGGTAAAGCATAAAAAGTTAAATGAATAGGAAATGAAAGTCCTTAAAAGGAGATAGCAAACTTCTTCTGTGATATTTGCCAAGTCTTTATATGGGCTAGGAAATAAAAATTTTTATATTTTTATGAAATATTTATATTTTAAGGTGGGTTTCATATTTTTCAATGATAAACAGTATTTACAACACACATAAGTTGTGTTTGATTTTCAGCATCCATAAAGTTTAGAACATACTCATTTTCATTCATTTACATATGTCTGGCTATTTTCATAATATAGCAGAGTAGTTATTACAGACCACATAGCCTGCAAAATTTAGAATATTTATTATCTGAGACTTGGTTCACAGCTACCTATTCTGCATTCTTAACTATGGAGCTCTCTGTCTTCCTCTGCTTACTCCAGTCAAACTGGTCTTCTATCTTTTCTCAAAACAGGTCAACTTCTTGCCAATTCAAGGTTTCTGCATAATACACAACTCTCTTTATTGCCCCAAAGGTTTTGGTTTAGTTTTGACTATTCTTTTATTTCCCTACATTCTTCATGAGTGAAATCATACCATATTTGACTGCCTCCTTCTGTCTTATTTCAGTTAACATTATTCCCTCCAATTCCATCATGCTGTGGCAAATGTCAAGATTTCATATTTCAGCTGAGTGATAATCTATTTTGTACATGTACCATATCTTATTAATCTACTCATGTCATTGGGCACTGTATCTACAATAAGTCTATCTGGGAGAATGTTTGATGCACACTTAGGGAGAGTATGTACTCACCTTTTCTTTCAGGTTCAGTGGTCTATAAATACCTTCTATATCTACTAAACCAGATTGATCCAACTCCTTATTTAAGGCTATTGTTTCCTTGTTGATTTTCTGTTTGGTTGACCTGCCCAATGATTTAAGTGGAGTTTTGATGTCTCAAGCAAATATTGTATTGCTGTCATGTTTCCTTTTAAATCCTAATAGATACTTCATATGTGTTGATGTACCTTCACCTGGAACATATATATTGATGGGTGTTATGGCCTTCTGATATACTGATCGTTTCATGAGATGTTCACCCTGTTTTAGTTACGAGTCTTTTATCTGATGTAAATATCACTTTCCCTACCTACCATTTATTTGTAAGACTGTTTTCCAATCTTTTTAGTCTATGTTTATTACTGGAGTTCAACTGGGTCTCCTGGATACAACAGAATGCTGGGTTTTGCTTTTTGATCCAGCCAGCCATTCTGTTCCTTTTCATTTATGAGTTCATTCAATTACATTCAGGGTGATTACTGATATATGGTGTGGGGTGTGGCCATATCCATTTTGACTTTAGTTTTCTGTTTCTATCTCCTTGCCCGTGTATGTGTGTGTGTGTACTTTTCAATTTAGATAGGAGAGCACTGTTCAGCATTTCTTATGGGGAAGTCTAGTGTTGGCAAACTCTTGTTTGTTTAAGAAGGTATTTATTTCTCTCTCATGTGCTAAATAGAGTCTTGAGGATAAAATATTCTTCACTGGCAGTTTTTATCTTTGAGTATTTTAAATATGTTATTCATTTCTTTACTTGTCTGTAGTATGTCTGCTGAAAATTCTAATAAAAGCCTAGTGGAATACCTTTATAAATGACCTGCTTTTTTCCTCCTAGGCTCCTTTATTTTCTTTCTTTGTCTTGAAAGTAGTTTCACTACTATGTGAACTGATAAAAGTCTCATTGCATTTAGACACTAGGTAATTTTTACCTTCATAGATTTGTATAGTTAATTCCTTCCCAAGGTTTGTTATATTTTCCTTGATTACTATCATTTCTTTAAATAAACTCTCTGTTCCACTTCAATCTCTCTTCCTCTTTTGGAATACCCATTATTCCTATTTGCCTTTCCAGGAGTCAGATAGTCTTTTCTTTTTTAATTTCATATCCTTATCTTTTTGTATCTTTCTCCCCATGTCATCTTTGAGAAAACTGATTCAGTGCCCCCGATGGTCTTTTCTGCTTGCAAAGCTTTCCAGAAATGTCTTGATCTCATTTACTGAGCTCTTTACATCCTGAATCTGTTACTTTCTTATTTAAAGCTACAATTGAAATCACCAGAAGAAAGGTCTAAAAGGTCTTCTTAATTTGTTATGGTTCTGTTTTTAATTTTATTATTTTTTAAAAATTGAAGTAACATTGGCACACCCCCATCAGGTAGTACGCCTGTCACCAACTCCCCTGTATTCCACCACTAAGGACCATTGTGGTCTAGAAGCATTCTTAAAACCATGCTTAGAGAGCACTGAGTAAAGTCAAGCAGGAATTGCCAAGAATTATGTTCATAAGAAACAAATTACACCCAACTTAACGTACTTTGGGTAAACTGGGGGAAATAATAGTTTTAACAGGTCATCAGAGAAAGACTTTTATGATCCCGTTGAGTTTAACATTATGAGATGTGGCTAATGATTATTGAGGTGTTTTTGTTTTTGTTTTTAATTCATAACAGGTTAAAGGAGTTTGAACTATGAAAGTCAATTTTTGCACATTACAAACACTGATACATTTTGGACAAAATATTTTATAAGTTGTAGATTTCCAAGTTTTAATATTTTCAGATTTATTACTTATTATTAATAGAGAATTAAATAATCTTTGTGAAAATACATAGAACAAATAAGAGTGATGAAGAACTGCATTCCTTCAAAAATTTTAAAGTACTATTCTTACAAGGAACTAAAGTGTAGTAATTACTTCCGTTCAATAGATGGTGCCCTTTGCATTATAGTCACCAAACCAGCATTTTATAATTCACTAACAGAAAATAATTAAAATGTTGCATATTTTGCAATAGAAAAAAATTGGTTATATACTTATTTTTTGTACCTGTCGTTTTTACACTTAAGTTCACCAACATAATTTGTAGAAATGCACATGATGGTATCAATTAAGATATTCTACCTGGCTCTTACTGTTTTATTTTTAAAAATTAGACTACACTGTGGAAGCCTTGGAGTTCTGTGTTTGGAGGAAAATCCAATAGCTAATTCCTATCTCATGAAAATATGTAAGATTATGAGGCCAGGGATTGAATCTTGCTTCTTTTGCAAAGCAAAGATAGCAATTTTAGGTAATTTACATGTATCTTATTTAATAAGTGTGTATACAAGAGTCCAGTATATCTATGAAATATGTCCTCGAAACAGCAATAATGAAGACATGACAAAGGTCACAAATTGCCTCTTCATTAATCATCTTCATTATGGGTCACATGAATATGAACAAAATTAAATTTTCAAAAGCTCTGCTGTAAAAATCGTATTTTGATCATGATAGTTTCAATGACTTTTTTCTAAACTAAAATGCTACTTTATACTTCTTTACATCAACCTATATAAGCATGAAAAATTAGATAATGATTAGCCATTTTACTATATAGTATAAACTGAGATGAAGAAAATCACCCTTAAACTTAAAAAAAAATATATATTGTATAGTGCTAGACACACAATGATATAGATTAGATTTATGTTTTTAAAAGAATTATCATTCAGTAAAATTTTCTCTGGTTTCCCAAAATTCTCTGTTCTGGTAGGTTAGACATTAGCTATTCATTATTAATATGTTATTAATAATATATTGTTGCTTCCTTTAAATACCTCCTCAGTAATAATAAAATAATTTCTATTGGTTTTTTTCAAACAGAGAACTAAACATTTCATTTACTGTTTCAAAAGCTAGCTAGGCATTGTCTCATCTCAGGAGTCACTGAGTCTCTCATGTCAAAACAGACCAAAAATACAAAGAAAGACAGATCAAGAAGAGTATTTTCATTTAGTTTTAAAAAATGTCTTCCACATTATTTAACAAACCAATAAAAGCCATTAAAAACCATCAAGTTTTATCAACTAGGTTGTCCAAAGTGTGATGACTCTCTTCAAACATATTTAGTATAGCTTTATCTTCAATACATTATACTATCTTGGTATGTCTATGAAAATTTGAGCTTAGGTTCAATTTATATTGAATTAAAATGTATGTATTCCATACTGTAACGAACATCCATAAAATTCAACAATTAGGGAACTTAGTCATTAGTGTCAAATATGGTGGGACAGAAAATATTTCTTATGTTGAAAGAACTTGTATTTATTCATAATAGAGAGAGAGAGGACATGGAGACAAACAGCTGTCATCCAAAAGAGAAAATAAAGCACCAAACAGTACTTCCAACTGGTTCCACGTCAGATTCTATATACTCAAGAGTAATTTCTGGGATGCAAGTCTGTCAAACTGATTATTAGTTTAGAAAGGTAGCTGGCGTATTTATGGACTAAATTGTGCCCTCCCCAAATAAATATATTGAAGCCATCATCCCCAAAGTGTCAGTATTTTGAGATAGGAACCATGAGTAGGTGGGACTTCATCACATTAAGTTTAATTCATAATGTCATAATGGTGGGGCTTAATCACATTAAGTTTAAGGCCTTAAAGAAAAAGAAGAGCCACCATCATTCCCACCCTCTCTTCATGTGTACAAAAGAAGAGGTCATATGAGGACATAGCTAAAAGGCTGGATATCTAAAATCCAGATAGAGTGGCCTCATCAGAAACCAACCCTGATAGCACCTTGTTCCATGACTCCAGTTTCTAGAACTATGAGAAAATAAACTTTTGCTGTTCAAGGCACCAAGTGGACCTTTCCATCAGAAATGGACATTATAATCTTAGAGACCCATATAAATTTGTATATTTATATTTATACATACATTTCTATATAAAAGTCCATCTACATATGCATATATAGATTTACATTGCATGTGCAGATCTTCACTTATATAGCCACAGACACATCTAGAAGAAATAACATGCTTATGAAAATGCCTTGCTTCCCAATTTAGATTATCATACTAAGACTTTTGTCATATAAGAGCTCAGACTCTTATTTAAGATTTATGACATGTAGATAAATGTCCATAATACAAATTAGAAAAGGAGGTGACAGAGAGGATAAAAATAAGAACAAGTTACTTCAGCAATGACCAGATTATTTTCCCCAAGGACTGTGGAGTAGAACATGAGGATGAGATATATGGTTGGAATGCTAGCAAGAAATAAGAAAATTATAGATGCAGGAGTGCCAGACCTATCATTTTCATGGCACACCACCAGTATTTTAGGCAGGATGGTTCTTCATTCTGTGGGATCACTGAGAGCATTACAAGACAGTGATTAGTCTTAGTCCCCCAGTAGCACCCTCTTGACCTTGTAACATCTGTATTTATCCTCCTAGCATTTTCAAAGATTAGTTGGCAACAATATCTTTTTCAGTTGACCGAAAGAGGTAGAACTCAAATAAAATTTAAAAAGTGACTAATTAAATAGCTAGTAAATTTGGTTCTAAAATGCTACATATGGAAAATTCTAACATAAAATTATAATAAAATTTTATTAAGTATTACCTAGCAGTTACAAGTACTAACTATATATTTACTCAGAGCAAACTATAATTTTCTGTTCTGAAGTTCTTCGTCTTATTGATTCATATAGCCTTGACTATATCTAATATTTAAATGCTTTTACCTACTTATTATGCCAGGACACCCTGATACAACCAACAAATAAAATATTCTTTACTTGCAGTAAAAAAAAAATTTTTTTTTTTTCATATACCTTTTTACTGTTATATACCTTTTAGGCAGCACTTACCTGGTCTTTCACTTTGAGGATTCCCTAATGATACTGTAATCTAAGTTGAAGATTTAAGGAGACCAGAGTGAAAAGTGACAAAAACAGAGAGAATGATAAGAAGAAGAGGACCATGGTGAAGAGAACCTAAGAAGCAGAAAGTCAAACTGGGATCTAAAAGGTTATGACTCTGCTGAGGACTGGATTTTCAGGAAAGCAGACTTTAAGAGACTTTATAAAAAAGGATGTTTTTTAAGTGTCTTTACACCTTAACGCTGGTGAAAAGGAAATAACAGGAAGCAAGATCAGGCAAAAGTTAAACTGCCATACAGGACTTAATGACAATCTCAGCTGACCCTATAGCACCTATGGAGCCAAAATGACCCTTCAAGTTGTCACTGCCTGGGCTAAAAGGCTTTTTCCACCATCCTCTCCTTCAAGTCAACTCACTCACTACATGTGGACAGTGCAATGAAAGCTGTGGTCATGCCTGCTCTCACACACTAGCAACAGTGGTGCCACATCCTTTACTGAAGCAGCACGCACGCAGACAACACAGTGTCTACCATTGATTCTGATTTCACATTCTAAAGAAGTGGAAACTCCGGGGTAGAAAATCATCTATCAGTTACAAATTGAAATCTGAAACCCAAAATTTATCATTCCCAGTTTTTTCGTATTCTAATTGCAAAATATGCTGGTCTACTTTGGAATAAGCAAGGAAAGAAATATTTACTTGGTTTACAGAATTTTCTTGAATGGGATAAACAAAAGGAATGAATCTAAGCAATTCTAGACAGGTTTTTACAGAGAAGATTAAATTGTGCATAGAGGATTATATGTTAAAGTTCTAAACATGGAAGTTTTGTTATTGGACGGCATTATGTATATTCTGCAGGGCACTCTGCTGCCTACATACATGTTACCAAGAAAAATGACATTAATATCTCCTTTTTCTAGGTTATTCTTCAATGGCTTTCAATGGGAAAAACCTTAAATTGATGACTATGTATAGAATGACATAAATGGGATCAATATACTTCATATTTAGCTAATTAATTAAACTCTGTTTCTTCATTTTCTATTTTAAAGTGGTTAGATAGTATAATAAACCACTTCCTATTAAAATTCTATAGATAGTATTTGGTATATTATGTTGCTTCCACTCATCTAGCACATTTTGGTCACACTATCCCTTTGTTCTGTGTACTTTCCATCCCAGGATTTCCACAATCATTTCTTCTGCTTGAATACTGACCTCAAGTCATCACATGATGATATGACCCCATACGAAAACTTGAGAAAAAAGGATACGATGACTTCCTCTTACAGATATCCACACAATCCACAGCTTTTCTTCCTAAGTGAAATTTCCTTTACATTAACGTATTTTATTATCTTGGTAACATAACTGTGACAGTTTGTCTTGTTTATATATTTATTTGTTATTTGTTACTCAGTTTAGAGCACATATCAATGTCTGGCATTAGTGATTATTCATGTGAAGGAATGAATGGAGGAAGTAGAAGAATGAATGCAGGCAATAAATGAATACGTATGGTTCAGAAACACCATAGTGAAATTATTTGTTTAGGGGAAATCATTCATTCTCTATTTTCAAATAAATGTGAATAAGAGAAGGGACTGCTACTGTATCTCTGAATTTCACAATTTTCATTAAATAAGCTCTCGAAGTTTTTAATTTCAGTCATCCTAAAGGGCATAATGAGGTATAAAAGGCATATTATCTCTATTTCCTACAAATAATATGTTTTTTAAAGTAACAAAAATATTGACTGCATGGGAGACATAACATATGCTGGTTAGTAAAACATTTTAACAAAAATGTTGAAAATTCTTCAGAGTAACTTTCCAATTTTATATTAAAAACAACCCTCTATTAGTCTGTACAGAAGAGACAAACAAAAACAAGTTATAAATTAGATCACTAGACTTAGAATAATATTTTTGCAAGAAACTTCTACAATTTTTGGCTAGCTTTTAAGCTAGGAATATAAGATGTCTCAGGAGATTCACTGAGTGCAAGAATTCAACCTCTGACAGACTCAAATGGAATGTCCTTTGTGATCCTGACTGAACATTAACCCTCACACTGAAATATGGATCATTCCACTTATTGATGTCTACATATTCAGTGAAAAATTAAAGTATGTTTTTACTAGACATGTCATTAAACTATTATTTTTTTCTGAACCTATTTCAAGTTATAAATTTCTACCCATATTCTCTCTTCTCTTTATTAGGGGAGAAGTCTTTGATTTACCAAAAATTCTAGTACCTCTCTCTCACTGTTTAGTTATTCTAGAAATGACATTCTTGGTGTAAAATACCAGGTTTACTCTATCCACACATTTATTTTAATGAGAATTTCATTCTATCTTCATTCAAACATCATCTTTATACACCAATGAAGAATTAGCTGATATAGGAAAGCCTGGTATAAGAAAGTAGATTTTCTTATAGAGGCCACAGATACGGTAATAATGGACTGATGCCAGGATCATAAAATCACAAGTAAGCAAACCTTTTAGTATATGAAGAAATGACACAATAAAAGAAAGACAATTTATATTATGAAGATAAAAGAAATAAGCATGAAGAAATTCCAGATTTTTAAAATGTATACACACGCCAAATTTCAAATAGTAACCAATCACTATTAGTTTTCCTGTATTATAAAGTAGTAGTTCTAATCTATGGTGACAAAAATAAGAAAACCTGGAAAAATAAAAATTCAACCTTGAATGAAAGTAAGATTCATAATCATTTTCACACAAACATTAATTCTATGATTCTGTTTTGCATCAGAGTGTATGTAACTATTTAAGGAAAAATACTATATAAAGTAATATAAAAAGTCAGGGAGGAAAACTGAATATGGGCTTGATCATATTCTATTCACTTTTAGCAACATCACAAAGCCAAAAAGGTTTCCAAGTGAAATGTCACTTTACCTATATAATACTATAGTCTATGGCACTGTTACTAGCTACAAGAAAACAGAAAACAAGTACAAAACTAAGTCACAGGCAACTTTATTACAACACTTTTCCAAACTTCAAATTGTAATTATTACTGAATTATTTCTAATATATAATACAATATATTACAAGACAAAAAGCATTCTGGTCAGATATTTAGCTTGCATATATATACCTAAAATAGTTTTCTAGGAATAGCAGCAATGCATAACAGTTCATCACTAAGTAAAATATTTGTCTATCACATAAAGAATCATTTGTATTGCAATTTATTTTATGTTCATTCCCTCTTTTTCCAAAACACAACAAAAGATTGTTTTTATATTTTACTCCTTGATAACTAGAAGTAATCTATACCCTAAATACATCTACAAGTTTAGAAATATCTCCTTTGGTACAAGCGGTATTTTTTAAATTAACCAAACCAAAAGAACATTGTTTTCCCTATAGCAAATAGGGGTAGGATTATCTTCTTTCCTTTTAGGAACCAAATTTGGTCTCCTACTCTTTGTATAGCTATTCTGAATTTAAAAGATCCTACTTTAAAAGATACTGAAATATATAATGAACTCTACTCTAGTAACACCTTTTCTTTTAACTTGTATCCTCATGCTTGTTTATTTCAAATAATTTACAACCCATTTTGAAAATTATGTAAAAATTAACCCTTAAAAGTAATTTTAGAACCTCAATAACAAAAAATTCCCAAATCTGTTCATCTACCTGTGCTTCAAGTGACCAACAAAATTCAATATACTAAAGAACTCCTTTTTTAAGGTTACTACTCTAAGAACAATTGAAACAGATGTAAATCCACTGGAAAGATCTAGTCCCTTAATTTGCTTTCTTGGTTTAACATTTGTGAGTTACTGACTAATACAAAATGTAGTCACCTTCCTCATTTTAACAACAGCCAGAAATTATTAGAAAAGTATAGAAAAGGTTCAATTTTTTCATAAGGTAAATTTAATACATATTGTACTATGAAGTGGAAAAAAAAGTGAATGAGAAGATATGTGCTGGCTGCTGGGGTGGGGGGGGCAAGGCTCATAAATCACTGTACATTAAGAGCACGTGCTGATACTTCATGATGCCAGTCACGTAATTTTGTGTATTTGGGACTAAAGACGTGAAGGGGTATCTTTTCCCTGTGGAAATAAAAAAAGAAAAGAAAAGAAAAGAAAAAGTGATAGAAAAGTCATAAGAAAGAGAAAGATTCTACAATTTATTTGCCATGCAGAAAACATGCCTTATAAAAAGCTTAATTTCACATAACTTTTATTTAATAGCAATGACTTTAAGAGAAGATTTTTAGAACTACCAGAATTAATCTATGGTATCCTCATATAAACATCAATTTTTATGCACCAAATAAAGAGACAGCAAGACAACACATGAACTCATTCACAAAGACTGCTGTGTTAGCAAAGCACCACGCCAAACAGATCTTCTACCCATTTATTTCAATACTAAAGAAAATAAGCCTTAGACATAACACCCAGACACTATCCACTAATTTAAAATTCTGAAGTGATACATTTAAGTCCCACAAAAGGAACCCAAGTTAAATGCTTGGTTTCTAGTTGCAAACACAAAATGCCATACCATCACACTTGAAACTATGAAAAACCAAACTGAGATCATTCATGAAAGGAAAGCATTCAATTTACAAAAAAATGGAGACTTACTTTGCCTTCTTTGTATTATCAGTTTCAGATTCTTTCACTGAAATATAAAAGCAATATCCAGTATTAGTCTTTTTTTAACTTTAAAATCACCTAAGCAATTGCCTATACTTATCAATACCAAATGATCAAGCTGCAATGTGCCACTAAGATTGGCTATATAATATAGTCAGTCCTCCTCCTTTATACTTTTCATTATAACTTTTCTGGATTTATTTCTTATTTACATACCGTATTATGAATGGCATAATATAAAAGTCAGCAATCTCAGGTAAATGACTGCTTTCTAATAAATTTTAATTTTACTCTGTGGCAGAGAACATTCATCTCTTAAAATCCCCAGTATTCACTTACGATGTTCGGTCCCAGTGATCTGGGCGAGGATTCGAAAAGAACGAGACTGAGTAGTGCCAGTTCTTGGACGCCAGTCCTCAGTGTCCTCAATCAGCCTCTTCTTGCTGGCATCACTGTGAGTAGGTATGTGGTAAAACTCTGTATTGCGCTCCACAATGTGCTTTCTTGGTGGGCTAGGGTTGAAATGAAAAGGAAGACTTAAAGACTTTAAAATTATGTTAAGAAAAAATATCCTCTGCCACATTATCTGTAGACACTTAATACTCAACGGCCCTTTTATATATTTCGCAAGTTTACTAAGCCTCAATTTTTTTTTTAAAGCATCCTTCCAAAAGAGAGTAGAGGAGATTCTAAAAAAAGTTTTAATAAAAAGTAATTATATATGCTAAAACAAATTAATAGTATAAGTATTCAACAGAAAGTTTACCGTTTAGGTGGGATTTTCCTTTTAATTTAAGAGAAGAAGGCACCAGCAGAAAGATTTCCAACATGAAGAAAAGAAAAAGAAAACAGTGAGAGAAGAAGAAAGTTAAATAGCAGTTGAAAAGTCCATAGTAGTTAAAATGAAACAAACTGTAATTACTTGTACTGTTCATCTCATGGCTAACAAATCAGTTGACTATAATTACATCCACCCTTAACTACTGATATGTTGTTGAAATGTAATGGTTTTCACAAGACTAAACGATCAACCTCACTAGGTTCAAGAATCAAGAAAGCTGAACCAACAATTTCAAACACAATTTTGAAGGGGTAATAAACACTATTTTTTATTTGTACGCTCACTCATGTGTACAAATATCCTTCATCCTTAATTTGTATTCAGGATTCACATGGTAAAGAATTGTGGTATATCATGGACTACTGAAATATTTAAATATTGAAATTTCAAAAGATCACGATATAACTCTTGGTTTTAAGACAAAGGTAAAGTCAGTCTCACTAGAACTCAGTTTTTCATGTATAGCAAGAATATCACATAAAACTTAGCATCATTCTGAAGATTAAATAAATATATGTGAAGGGATTTGCAACTATACTGCTTAATTTAAAACTTTCATTATTCTATGAACATTCATTTTTATAAAAAAAAAGCACAAATATAAAGGAATTTACAATGTATGTTATTTTAACAATTTAAGCTAAGAGCTACTGAACATGATAAATACTTCCCACTTGTCTCCCAACTGCCTCCAAAACAAAACATTTGCAAACTTTTGGAGGTAATGTGTTTAATTTCTGAAGAGAAATACATGAGTCTGGGCAAGCAGATTACTGTCATAGATTCAAATAAAGAAAGTGTCCAAGAAGAGTCACATGTGCATGGCAACACCTGCTAGGTATAACTCACTGCTAGAAAATTATAGTGCTATCAGTATGACACTACCAAAACTATGCCAGAATGCTGTAAGAGTTTTTGCCCAGTGAAGAACAAGATAGGATTAAAGCTAGCATAGATTTTAAAGTCACACAGACATTTCAACCACTACATCCTCCACTCACTGTGTGTTTCATGTAAGTCATTTAAATTCTCCGTCTTGATTTTTGTCATTTGATAAAAAGGGAGTGCCTATACCTTAAAGGGTTACTTGAAGAATACGTAAGTGATATATGTAACATATGTAAAGTGGCTTCCAAAATACCTAAGTCATAGTGATGATCAAATATCATATTACTTTATGACTACTAGAGAAATTATTTGCAATAAATGTTCTAAGGCTATGGATCATTACCTATATAAAGAACAGGAACCACAGTATTTATAACACAAAAAATTGTAATATTAATTAATATAATTTATGGTATTATTTTAAAATTTCAGAAGTAAAATATCTGAAAGACCTTTTTATTAATATTGAACAAAACCTAATTCTTGGTAAAGCAAATAAATTTTCAAGTGTCTCTATAGTCAGTGTAGTTTACTCTTTAAAGGTGCCAACTTTAGATGTATAACTATTATATTCTCTATAAAAGTTTTGTTCTATACAAATAGACTACAAGTTGTCAAGCTAAGGTAATAAAAAAAATAAAATGACACCACTGAAGGTTACAACATATTTGCACAAAGTATAATACGTGAGATCTTTTGTGGCATTTACCATAGCCTAAGGTCTTGTGCTAAGTGATATAAAATTTCTTAGCATTTTGTTTTCTGGCTTTGAGTCTCTACTTTTGGTGATTTTATCATTAGACAGGATAATCTCAATGGCTTTATTTTTAAAAATATTTTTGGGATGGAATGTAAACAACTAGCAAGAACAAATAATTTATCTCAAAATATAGTCATTGAAAATTAGCAAATTCATTCAAATTTAAAAAAATACTAAGCAAGGAGGGTCAAATTACATCTTAAGCTGCAGTATATTCTGTACATAATAATTATTTCTCTGAAAATCTAGCTAAGTTTTTCTACTGTCAAAGTATGGGTATTCAAAAACATACCCACTAATTCACATGAAGTTCTTGACCATGAAAAACATGTTTCCTATGCTCTGTAACATACTTGAAATTTTTTGCAATGAGAAGAAGTGAAATTTGCTGGTGGTATTAAGTTGAAAACAAGAAGAAAAGTTACAGACAAGACAGTGATGAAAATTACAAAAGGAACCATAATTAGATACTTACATGCTGCCAGGGTTACTGATGAAAGAATAAGACACACACACAAAATGTGACAGAGTAGAGAAGATATTGATGTTCCCAGGATGATGGGAAATAGACAAAGATAAGACCCAAAAAAAAAAAAGAAAGAAAAAGAAATAACAAATTTCAAAACAAGGAAATTACATGAAAATGTTAACATAAATATCATGCTTCAAAATAATCGTGAAATCAGACAAAAATGAACAAATGTTAGTAAAAATTCTGTTACACAGTTATATCTGGACAACAGTTTTTATTGAATTTGTTTGTTTCCCAAACCACTCAAAGACATTCTATACATTAATATTAGCTCAACTTTTCAGTTACTAATACCAAGAGAGAAAGAGCCACTATTAAAGAAAATAAATCTAGGTTTTTACAATTCATTTTAGCATGAATCTAAATTCCTATTATGTTGCTAATAAATAGCATGAAATAATCCAGAAGCAGATGGTTTAAAAATTATTTTTAAAATTAGAGAAGGAAAAAAAATCATTCACTCTCATATAAGTAATAGTACATATTAATAGCAAGTATAATCTCATAAGTTATTCTCAATTAAATATTATAAACAATATGCTATTTGAACTTTTTATTTTTAAAATGTAATAATCATGATGAAAAATAAAGGAATCATAGTGAGTCATAAAAAATGGGCTATCACTCAATTTTCATACTCTTCTCTGTCTTTATCAATACCCACATTCACAAGCAAATCCCAATGATTTTTAGGAATTCTAGAGATCTGTATTATCAGTGACCTAATTATTTCCTAGAAAGGCATGTTTGACAACATATAGCAAAGGATCTAGGTTAAAAACATCTAAAGAAAGAAAACCATTATACATAATTCATTCACAGAACCTATAAAATGTAGAACTATTAAAAAATATTTTACTATACCATTATAATGAGAAAATCAAAGTAGAAACTCCATATTGTCAATACATTTTTGACTCAATCCTTCTGCAACGAAACTTAGAGTAACTAATAATCATTCATTGTAATATAATGAGGAAAACCACCTACCAGTTTTAATACAAAGACTTTTCTGTGTAACTACATTTTCACACATCAAAGTCAATTTTATAAATGCAGGCAGAACTACACTTATGGTAGTGGGACGCAGGAGTGAGTTGATTTCAATTAACTTAAGTGTATTTATTCTTCTCTAGCTGCAATGCAAAACATTTTATCCTCTGCTTTGCCACTGTAATGGGAAAATCCTTTTTGTAAACAACCTCTCCTGAATCGAATTAAATTTTAATATATATTTAAACATTTTAAAGTTTAAGAAAAAAGTTTTATCTTGAAAGGAAGTTAGGAGGGTAAATGTTTTATGGTATGATGAAAGGCAGCAAATGGACAGTTGACTGGTTTAAACCTAAAGATGTCAATTTGAATGTGTTAAAAAAGTATTTCACATATATAGAAAATGTGCTCCAAATGGAACACTGATTAAACACTCAAGTGCTACTTGTTTCAAATGACAGTCAGATGACTTGGCTTCTTTTATTGCTATGCTCTTACTTCCTCCACAGTTCGGACAAGTTGCAATGTATAAAAGCCTAAATTTCCTCAGTGAAATTTATGTGTTTCTGATTTCTTCTAAGGTCATATAAAAACTATATAAAAACTGACTTTTAGGATAGAAATCCAAACAGCTCAAAATAAAAAAGTACAACTGAATCCAATTACAGTGTATGCACATTTTTCACTAGTATTGCCTCAGTTCACTCAATATATCCTCAAGTTTATAATCACTGAAAACAAATACTAAGTCAAAGTAACAAAAAAAGTCCAGGTTACAAGTAGGTGACATAAATGAAGGTACAGTAAAATTTGGCTTCAAAAGACTACACTCAACTCTTAGTTCTACTACTGAGAAACTGCTTGGCTTGAGAAAATTACTTCTCAGCATTCAAAGTCTAAATGAAAATTAAATCATCTAATGCATTTCAAAACACTTAGCATAATATACAGTAAAAAATAACCATTAATGAATCCAAATCTTTAATTCAGTAATTTAAGTACAAGTTTATTTTTCTAAGTTCACCTTCTGCTCCTTATTGTTTGTTATGCTGGAATCTTATAAGTAGTCAAAGTATATGTGTATAATAATTTAATTTCAAACAGACAGTGAACCAGGGTTTAAAGATGTTTCACCAGTACACTGCTGTACAATATTCCTATGTGTATGTAAGATGAAAATATTCAGTTAAGCAGATCAGTTACACTGGAATATAGTTTCTCTAAAAATTCAATAGATAATTTTCTTGGGTGTTTTCAAATCAGGTATTTCTAGATTTTCAATTTACAGTGTAGTGTGATATAGGAAAGTTATGAAGTTGTAACCTACAGTGATTTTTATCTATTTTAAAGAAGGTAATCACCAGCTAATACTGCCCATACAAAGGACACAAAAGTGGTGCCCAATATCTATGCCAGCTACCTGTGACATTTATTAGGTTCATAATTACTTTCTTTAACGTATTCCAAAGTTGTATAGACTATCAACCAGGGGCATAGAACTGAACTTAGATCTATACCTTCCAGCAACACTGTTTCCAAAAAAATCATAGCAGTTCTTGAGACTTGCCTCACAAACACTGGTTTTAATATGAATTTAGAAATCAACTCAATTTTACATGTTATTTACTAGTAGTATACAAACAATGCTTTCTGTTCTATCTTTATCTTTGTTTTCTAATAGATTTGACTGACAAATTAAATTTTTCCAAGCATTACCTATCTTAAACCATGGCACAGCATGCCCCACATATATTTATGACAAATGTTAAACACTACTATGTATTACCATAACAGAGCAATTCACTACAACACAGCAGTGCAAATCAAACTCATTGAAAACACTAAACGTGGTTATTCTAAATTATAGCAATTTTGCAAAATTAAACTATTTTGCAAAAATCGGGCATTCATGCTGTTTTTTCATATATAAATCACCGTATTTCCTCTCCAGTAATGTGGATACTAACTTTGTCACTTGTTTTTTCTGCAAAAATAAAAGTATTTTAATGCATTACTACCATATCAAAATAGTTTGTAGCTTCTAAGCCAGGTTCTTCAAAATACCACAAAGGAACTGTTAGAAGAAATTGCAATTCGACAACACTGAAATTAATACAAGATACATGAAAGACTTACCTGTTGAAAGCAGTGGCACATTATAATGCAAGGGGACAGGAAAGGGAAAAGGTAAAACACTTAAAATAGCTCATGCAAAATAGATTCCCTTCCAGTTTAGAATCTGATCTAAGTAGAATAATCAAAGTAATAATAAATACAGCAAACCAAAAAGATAATTTGTTTATATAGAAAGAAGTTTACCATTTCTTAAAGCATCTTGTTCATCTATCAGAAGGAATAGGAAGGCTTACATAATATTAAGAAATACTCTAAAAGTATCAACATAATTAGAGACTTCATACTATTAAATAGGCTAACTGAGTATTTCTCAGTAATGATGCCTATTAAGTGCTTATTTGTATCTAAGTGCTTATTTGTATCTAGTATTTAGCAAACCTATACAAAGTGGGGTGGCTGTCAAAGTGGCTAATTAGCTATTTAACAAAAACTACTCAAAAACTAGCTGTCCTCTTGTGAGGAAAAAGAAAACTTAAGCATTTAACTTTACATAGTTTGAATTCTTAAATTTTTGATTACTGGTAAATAATTTTTACAAATTACAAAAAGTAATTAATAAAAATGAAAACTCATTGGAAAGAATTTTGTTACAGATCTCATGTAAAACAAAAATATGAGGAAACTTAATAATCACATAATTAGTAAAAAGTCTGCCAGTTATTTCAGAGAAAGTTTGACACTTGATATGAAAAAGGCATTCATACACACTTTATTTTCAAAGTAATTAAACTTTCACCAGCCTAACACCTCAACAACTTTTGAAATGAAGCTATTTTTAAAACATAGTTTGTAAGCGCAAAGCATCATTTTGCTAATGATTCAAAATATGTAATTATGCCTTTTCTCCTGAATCTTGTACAGTGCAGGACTCCAGGAACATGCTCAAAAATCAACTGATCAAGGAGGCATCAAGGGCCTATAACTACACCACTGTCTAGAATTTCTTTTAAAAATAATAAGCTTTAAGTCATTTCAAGTTTAAATGCCAAAGCTCTACTTATAAAACACAAAATTCAAGCTTGGTGTTTTCACCTATTTTCAACAGTGTGCTTTTCCATAACCTCAATTTGCTTTTTATTTCTACAGTTTTCCATTAAGATTTCCTATAAAATTTCAAGCCATGTTAGTAAGGAAAAGAGATTTTAGTTTAGATAGCTCCTTCAATAGACTTTTCCCCTAATGAACCTGAAATTCAATAAGTTTAGTAAAAGTAAACTTCAGCTTTTAGCTTTCTGTGCAGCTAGAATTTGAAAGGTAACATCTGACTTTTCAGGATATGTACTTTGAATACTTTAAAATCAAATCTATTGTATTAAAATAGAAATACTGAAGAAAACAACCAAACTCACCCCAGTACAGCATGCTATTTCTTTTCCTCACATCAAAAAAGAAGTAACTCTCTCTGACCGACACAATCGTTCCTCAAATAAACATCAAAAAAGAAAGCCACCCATAACCATGAAATCTATGTCCAGCCCAGTAGCTATCATTCCAGGTCTCCTGATCCTTCTGTCAGCAGCAGACTGGAAACCTGCCACCTTCTTTTCCAAAGCCCAATGTTGCCATGACAGCAGTGCTACAGAAAGCATAGCCCCTTCATTACATAAATTAACATTCGGAAGGAATTATCTCACAAAAAGTAGCCATCCACGTAATTGTTTTAATTATATTTTCTTGGGAACTAGCATTGGTAAAAATCACACATGAAGATTATTTCCCTTCCTTTCCTCTTAAAGTACATTTTAGTCACAATCTGATAAAATGATTTCACAAAAGCACATTTGGCTTAAAACATGGTACTGAATTTCAAAAGAATAAAAGAAACATCTATAAATGGAAGTTGTTGAAAACAGAACTCAACAATTTAAAAAAGTATATAGCTCCCAAAAGGGAAAAATTGTAAGGAATACATTTGCAAGCCTGATAGCAGTATATAGTTCATGTTTACTACTTTGAACTCATCCACTTTAGAAAAATCTTTACAGTGAAAATACCCTCTAATTTGCTTCTGATGTTTTTTTAAACATCATTAAACATATTGAAAGAATATTGGCTCCCTGATTTATGCTAATAACCAGGAAAAAGACATGAATCAAAACTGAATTTGTTTTGTCGTAAAATTACTTTATAACCTAAAACTGCTCTGAAATACAAAAAAAAAAAGGACTGCTTTAGGGAAAAGACATCTCTTACAAGCTCTTCACTAAGCAGCTTTTGTATTTCTGTCAACTTTTGTATCTCCCTGTGATGTATACAACTGTAGCCACTCTGTGTTAAGATTTTGGTCACCAATAAAAGGATTAAAAATTTGAGGAAGATTCAAGACTTCCCTTGCATTACAAGTGCCAGCTGCTCAATGTTTTGCTAGAACTTGGAGAAAGAATTCAGTATGTTACACAATTCATGACCTTGCAAAATGCATAATTAGACTTTGATTAACCTATAATTTTCTTGCAGAAAGTGCTTTAGGTATATAATATAAAGATACACATTAATGAAGCAAATAAAACTTTATCTCCCTTCCTTCAAACAATAGATGATTCTGGTGGGATGTAGTTTTCTAAAAATTGCTGAAAGAAGAGTTTTGATATGCATAGAAAGCACCCTTGTCCACCTACCCATTTTGCTGTTTACTGTCACCCTGGGATCCTCTTCTCTGTCCCTCTGCTACCTCCTGAGCAGTCTCGGAACACACGCTGGTGACTGTGGGCTGCCGTGGGACATTAACTGCAGTTTTACCAGAGCTCAGTGCAGATGAACGCTGCTCAGCACTAAGATTGGTATTAGCATGCAGTCCAGATGCAGTGAATTTGGGAGGAGTGACAGCAGCCACGGGTGGAGGGGAAGCATGTGATGAAGTGATCTCATGGGCTGGGGTGAAGGCAGACGATGGTGATGGGATGGATGTGACTTTTGGTGAAGACACAGAACCAAAGGGCCGTGGTGTCTTATTGTAGGCCATGTTGGTAGTGGAAGTTACTTTGGACACAGCAGGAGATGGAATGGGCACAGGTTTAACTACTTCTTTAGGTTCTCCCTATGTAAAATAAAAATAAACACATACAAAAACAGACCAAATGCATGCAAAATAGATTCAGTGGAAAGAATACACAGCTTTTTTAAAAAAAGACAAACATCATGTTAGCAGTCCAAAATTATAACATGTTTCCAGGAAAAAACAGTGAGTTGATGTAGCATAACATGCATACTAACGGGCCCCAACATGCACAACACAGATGCATATATAAGTACATATATATCTCTATATATATTTATATAAAAATGAAAGGTGTTTCAGAATATTTAGAATGTTGAGCAGGAAATCTACATCAGAAAGCCTAAAGACCATCATGAATTTGTCAATTTAGACATATTACAAAGGAGAAAATTTTAAATGTCCCACAAGAAACAAAACACTGTAACTGAAACATTTATTTTAAAAATCTAGAGTCTAAATTACAACTCCATCTTTCAAATACATTTAATCATTCTCTAAAGTACAATTATTTGATTCGTGTGAAAGCAATAGCACATTTTTAATTCTTCAATTAAAAAGAAGCGAAAATAAGATAAATTTCCTCTCAGAAATGTGCAATTACCTTGAATCAAAAAATTTGAAAATTGTTAAAAAAAAATTCTCAAAGAATCAAACAAACAAAATCAACACTTTCCCTTTCCTATAATCCATGTATCGCTTACTCTGGAATGTTTGACATATGATTCAGAGAGGAAATAAAATTCTCCCCTTTTCCAAAATAAAAATTTAATATTTATTTTAAAATTAAAAATTAATTTAAAATTAATTTAAAAATTAATCTTAGCTATTTCCTCATTGACATAAAAAATAATAGTGGGAAGACTCAATTCCACCAAAAAATTAGCATAATTTCTGTTTGTAAATCCCTATTTCAAAACAAGTTTAATGTAAAAAAATAAACTTAGGCTTCTTTATCGTTTAAGAGTACATGCCTACTACCCTCACTATCCCAAAAGAAAAACAACTTTTTTAAAAAGCATATATTAGTAGCTCTATTATGTTTAATACTAAGAAGAAAACATAATCTAAATGAATCTTATAGAAATAATAAAGCTAATGAATGGGGATGGGGTGAGCAGAAATAGGTTAAAACCTCAGCACATCAATTAAGTACTTCAATGGAATGGGACAAGAAAATTAGAGAGAAAACCCCCCAAAGCATAAACCAGTTGTATATGACTAATAGTCTGGGACAATTTGAGTATCTATATAAGAGAAAATGTGCACTTGTCAATTACCTAATTCAAGAATACTCTGAAAATGTGACTAAGAACTTATTAATAACACGGTGTAATATGTATAATTTTTGGCTTTATTGTGATATTTTATTGTTTTGATTACTTAATTATTTTCTTTAGAATATGTGAATATTCACATAGAACATGTGAATAAGAAATTTAGATTAAGAAATTGATAATTAATGGCTTCAGAAATGCTATTTTAATACTAAAGTTATAATTAAAGATGGTAACTATATATGTTGATAAACATCCTCCCATGTTTGAGGAAAACTATACTGAAACTATAACCTCAGTGTAAGTATGGGAGTAGAATAGAAGTGACAGTAGCTCAGGAACAAACTATAAAGGATTACCACAAAGATGTGTGAAAAAAAGACATACCTTTTGAACAGGAACCAGCTCTGGCTTGGTTGTAGCTGATGCTCTGGAGAGAAAAAAGAAAAGAAAAATTGAGGAAAAAATCATGAAAATCTGCAAGTTTGCAAACATCCTATTTAAAGAATTATATTATTACTATATGCTTTAATACACTAAAACATCAAAATGTATAGTTTCATAGCTCATAGTTTTTACTATTGACAATCTACTGGTTATGTGACTTAAATCTGAAGATCTAGTATCTACACTTGGTATCCTTAGTTCTGGACACATTCAAATGAAGATATTTATCCTGTTCACAAATGCACTTAGGTTTAATCTTTAAAGTTATTCCCCACACAAAAAAGAAAAGTAGAGTACACATGATTTTCTGACCTTTAATGGCCCATGAAACATCTAATTATGACCTTTAATGGTCCCTGAAACATCTAAACAATCTTTATCTTCAACAGTGTGAGTTTTCTAACACCCATAGAATATTAGTCTCTATGAAGATACTGAATTAATTCTGATTGAATTAGGTCACCAAGTAAATGTTTATTTTGTATTTATATTACTAAGGGCTTATACAACTTAGTGTATCTGTTATGCTAAAACTAATTTATATAGTCTTCCACCAAATTATAACTTTAGTGAAAGTAATGTCCACGTCCCATTTAGGTCTATATATCAGCACTGTGCCTAACAGTTAACAGGTCATCAGTATTAAGAGTAGAAAGGAGAGAACCAGAAAAGAAGGACAAAAATTCATGTACAGAACTTAAACTTATTTTCACATTCAAATTTATTCTTAATTTTAACATATACCTTTTTGTTGCATTTTTACTGTCCCTTATAACTGTCCCTTGGTTGTCATGAACTAATAGTAACAGTAATTGATTTGGAGTAATCTATCTATTGTAATCAAGATAAGAAGCAAAGAAACAACTACAATTATTCCCACTTTCCAAATGAGAAATTCAAAGTCAGAGTAAGTAAATTATCTAGGATTGGGCAAAAACAAACATTTGTTCTATATGGCTGGCTATAGTCAAGGATAACAACTAAATGATGAGGAAAGCATCTAATGATTAAGCTAACCGCTAAGATATATATTAAGTTTTATAACAGGAAAGCAGTATAACTTTTCTACTATTGATAGTACACAAGCCTGAGGACAGGACTTCAAATGTAGAATTCAAGAAATGAAATTACACAGGTGATAACAAGAAAGATCACCATGAGAAGACACTAGCTTAGAATATTTCATCTCTATTAGCATAACCTAGTAATGAACTCTAATCAATGTCTTTAGCAGCCACTGACTTTTTTTCCAGTAACTAATTTGGTTAGCTAGAGCAAGAACCTACTGAATAATTGGCTTAACTACTGAGAGGCTACAATGGATGCAATACAGAATTATACTCTGTGCAGTTGTGTAACTTTCCATGTGAATGCGCAGACAATTTCTCTGTTAGCTTACAGGATTATTACTACCAGCAAAAGAAACAAGTTCAAGTACATACCAGTGGGATCTTTGATTCAAATTTCACAATAAGACACAATCACAAAGGATCTCTTATTAAACCACCCTAGACATTGAAAGTTTGACATAATGAAAGTGGATCGTATCCTTTTTATGTGGACTCTTAAAGGTATATGGAGTTCTTTTAGCAAGATAAAACAAAATATGAAAAGAACCTGAAGTTGATTTAAGTCAATAGTTTTCCAAACTAAAAATAAAATGCATTATCACCTATGTCTATGTGAACAACCCACCCCCCAGTTTCATTAGGTATTAATTCTTATTTAAATGTTACCAACAAAAAAGCCCTAGAAGAGCTAATTTTCATTAATTTAAGTCCTACCTCTTACTATAAAGCACTGATAAAATTGAGTCCTACCATGCTTTAAGAATTAAAAAGTCTACAGAAATACTGTTTGAAATTTTGAATTTGCAAATATTTTAAATCTGAAATTTGAATTTGTTTGCCCTTTCTTGCTTTCTCATAAAATCTCACAGTACAATTTTATGAACTAAGGCATGGAGAGAAAACATGCCTTCAAAATCCCAGGATTGAGACGACTAAACTTTAAAAAACAAACACATCACTATGTAGGAAAAAAAAAAAAGACTGCCTTATAATAAAATGTCAAATAAAGTAGTTGACACGGACTCAACAAAAACTACTTCTAATTATTTAAATATTTAAAAAACTACCAAATAAGTCACAAAGAAACCTAGACGGTCCCCTAGAGTTACTCTATGACATGCCAATTGGGTATCCATTTGACCTCTACTGACCATAGGAACTCACAACATAAGCCATGCAATTTATTTTTAAGTAAAAACAAATTTATTGCTCTCTTCTCAAATTTGCCTTATTGCTTGATTTAAAGTTTTTTTGTGATAAAATGTAGATAACACAAAACTGTAATTTTGACTATCGTACAATCTGCTGACATTAAGTACATTTAGGATGGGGTATAATCATCATGAATATCTATGAGCCATTAAGCTGTTTTCCACAGCAGCAATACCATTTTATACTTCTACCAACAAAGTATGAGTTCAAGTTTCTTCATATCCTCAGTAACAGTAAATACTTACTCAGTAACCATTCTAGTAAGTATTAAGTGGTATCTATATGTGGCTTTTTCTCTTTATATATATATTTTTAAATTCAGGTAACATTGGTTTACACTGTAATTTGGAAGTAGAGGATCCCCATCCCATAATGTTAATGTAACACTCCCACCACCAAAATACCATTTCATACACCACCATACTCCATTTTGCACCCTCCCCACTTTAGGCTTGCCCCTCTCCCTTTCTTCTGCCTCTGAATATCTCAAGTCTATAGTCTGCTTTCAAAGATTAGTTTTTGAGTTTGGCTTTGTCTGACCCTTTGTCTGGTTTCTCTATAATTCAAATATAAGTGACACTATTCCAGTATTTATCTTTCTCTTTCTGGTTTATTTCACTTAGTATAATACCTTCTCGGTCCATCCAAGTTACCACAAATGGCATGAATTTATATAATTTTTGATCACAAAGTAGTATTTCATTGTGTACATATATCACATCTTCTTAAAACACTCATCTATTTGTGGACACTGAGGCTGTTTCTATAGTTTAAGCCATGTGTCAACTTGTCAACAAAAATATCTGAAAAAATATTTTTGGCATGGCATATATACAAAATATCTGTAACATATACTAGTTATATTTTAAAGATCAGTATGGTGTATCAATCTTATATTTAAGTATAGCTACATGCTTTTATTTTTTCATACTGTCATAATACTAAAACTTTATGGTACAGGAAATTCAGAATACATGACAAATGAAATCTGAAAAATTAATGAACAGCAATTAATACTAACATTCAAACAAAATATAAGGAATCTCATTTACTTGCAAGTGTGTAAAGATTCTTTTTTACTGTTAATATATAAGGTTTATAAGAACACTCTGAACATTTCTGGAAGGACTATTTTAGTACAGCCCTTGTACAAAATAATTTGGCACTTTTCAAAAATCTTGAAGAAAATTCATTCCCTTTGAACTGAAAATCAACATTTATGACACTATCATAAGGAAATAGTCTGAAATATGGAAAAGACTGTGTGTAAAAAAGATTCATTTTTACACTATAACTTATAATGTAAAATTTGGAAACAACTGATTAAATATACAATGAGAATATGGGTAACTATAACATTAAGCTATGATTAAATAGTTTGTAGAAATAATTCTGAGTTGATTGCTAATATGCTTACTTTATGATGTTTATAAAAAGTAGAAGATATAAAAATAGCACATATAGGATGATCAGTACATGGGGAAAAGTGGATGGAAACACACCAACATTTTAGTGGAGGTTCTTTATGAAAGGTATTTGTTCTCACTCTTTTGTGTTTTGTTTTTTTCTATTTTATAGTGTACATCTACTACTTTTTATAATAAGGGAGACTATTTCTCAAAACATGTTTATAGAAAACTGCTTTACAAAACATACACACATACACAATCAGATTCCCAGAAAATATGAAGTTAGTTACATTAACCCTTAGGCACAGGAATTTTGGATTCATTAATGCCTAAAGAAAAAAAATGAATTGCTGTCCACACCCATTTCAAATATAGAATACTCAGTTATTTAAAAAATATTTCTCAAGACTAAAGTTAGGAGGGGAAATAAAACCTCTGGGAAATACTATTTTAAGGAAACTGAATCTCCATTAAGACTGAAATGTTTACTTATATCTCAAAATTAGTTACAATTAAGGGAAAGAAAAATAAAAATCTATAAAACCCTCAAAATCTTCTACTATAGATTATTTATCAAACTAATGCTTTCTTAAACATTACATATACTAAAACATCCAAATATTATGAGCATAATTTAATCAATGTTTAAAGAGGAAAAATCAGACTTCATTTGCCAAACTGAAATATATTTTTTAAAAGATTTATTTTATTATGCATATAAGAACTGGGGTTCAGGCCAGAGGTGTGGGGGTGAGAGAAGTCCCCAGAGACAGAATGAGGAATAGAACAGGCAAACTGACTGAAACACACTGCTTAGGGGAGCAGCGGGCAGGTGAGGCAGGAGATGTCTGCTGCCACATGTGGGTCACCTCCCTGGCCTGGGATTGAACTCATACTGCAGTGGCTGTGAATGCTTCATAGTGTAGTGTTTAACCTTGTGCCACCAGGGAATCCCTGAAATATATATTTCTAATCTGTCCTGGGGAGAAAATCCTACTTATATGAATAAGGAAAACTATCTGAGAAAAATATTTCTCAAAATTAAAATTTTTTACATTTATCTTTTTAAAAAAGAAATATAGTGAGGATCTGCTAATTTACTTTAGAAATGTCATATATCTTAAAAGTAAATATTAAGGACTTTTAAGTAAACAGTCTTTAAAACTGTTTCTTACATTTTCCTCTTCAAATTCTCAGAAATATGTAATAGGATACTCTTTCCTTCAATATAATGAGCATCATAAGTCACTTTTGTGTGGTGTGTCTCAACAACAGATGCACTGGCTATGACTTAGTGCCATGGGTGCAAGACTTTGCTTACTGTTCTCCCTTCACTTAGTGCAGAGCCAAGACAGTGAAACCAATGCATTGGCCCAGCACTATCCTCAACTAGTGGAAATCAAAGAATAAAAATTATCTGTACAGCTACAATAATTAATTTTGAAAGCTGACTGATCTTTATAAGGAGAGTATCCAAAAGAAAAACTTCTGATACGTTACAACCAGCTTTAGAACTTTGGTTGAACAGTGAAAAGAGTTTGTTTGAAATTACATTAGAAACTAGAGTTGGGATGCCCTGATTAAAATATGTACAGGAAAAATAATGTCTAAATAAGTAATAGTTCTCATCTCTCCTGCCAGCCAGGGAGGGGACCCACATGGGGTAGCAGACCTCTCCTGCCTCTCCCGCTGCTCCCCTCAGCAGTGTGTTTCGATCAGTCTGCCTGTTTTGCTCCCCACTCTGTCTCTGGCGAATCCTCTCACCTCCCGTGACTCTGGCCTGTACCCCAGTTCTTGTATGTATAAATAAATAAATCTTAAAAAAAAAAATAAGTAATAGTTCTCTTCAAGGACTAGAGTCAAAGGATTCATGCAAAAGTAATCTTATGAAAAAACCAACGAATGGTATTATATTTAAATTATATTTAAACTCATTGATTTATTTCTAGTACTACTTTATAAAATCACACACTTTTAATAATAAAGTGGCCAAAAAAAGATCAAATTAATGTTTAAGAAAGAGAAATTAAGCAACAGATCCTGATAAAGTTTATTCACATCACTACTCATTATGTCTTGCTGAATCCTACCATATCTAACATAGTTAACTCATAAACAATCATACAGAAAGAAGGCAGATTTCAGTTCATCATCTGTGAGATGAGCACTATCTAAGTTTCCCACAGCATAGTCAACTTCAGGCTCACTGACCTCAGGACCCATAAACAATAGGGTACATCATTAATCACTTTAATTGCAAAGTTGTCAATTTGTAATAACAGAGCAACTCCTTAGGGGGAAAAAGTGAGCAATGAAGTGTGCTGCGATATAACCTTAATTTCCCCATATTTTATGTCCTTCCAATCAGTCTGCTTTCCTAAAAACTAAAACCTTAAACATTCCATTGTGTGGGAATATGAAGAGGATGAATCAGTGTTTTTTTCCCAAAAATTTTGAAAATATTATATTTTCTACAGATGAAAGTATAAAAGTGAAGGACACCATTTTCTGACTCGTAACATTTTTTCTTAACACTACATGAAACAAGAAATACACTTAAAATTCTGGTTAGGAGAACAGGCATCAGTAAACCAAACCAAACTTTGGGGGCCTCCCTGGTGGTACAAAGGATTAAGTCTCAGCATTATGAAGCCATCTGCAGCTGCTGCAGCATGAGTTCCATACCCACCAGGGAGCTAACCCACATGGCACCACAGACCTCTCCTGTCTTGCCCACTGCTCCCCTCAGCAGTGTATTTCAGTCAATCTGCCTGTTCTACTCCCCACTCTACCTCTGGTGAATCTTCTCACACCACCCACTCTCCCGCCACCACACCTCTGGTCCAAACCCTAGCACTTGTATGCATAAATAAATAAATCTCAAAATATATATACACACACGTAAATATTTAAAAGAGTGTTTTGAATCACTTTTAATAGTGTTCTTTTTGAATCAGCCTGTATTTTCAAAAACAAGCACAGCATTATGTTATAGTCAAAATCTAGTTTAACTACCATATTTATTATGATTAAATTGTCTCCTACATTACTTTAAGTTTTTTAACCAAATACCTTCTCATTCTCTTGACTTACTGGTATTATACACAATGTCACCTAAGTTCAAGGGCAACACCAGAACTATATCTTTTTCCTAATTTATTACACTGATTTGTTAACTCCATGAATATTTATTAATATACATAATCCCTAACAGTAGGTTCTATTGTAGAAAATGGATAATAGAATAAACAAAACAGACAAAAATCCCTATTTTGAAGATGCTTATGTTTTACTTGGAAAAGATAAACTGAAAAGAAAGCAAAGTATATGACATAGGAACAAGTGCCCAGTATAAAGCAAGATGGACATTATAAATAAGAATCAGAGCAGACCTCTATAATAATATGAAACCTGGAGCAGACACCTGATGTAAAGAATTACAGGCAGAATCATGTAACAAGAGCAAAGTCTCTCTGTGGGGTTAGAAGGGGAGTAAAAGCTGGAAGAGCAGTAAGAGATGAAATCAGAAAACATGGAGGCCAGAATATATAAGGCACTTCAGCATACTATGGGGATCTACTCTTTCACTCTGAGATTAAAAAAAGTATTTCTAAACACCGTACTTCCTTTTGGAGACTCTAAATCTAATTAAAGTTAAATCCAAGCACATATATACACATTCACATATAAGTATAGCATTATTCACCTATTGAGCAATAAATTGGCCTGTTTGAACTTTATAGGCCTACTTACTAAGTAAAAGAAGGGGAAGAAAAATGGAAATCATACCCCAAAATCTTAAATATATCAAGATAAAACAGAAATGGAAAGTGGCAAAATGTCTAATTTTTTCTCCATTCTTCCAAAGTGTAATATGCTCTCTGCAGTTCACATTTATATGTTCTATGTCCTAGGTTAATACTGGAGGCACAACTTGCCACTAACTTTTTCCAAATATATCCTTTTTTTTTCCTGTTCTTGTCTAGGCTAAACACATTAAATTGAAAAGGTTCTTAACACTATATGAAACAAGAAATACACTTAAAATTCTTGTTAGGAGAACAGGCATCAGTAAACCAAACCAAGCTTTGGGGGCCTCCCTGGTGGTACAAAGGATTAAGTCTCAGCATTATGAAGTGATCTACAGCCACTGCAGCATGAGTTCTGCAGGTTTTTTTTTTTTTTTTTACAAAAGTGGGTATTTTTAGTTATTTCAATAAAATTCAGGGAGACAAGCATTCCAGAATTCAGAACAGCCTTATTAGGAAACAGTCAAATGTCTTGTGGACAGCACACAAATGAAAGCTTTTCATTCTTTATAGTCTCAACTTAGTTTTTTCCATTTATTCAACACTTAAGAAATAATTTGGGATAGGTTTATTATATCCCTTATAAAATCTGGAGGGAGTTAGTCAGAGTCAAGGAATTTAAAAATTAATGAACTAATATAGCTATTTTAATCATACACAGCCAAATCCATCCTTTTTAGTAACTCTAAGATGACTCTTTAAATTTCATATTTACCTTTATAAAATAAGACAGTATTGCTGACATTTTTGATGATTGACAATTTAATATTTTGTTGTAAAATTTAAGCCACATTAGAATTCCAAGTATTCCCAATGTTAACAAAAAATGAGTATTTTTAGCAGAACCCATAAGAAACATTAAAAATAAAAATTAAAAAAATACCATCTACATAAAACGTCTGTCACTACAGGAAGAACATCTGCTATGTATCAAAACTAGCACTATGACACCTGTTATACAAAAAGGCAAGGTTATTATCCTGAGAAAATTAATTTGAATTCCCTCTATCAACAATACATTATTATAGAAAATTGCCTTCAATAGTGATCTTGCATGTAGACAACTAACAATATGCAAGTTCAACAACACACAAACTGATCTACACCTGTGAATTGAGACAAATCCATTGGTAAGGTTTGAAAATTCTGACAATGTCAAATTGTTACAAAAGTTCCTAAATGCTTATTCTCAATTTGAGCACATACCATGACATAGACCCAACACAGGTTAGACTGGTTCCAATGTCCAGGGACCACAAGAAAGGTATTGAGCTAAAACACTGCTATTAAACATTTTAATACAATAGTCAGGAATACAGTTAAGGCCATGACCTACCTAGTACAAATATGAACCAATAAAACACATATTTCCATGTGCAGTCCACTAAAATATATTCTGTTCTAGTCCATTTAATTTATAAACCAGAAAAATAGGGGAGGGAACAAATTATTAATTCAACACAATGCACAGTAAGTCTCAGTTTGATAAACTATAAGCTCAAAGGTGGAAAAATCAGAAGGGTATGAAATCTTGTCAGATAATAAAGCTGAGACTAATGAACAACGCCCACAAGTCACAAGTGCTCACTGAAGTGAATTTAAAAAGTTCATTTGTAAAACAGTACTAAACTAGATTTAACTTTTGAAAAGTATTCCATTCAAAAATATCCTCAAATGCAAAAATAAACAGACATAGCAAAAACAGTAATTAACATAGCATTCTGACTTGGACATGTTTATAAAACTCAACATCTCCAAATTTGCTATTGACAAAATTATAATCACTGAAAAGAACGAAAAAGGTTGATCATAAGTTACAACACATATTGCCTCACCAATGACATCCAAATGAACTAAAAACAGGGATTTTCCCTAGTTGATAATGTATGAAAATTTAGGAAGCAAACACTGATACTTGCTCCTAAGAAAAATGATCTGAGATATATCAAATCTTAGTGGTAGAAAAATATGCTTTTTAATGGGTTCCCTCTTAGACACTGAAAAGATCTTTAGAAAGTGGAAAGAGGACATTTCTATATTTATTTCCTCTTTTTATTAGATTCACACACGGTTCTGAGATATCTCAAAGAATAAAAGCCAATACATAGGAAAACACACAATATCTTCTGAATTTGAAATCTTACAAATATGACTTAAAATAAACAAAAGAACATTTAGGTAATTGCCATCAGAGTGTCTGATTTCTTTCAAGATCAAAATGATTCTTTCCAGAACTATTTTGACTTTTAACACTTATTGGCTGCTTTTCTAAAATGTTCTTGCTGCAAACCAATAGTGTGATTTTAACGGAAAGGATGTTCCCTTAATTAGAGTTATCTAAATGAAAAAGGCTGTTGAGAGATGTTCACACAGAAATTATATTACCATTTCAGGGATTCCTTTATAGAAGGTGAGACAAATTGGCCCACAGGTCCCTTCAAGTTCAAGAAACATGAACCCACCTCTATCGCAAAGCCTATACTGTTTAATGCTCTTTATCATTCTAGAAATGTCTATATTAGATAATTTCATTTCTCTTAATGTAGGGATCCATATTGAAGGAAATTAAACTGATAATATAATTTTGTTCCCATTTTGACATGCACAATATCTAAGGGTTTTTGGTGCTTTAGCATATGGCCTTGTCTTCAGTTGTCTGACATATAACATTTCAACTTAGAATCTCAATGAACATTCTATTTTCTAGGGAATTCTACCCCAAAGCAAACACTGGCATGTGCTTATGCTTTGGTGCTCCTATGTAAACAAGATGTACCATGACTCACTACTCTTCTTGATAAATTATGCATTTCATCTGAGTTCTGAAGAAAGAGACTAACACTATTCTGGAATATTGATGACTACTGGTATACAAGACCAGGTGTTTAGAGGGAACATTTGTAGAAGTAGGATAGGCTTACCAAAAAAAAAAAAAAAAAAATTGCATTAGATAGAAGATCTGGTTAAATAATTAGAACTTTCTATTTCAAGGTTACCAAAAATATTTACTGTATCCTAAGTATTTGCAATAGTCTATATTCAATAAATTCAGATACTAAGAAAACTACTCAGTTCCAGAAATCTGACATAATCCTCACAAATAAGCCCTGAGAAATAAAGATTCACATAGATCTTGACAGGTCATCTAAACTGATATTACACAATATCAACCTCAAAATCATGATACAATATTTTCTCATTTTTTTCATATCTTCTGATAGACAACTTGGTCTATGTAACACTATCACAGTTTCCTACTAGAATAGTCGAAACTGATTATTCTATAATATAAATTTATTTTCTTTAGTTTATAAAAAATACTAACATGACTACCTACATACATAAGACTCAAACAAAATCACTATAGCCTAAAAGTTTCAGACATAGAAAAAAAATCATAACTACTTGCAGAGGGAATCCAACATATGATTTTATTAGGAACATTCATCAATATCAATGAACCCTTACATAACTTAGTTCTTTAATTTTTTACTGACAAAAAACCCTAATCATTCATTTTACAAAAAGAGAACTGCATTATAATTTCACCTAGAATAATAATAATACAGTGAGTCAAATCCTGAAATTCAAATTTCTATCCTCAAACTAAATTACTATTATAATCCTTGAATGACTTGAATTTATTTCAAAGTCCAATACTAAAAACAAGGAAAAGTACAGTTTCTCTTGTTGAGGTACAGATACAGGGAGAAAATTCAGACTCCACTACATTCTGGTACCATTATTATAGAACACTTTAGAATAGATTGAGTAGAAGATTCTTCTACTTATATAAGGACAGAAAAACTGACACTCAGAAAGAACACACTGATAATGAATGTTTCAGTGGCATTTCTATTACATACTTAGTGTTTTCTGTGCTTACGTTTTCTCATTTCAGAAATGTTTTTCAGAATTCCACTTACCTAACTCACATTTGCTAAATGACAATTTAATATCAAGAAAAAACAAGCATGAATTTTATTTGAAGTCAAACAAAACTGACATCTCAAAACTACATTCACAACAGTAAGTTACTCCAAGATAATTAACTTACCTGCATTAACTCCGTATCTATTAAGGAGGTTACCAACCATCCCACAGGGTTATTCTGAGGATATAATGATACACTTTATGGCAATTATCTTATACTATACTTATGACTTAGTAGTGAATAAATAAAATAACCTAGGATTTTTTACAGTGTATTCAGGTATTTGTACATGAATATGCTTAGCATTAATAACACCATATGGTGCTATCATGGGCAAATTCATTATAAGCAGTGTGTATCTCTACTTTGGCACTTAGTAGTGGTTGAGGTAAAAGTCTTAAATGATAAAGTCTGTAAACTAAAGATAAAGTTAAAAGCAGAACTATTTCTCACTCTAGCATTCAATTCTACTAGGCCCAAAATTCTGTATCTCATAAGGGAAAATAACATTTGACAACCTTACACACACATACACAGGACTAGAGATTAAATATAAACTTAAATATTGTGTGTGTATACATCTATGTATATGTAACATACTAAAGAAGCATTTTATTATGTATTATGATGTCTTTTTTAAAGACAAAACCTGCTCACGAATTTGATAATGCTGCTTCCTTTCTTAACAGTTTGTGCTCTTCTAACATATACATTTGTCAAAATTATAATTAAATAATTATTTTATTGTATGTTAAGTATCTCCTCCATTAGATAGTATACCAGTTTCATGATAGTAAGTACCAAGTCCACTTTACTCACTTCTGTATTCTTGAAGTATATGTAGAAAGAATATGACATGTGTTGGGCCTCCCTGGTGGCGCAGGGGTTAAGTCTCAGCAATATCAAGTAACTGCCAGCCACTGCAGTATGAGTTAATCCTTTGCCAGGAAGGTGACCCAGGTGGGCAGAGCAGACCTCTCCTGTCCCTCTCATAGCTCCCCTCAGCAGTGTATTTCAGTAGATCTGCCTGTTCTGCTCCCCACTCTGTCTCTGGTGAATCCTCTTACACCTTACACCTCTGGCCTACATTCCAGTTTTATATGTATAAATAAATAAATTTTTAAAAAGAGAATACATGATGTGTGTGTTTATTCATGCATACATACATATATATACACATATATACAGAAAAAAAGACTAGGAGAAAATATAACAAAATATGTTTTCTCTAGATGACAAAAGTTTCATATTTTCTGTATCTTTGAAATGTTCTTCAATATGCATGTAACTGTTTTACAAACATAATTATTAAACATTTTCTTAAAGAAGAAAGTGCCTGAAGTACAGAATAACATAGAAAACAGCTTTAATTAGAAAACCACTTAAACTCAATGATTTTATAACCTTTTGATAGAAGATGATCTCTAAAAGGGAATATGGATGCACTCAGGAAAAAACACACAAAGAAAAGCAATTAAGTAGTTTTTAAAATAACACAAAAAAATTATATAAAGACAACAGAAAGATGTGAGAAGTCCAGTTATAAAAAAGGGAAGAAGAATGTCTCTTAGCAGGGATGTTGATGACAAAAGGATTGCAAAGACATATTAGTTGTAGAGATAATACTATGGAATATAAAAATATATATATATGAAAAATAAAACTATTCAAAAAACTTATTTTCACATTTCCCACATACTTAATAATCTATTCACCCTCTATTGTTATGTTTGGATATACTCTCTGTAGAATATTGACCACATGGACTGAATTTCAAGCATGCAAGTACCAAACACAACACAATCTGGAGACTCAGAGTCAAGGCCATGCATAGTCAGTGAATGTCTACAGACTGGTATTGCTGGCTCACACACTCCTTCAGGGTCCACAGGCCCTAGAAGAACTCTGTGGTATACTGTAGGCTCTCCTACAAAATTCTGAACAATGAATTCTCCTAAACTTTGGCTCAGCACTGAACATTTATATTCCTTTAGAATAAAAGATTCAATAAGGATTTTTAAATCTTATTGTTAAGGAATAAAACTGTTAGTGATATGTATTATCAAAAGAAGTAGAGTTGTACTTAACGTAAAATCCTGACCTAGCAAAACATATAGTCAGTGAACAATTATTTAGAAACATAAAGGGAAGCATTAGAGGAAAAAAAATGTGTTCTGTTGAAAGAGACCAGGTTTAAGTGGAGGAATAAAAAAGAAACTGTTGGAGGTTTTGTATAGAAGCCTTTTAGTTCTTACACGAATTATATAAATTTTGATAAAAATAAACAAGCATATTGGTGATTCAAAATATGAAATAAAATACTACAGTAAAATTAGGGATATCTATACACAGGGAACTTATAAGTTAAAAATTTCAATGATCACAAGAAAAAATTAGATTTCTGAAAAGAAACAGAAGAAACACACAAAAATATATCTAAAACATGTACACTTTCACTACATTTCTACCTATTCTACCCTTACTTAAGATGTACCTACCAGGGGGCCTCCCTGGTGGCGCAGTGGGTTAAGCAACGCACTATGAAGCAAACAGCAGCCACCGCAGCAACGCACTATGAAGCAAACAGCAGCCACTGCAGCACGAGTTCGATCCCTGCTGCCGGCCAGGGAGGGGACCCACATGGTGCGGCAGACCTCTCCTG
>JAGFMF010011827.1:1502873-1715401 GCA_019455555.1 Galemys pyrenaicus
TTTTTTTTTTTTTTTTTGCTATTCAGTCTTGGATGATTGTGTGATTCTAGGAATATATCCATCTTCTTTAGGTTTTTTTTTTTTTTTGCTCATAAATGTTCATAGCAGCCTCTCATTATACTCTGAATTTCTGATTGTCTGTGGTAACTTCTCTTTCATTTTTAATCCTCAGTATTTGAATTTTCTCATAATTTTTTATAGTGAGTCTAGTTAAAGGGTTGTCTATTTTCTTTTTTTTCCCCCAAAAAACCAGCTTTTGGTTTCATTGATGTCTTGAACTTTTTGTTTGTTTCATTTACCTTTGCTTTAATTTTTATTATTTCCTTTCTTTTAGTGGTTTTGGGATTTTTTGTTCTTTTTTTCCCCTAGGCCCATGAGATGAGAGACAAGATTGTTTATTTTATCTTTCTAGTTTGTTAATGTGATACCATATTGCTGTATACTTTCCTTTTAGAATTGCTCTTGCTATGTCCCATATGCTCTAAAAAGTTATGTTGTCATTACCATTTTTCTCAAAGTATTTTTTGATTTCCTCATTAACCCAGAGGCCGTTCAGTGGTATATTTTTGTCTCCATGTATTAGAGTATTAGTATTTCCCTGTTTTCTTTTTATAAGTTTATTTGTAGTCTGTGCCTTTATGGTCAGAAACATACTTGGTACAATTTCAATCTTCATGAATTTGTTCATACTTACCTTGTGACCAAGTATGTGGCCAAGTAAATCACCACATGTGATCCTGAGAAATGTACTTGGCTCTTGGGAGGTGCAATGCCCTATAAATCCATGTGGTATACTTCTTTATTTAGGATGATTATATCCTTATTTATTTTATGACTTGTTGATCTGGCCATTGGCAAAAGTGGGATGTTGAAGTCTCCTAACTTATGTATTTTCTCCAAATGTCTGTTTTCAGACTTGATAACAGTAGTTTGATATATTTTTGGTGATTTTTCATTTGCTGATTATATATTGATGACTTATGTTTTCCCGTTGGATTGTTCCCTATATCATTATATAGTGTCCATCCCTGTCTTTTCTTACATTTTTAAACTGATAGTCTATTTTATCTGATATAATTATGGCTGGTCTAGCCTTCTTTGGGTGCCATATGCTTACAGAATTGTTTGCCATCCCTTTACTTTAAATCTATGCTTATCCTTGAGACTTTGTATGTTTCCTGGAATCAGCAGAAGGTTGTGTTTCCTAATCCAATGAGATACTCCAAGTGATTTTTGCTAAAGGTCCACTGACCTTTAGAGTGATTACTGATATGATATATCTGTTACTGCCACTTTGTTACTAGCTGTGTGGTTCTAATTAATTTCTTGTTTATTTCTCTGTGTTCATTCCTCTCTTTGGTTTAAACCCTAAAGCACTTTTTAATATTTCTTGGAGGGTGGGTTTAGTGGATGAAATTTCCTTAAGATTTTCTCTGTCCAAAAGGTCCTTATTTTTCTCTCACATAGGAAGGACAGCTTTGCACAATAAAGTATTCTTGGCTGGCATGTTTTGTCCTGGAGTATACTTAATATTTTACTCTTTTATTGCCTGTAGTGTTTCTTCAGAGTAATACAATAATTGCTTAATTGGGGTTTCTTTATAGTTACCCATTTCTTTCTTCTCTTCAGTTTCATTGTTTTTTGATTTGTCTTGGACTCTTAGAAGATTTACTACTATGTGTCTTGCTGTAGATCTCATTTTATTTGGGTTGTTTTGTGTTCTTCAGATTCCTATATTTGTATGTTCAGTTCCTTTTTCAGGTTTGGAATGCTTGCTTCCATTATTTCTTTGATTTTCAGTATGCTTTTCTCTCTTCTGGGATTCCTATGATTCTTATATTTCTTTTCCTTGTGATATCAGATAATTTTCAAAGTGTTTATTTATTCTTTTTCCTTTGTCTCTTTCTCTTTCAATACTTCTTCTTTCTCATTTTCATCTTTGATATTACTGATTTGTTCTTATATTTGGCTTATCCTACTTCCATGGCTTTCTCCAAAAATTTTTACTTATTCTATCGACCTTTTTGCATTCTGTAATTCTGTTATTTTCTTATTTGAAGTTTCAATATTAATGTTTTGTCATTGATTCTGTTTCACATAACCTTCATTTATTTTTCTAAATTTTCTTGCATGTCTCTGAACTGGTTTTGAGTTTTCATTGTTTTATTCAAATTCTTTAATTTTCCTAATCATGACCATTTTAAATTTTGTGTCTAATAGGTAAGAAAGTTCTTCCATATCTTTGTGGTTTGGTTCTGAGATTTTGTTTTCTCTCTTTGGTGGTACTATTGCTATGAGGAGTTGCTTGAAATTTATATTTTTCTTTCTCACCATTGTTTGCTTTGGTTTTGCTCTGCTATAAATGGAGGTTTTTGTTGTATGTGAGTCCTTCTTTCCCACTGGGCATATACTTGACGGTGGGCCCAGCTGCTGGAGGTCTTATAGGAACTGTGTGATGCTAGGATCTCCATTGAAGCACTTTGGGCCTAGTTTTGATGGCTGGGATGGTTCTGGGTCAAGGGCCCCAAACATGGGGAGAGCAGTGGCTCTTGACCTGGTTCCAGTTGCCAAGAGTTGCTCAAGATCCCTGATGAAGCATGAGGCCCTGTGTGGCGCTGACTTGAACATGCATCTGTTCCCAAGGTATTGATGGATGAGTGCTGCATGAGATGCACTTTACAAAAGTGGCTAGGGGTCAGCGGTGAAGGGCAAGACCCAAAAGTGGTCTAAACTGTGGTATATGTCTACTCCTAAAAATCTGGTACCTAAAAGATAGGATGACTGCACTTCCTGAAGGTGGCCATGGATCAGTGATGAAGGGTGAGCGCTGTCACAATGCAAACTACAGCACGCCTGTTCCCAAGACACTGGTTGTTGAAAGCTGGGGTGTTTGCAGTTTCTGAAAGTGGCTGGGGGTTTATGGGGTAATATTGAAGGGAAGAACCTGCACTGCCCAGACTGGGGTGTGTGTGTGCTCCTGAGGCACTGGTGGCTGAGAGATGGGGTGGTTTCACTTCTAAAAAGTGGCTGAGGGCCAAGGGTGAAGGAAGAAGCCCTGCTTGGTCTGGACTGTTGCGTACTTCTACTCCCAAGGCATTGGTGGCTCAACCTGTGGTCAGGAGTCCTTACCAGATGGTTGCTGAAGATCCCTGATCAAGGGTGTTCTGTTCAGCCTGGACCTGAGTCTGCTCCTAAAGCACTCAACTCAGTAATAATTTCTATTCCCAAGAAATTCTTTCAGGTTTTAATTGAATTTCCAAATTACCAAAAATATTTTTTTAAAACCTTTTTTGCTGGAGACAAGAGTTACTTGCAAATATAATGATGATGTAGACTGCTCTAATGCCAATCTATTTAAATAACTTCAGACATTCTTATGCTTTAATCAGTGAAGCAGAAAAGATTTCTCATTTTTTGGGGGTGGGGAGGGACTATCACTAGAAGCAAAGAGCATGAATCCTGGTTTCTAGTAGTCTACAATTACAAATCCTGACTTCTAGTACTTTCTACTTTAAAAAATACTTTCATGTTCTCTTTTCAAAAACAAAATTCCACACTAACAAAAATGTAGATATATTAAACTGGAAACTTATTGTAGGACTTATGTCCATCAAGGGTTTTTCTGGTAATGCATATAAATAGGCAATAAAAGAATAAGAAACAATATATTAAAAGAGAAAAAAGAATAAAGATGTCATTTAGCTACTAACTAGACACAATATACAAAATTTCCTCTCTGCATGTGGAAATATGAAGCTTGCAAACATTATATTGTTGCAAATAGAATACTGGCATGCAAATGAAGGTCATTAACTCTACATAAGTGCTCTAACCTTTCAGACAAAAAGCAAATATACATAAAGTGGTGTTTTCTGCAAATAATCATTTATAGGAACAAAGAATGAAAGAAATATAGAAAAGTATCCAATTCAAAGACAACATGAATTAAAAGACAAATTGACCATCACTATGCAGATAGTTGGATGACTTTTTCAGTTCACAGAAATACTGAAAAGGCAATGGAAAGTTTAGGATTAGATTAAACATTTGTTAGCTGAGTACTTGTTTATATAAAGAAGAAATCAAGAAGGAATCGTGTGGCCAGTGCAGAATGTCAAATCACCTGTTGGTAAAGTGGTGACTTTTACATACCAAAAGTGTTGAATTGAGAAAAACCAATTTAATCTGTGAGCTTTACTGGGTTTAGAGGGAAGTGGGTGTGCCCTGAAGAAGATTAGATGAATTCCTAGCATGTTTTTAAAGCAGAATAATGCAAGTGACTCACAGGGAGTAAACAGGCAATTCATATCTGATGTCTTTTGGTTCACCCCATTATTTCCTCTCTTATCTTACCTTAGAAGAATGTCATGAAAAGAGCCCAATTTCCTTATCTCTTTTTAATTAAAATTGGGTAGATATGGGCTGTTTCTACCAAATCTCTCCAAAACATAGACATTATCCCTAGGATTTCCTGGGTTAGCCTTCTAAAGAGGTGAGGCAGATAGGGTGAAGGTATTATTCCATTTCTCTCCTTTTTTTCCAACTAGTAAAGAAAATAATGACTGTTGTAAAGTTTTCCCTTCTAGTTGGCAAATACCTATTTATTAAAATATCATAAGGAATGGATTTCAGAAGAAAAGGCTAGGAGCTTAGAATGAAAGCTGGATAGCAATTCAGTTGAACATACGGTCAGTGTGGGTTCTCCTGTATTAAGTAGCCTGGGTGCAAACCTTGCATAAGTCGTTCTGAGTACCTCATAGAAGTTATTCCAATATCTGTTTCTTCCTCGGGGGGGGGGGGGGAGGGCAGGGGGAGGAACCAACTCATGGACATTAAAAAAAAGTAAAAAAAAACATAGGGTGAAGTTCAAACCAAGGCAAGACCAGAATCTAATAAAAATCAGAAGTGTCAGAAAACTGGTACCCTAAGACTAAAAATCAGACACATCAATTGTAGTAATGATAAAAGATGTAATAAGGATGAGAAGAGGGCCCTTATCAGTAATAAATAGTAAAGAACTGAAAGATTATTATTAATGTTACTGTATGTCCCATAAGTGAGAAGGGGTGTCAAGCACCAATCTATATCCTTACAGTAGCCTGGATGACTATAGTACAGCAAATCTGTATTGAGTGTGTGTGTAGAAGTGCAGTCACCTACAAAAGGTACTGGAGAGCCATAAAGTCCAACAAGCTACTTGAGCAAGCCTCAAAAGGGCTTTTAATTTCATTCTTGCATCCAATAATGATAAAATAAATCAGTCAAATCTCCTACTTTATTAAATCTATATAGTTATCAATCAGAAGACAATGTGTGGTAAGCAGAATAATGGCCTCTCAAAGATGTCCGTATACTCATCTTCACAACCTGTAAATGTGGCAACAGAGTTCTAAGGTACCCTAAAGTGTAACTGATGCTGTTAAACAACTGACCTTAAAGTAGATTATCCTGGTTTATCTAGTGGGTCTAATGTAATTACAAGGTTCTTAAGTGTGGAAGAGAGAGGCAATAATGGTGGTATTAGAATGATATGATCTAAGAGACTCCCTAGCCTTGGCCCCATTTGGAGATGGAAAGAATTAAAGTCAAAACCAAACAAACAAACAAAACAAAAAACCCCTACAATCTCCAGAAGCTGAAAAAAGGCAAAAAGTAAGATAACAGATTCCCCTAGAACCTCCACAAAGGAAGGTAACACTACTGATACCTTAATTTTACTTCATGGAGACCCATTTTGGATTTTCAAACTCCAGAAATGTAAGCTAGTAATTTGTGGCAATTGCTTTGCCTCTGAGTTTGTGGCAATTTGTTAAAGCAGTAACAGAAAAATAATGCACCAAAAAAAAAAAAAAAACTTTGAAAGACTTCTATTAAATTGTCACAGTAAGTATTACAAAGATTTGAAGCATTTAATGTCAGTTTATCTAGAACTTTTACTTACTCTATTATTATAATTCAAAATTAGCCTTACCCTGAGGTTTTAGGATAACTTACATTTTACCACTAACTTGGGCTAAACACTTTTTTTTTCCTTAAGCCTAAAATCATTAACAATTAACTATAAAACTCTAAGTTCCAGTGCTAGTTGAAATAGCTACAACATAATCCAAACGCATTTTCTAATATGTTCATTCTATTAAATAGGAAGACTTGAAAAAGGAATGGATTATTGCCAACAAGAATGCTAGGGTTGAATATATTAAGTAAAAACTTTAAGTAATATATAAAGCATTTAAATTTAAAAAACTAACAAACCTGATATTTTCATATCACTTACTATATATTAAATTGGGCTTTCTATTTAAAAAATTACTTCAAATTAAGATAGGATACTACAAAGAATACCTACAAACACCTTCTATTTATGACAGAATTCCATTTATATTTAACATCAGATAAACAATTAAAAACATTAATGTGTTTCCCTAGAGATTTAATACTACTTACATTTACATATCATTTTCTACAGGAAATTTATTTTTTTTAACATTATTTCTAATTTGAAACTATTCTGCTCTTAACAGAAGAGAGAGAGAAATAATGTGTGTGATGCATGGATGTGTGTATGTGGTGAGGGAACTGAGGATGTTTAAATTGGTTATACTAAGAACAAATAATTTTCTACTCTAAGGGGATATTAAATTAATGATATTAGTGTTACTAATGTATCATTTGAATTAGAGTATTTTTAAAAATACATTTCATGATTTAGCTCTATGGAAATATATTTTTTCTTAAAGCAAACACTATAAATGCCAAAAATCAATACAAAATTTATATCCATTTGTATTATTTGTAAAAAAGTAGTAAAAAAATTTAAGAATACTAATCAGTCTGACTTACAACTTCACATACTTCTACATTATATAACCAATATTCTATCTATCTATCTATCTATTTATTTAAGATTTATTTATTTATGCATGCAAGAGCTGGGGTACAGGCCAGAGTCCAGGGAGGTGAGAGGATTCACCAGAGACAGAGCCGGGAACAGAATAAGTAGACGGACTGAAATACACTGCTGAGGGGATCAGCAGGAGAGACAGGAGAGGTCTGGTAGGCCATGTGGGTCCCCTCCCTGGCCGGCAACAGGGATCCAACTAGTGCTGCAGTGGCTGCAGTTTGCTTATAGTGCATTGCTTAACCCACTGTGCCACCAGGGGCCCCCCAATATTCTATTTTAAACAGATTATATTAAAACTATAATCTTAGAATTGTCAAGAAATAAGAGCTATTTCCAAAAATATTTTTAAAATTATACACTCCTACAAATTTCTCAATTATTGGTAATTTAATAAGGTAAGAGAAAACAATGATCGGAAAGAAGATATGACCTTTCATCAGAAAACAGATGAAAAACATATCTGACCACAAATACCTTATCAAATAAGCTTTCTTATGTAACCAAGAAAAACAGACAAGAATAAAGCAGAACAACTAGACTGAGAACAGTTTATCTCACATCCAACATTCTCAATAAATGTCTACTAAAAAAGAGAATAAAATGCTCCTGTTTCCTGTCAAGGAAATATTATTCAGAATTGGAAAACAAACAGTGACCTCCAACCTTAACAAGACATCCCTCACAAAATGCTCTAAATACAATAATTCAATGATGTGACCAGAGCAACATTCTTTCTTACAATTTTTCCCTTTTTGGTAAGTATGTCAGGCAGTAAGAAAGAGGAATGAGCCTTTAAAAAAGAAAAAAGATACATAAATAACCAAACCAAAGTGCGCTCAGGAGATGCGGAAGCAAGCCCTGCAAATGATATTTCATCTTTTTAAAAGATACCATATATGTACATAGTGATGAAAGATGCTGATGTATTTTTTTTTTAACTAAAAGAGCAACTTCATCATTTCTGATACAAAGAATTCTTTTAAAAGAGTAAGTTTATTTCTTGGTAAAGAGTCCCAAAATAAGCCTAAAGAAATGTAGACATTGAAATTATATTTTTTAAGAATATATGATTCATTTAGGATAGTTAAATGCTCAAGTTTAACTTTTTCAACTAATTTCACCAATATACAAAATTGGAGATTCCTCATATATGGGTAAATAAACTGAAGAATTAAAGCAACTTCTTCACAGTCCTATTGCTACTAAGTGATGAGATAAGAATTAAAATGCTCAGTTTCTGTCTGTTCTCACTAAACCAGAAAAACAAGACTGCTACCTTGAAAGCACTGAACTGTCTCTTCTGCTTTTAATTAACCATGGCCAAGAAACTAGTCTTCACATCAAGAGAATTCATCAATGAATCCTATGCACATAATTCCCAAAACAGAAGTATATAAGAAGAAAAAAGTTAACAGGTGTGAGTTAATTTTTAAATAAAAAAAAAGACTAGCTATCATACAGATACCTCAAAAGATGGGAATTTCATGGGGATGAGAAATATACACTGTACAAAATGAAAAATAATGTAAAAAATATATATAATAAAATTTTTAAAAATCACCTACAAATACAGCAGAATAAATTAGAGGGCATCATATGTGGTGGTAGGGGTGTATATGTGTGTGTGTTTGTGTGTGTGTGAGTGTGTTTTATGTTAGGGACACTAAGTATTCTAAAGATAGAAAATGTAATGGCTCTATGAAAGTGCCAGCTCTGATCTTAAGGGAAAGGAAGGAGCTGTGTAGACCCATGTAAATTTGTATAAAACAGCTTTAGAAATACAAAGAGATGATGAAATATACAGTCATAGGAATATGGCTCTCCCAAAAGATTGTATCATTCTGGTGGCCTCTTTCACACTGACTTGAATTACCGGTTATACTACATCAAACATTTCTGAAAGGTAGACATAAGGTCTTATTTTTTTTCTTTTGTAACTATATAGAAATTAATATAGATTCACACCAGCTAAAAACTTAACAAATATATGTTAAAAGAATAAGTAAATAAGTATTACTAATAGGTGAGATAAAGAGAGAAAAGCTAAACAAAGGAACAACAGTTTTAAATGGGAGCTAAGCAACAGAAAAGAGGTAATAAGACATAAATCAGCACAGCTGCTCTGCTAGTTACTCAACCAGTTTTGGGACTTTCAACCCTCACCATTAGAACTCTCACTCCTCCACGCCAACTCTCTCTTTCAAACCTTGCTCCCACCTACACTTGTGAAATATTCTTCTAATTGGCCTCCAGTCTCTGCCCTATAGATACTACACAGTCAGAACACTAGGCCTGTGATCCTGGCAGCTTATATTAGGCAAATTAGGTGTTATTTCCCTCCACTTTCTCATCTTTAATAGAAAAATAGCAGCACTAGGTCTCAAAGAGCTCTTGAAAGGATTAAATGAGTTACATGTAAAGCATTTAAAAGCATGACTGACATATTGCATCTGCTCAGTAAATATTAACTGCTATTATTTATAAGTACTATTATCTGTTGTTATTGTATTGAAAACAATTCTTAGTAGTTTCCCATTTACTGAAATTTTCCCTATGGCAGCTGAGACCATTTATAATCTTTTGAACCCTCTTAAACATCTCATAATCTCCTACTCTTCCTGTCCTCTTAAAAATTACATTTCTGCCATAGTGAATCCCTAACATGCTCTTGGAACAGCAGGTAGCTTTACTAAATCTCTCCCCTACAAGGCCTTCTTTCTTCCTTCTGTTAACCATGTTAACCTATATTAGTGCCTACCTATATTCAAGCTTCAACTCATGGCGTATCTCACGGGGCATCTTTTTTGCCTCTTTCAGATTTCTTCCTCCATGCTCCAAAGGTTACTTGTACATATCCTCATTCCAACAATCAAAATCATACCATACATCCCAGATGTCTGTTTCTTCCCATTAGGGGCTTCTTCCACTAAGAGATACATTTATTTTTCTACGTATTTCCTAGTCCTAGCATAGTCATTGTTAAACATGTGACTTGCAGAGGAAAGGGAGGAAAAAAAAGAGGGTATTTTTTTTTTCTTTCATACATCATGACCTTTTCTCACTGGTCCCAACATATTCCCTAAATTTCTCCATTCTTCTTGTAAGTCTTCTTTAGGCTGAATGTTCGGTGAGGAACCTAAAGTACAAACACAATTTCCACACTACAAAGGAATCTGGGGGTGGGGTAGGGTATTAATGTTACATTTTATAGATACACATGCCTAAATTAAGAGTCACAGACAATTCAGTTTAACATGTCATTCATTTACATATTACATATTACATAAAGGATTATATAAAACTCTCAGGAATCTTTTCCAAATTTATGTTGTAACACATTTCCAGCCAGTTCATTTCAGGGAGTTGATGCCTGAGAAAACTGGGCACTCAAACTAAGCTATAACTTACCCTGTATTTTAATCATGAGTTGCTTTCACTCTCTTCTCTAAGAGCCCAACAAATTTCCTTATGGCCCCAGTATAAAAAACTCTTCTTTCTCAGAACTTCAAATTTCAGGAGACTAAACTATACTATTCTTTTCCTCCTGCAATCACCATTCATCCCATTTATGGGAACCAGGAGTAATGTAATACTTCAGTATTTCTATATACCCACTGAAAGTAACAAACATTTTTCCTATTTTGGTTATTCAGTTAGAAATAATTTATTGAATCGGTAGACATGTACATTTTGATACCTTAGAGTCAAGAAATTTTTTAATACTCTAAAGAAAGAAATGCAGGAAAATTAGCAACTTGAAAGTAAGAGACATTAGAGAAAATAAGAAACATGTTGGGTTTTTAATAGTTATGGTGTTTTCTAGAAATCAAACTACCACTAAATGCAGAATTTCCAACAATTACCATAAGATACTAATGAGTTACTATAAGAACACTGTAGTTAGACCACAAAATAGATGGAGAAAGGAGCTGACAGGGTGATCAGGCAAATAGGGTGGGCAGTTTAAGATCACAAGCAATACCTATTTATCTGTCCTTCCCTTCCTCTTCTGCTGCACAACTTCAATCCCAGGGTCTCTACTGTCACAGTATAGTACAGAGTTGTCACAGGTATTTTACATAAATCTAAAATAAATTTTGAACTACAGAGACAAATGGGGTAGTTGGACTAAGAGCTCTTTACTGGCTGATAGTTGGGGTTGCTTAAAACTCTCAATCTCTGAAATCTGTTCTCAATACTTGAACTTAGTCATGCATTTTGATTTGAATGAAAGACTATTTTACAGATGAAGATATTATTAGAGCTCCTTTAATTTATCCAGACAATATATATACCGGAGCTGCTAAAGGAATGAATAAGGTAATATTACTGCTAGAAAGTTTGTGAGCTTCAAAAGAGCAAATTTTTCAAAGAGCATTTACTCCTTGCTAGTATTTCCTACAGATTTGAAAATTACCAGATTATCAAACAATGTCTCCATAATTATCTATCTCCTATGGAAATACACTTAATGGCAAAATTCTCATTGTGACATATTTGGAAAAGCAAATGAACTTTTAGGCATAATAACTGTAATAAAAAAATTTTAATTTTTTTATTTAAAAAGCAGTGTGATACTGTAAAAAAAATCACATTAGAAGGGAAACAACAGAATTATTCTGGCTTATTTATAAATCATGTGACTGTGAAGTGCTTATTTAACCTTTCCATAAAGTGGAGTACAATGGATTACAATGAAGATTAAGTAAGATAATAAAGTTAAGCTTCTCTGTAACTTATTAGAATAAGAATTTAAATCGCGTTTTTTTCTTTAATATGCTTTACTTCCTAAATTCCTATGTGTACTCAAAAATAATATCGAAACTGTGTTCTTCGCAACCAGATGTCTCGGAAGAAAAACTATTAAAGTTCTACAAAACAAGAATATCGTCATAACTAATATGAGCTTATTTAAAGCAATAAAACTGGAAGGAACTCTTCCAAATTATGAAAATAATTTCAACTGTAAATATTATACAGAATAGGAATTAATGAAAACTAAAAAACATCAGAGCAAACAAAGTACCACTAAAGAAACAATTATTTTTGATCCCCTAGAACTAATTCATTACCTCCTTTAGTGAACAGATTTCTCATTAGGAAATCAAATCAACACAAACACAGAAAGATTTATAAAATCTGGGGGGAAAACATATCTTTCAGGGTATAAGCAGAAAAAAATTCTACTTTGAAAAAGCAGTAACTTAACTTATATTTCAAATATAAAAACACTTTCCTTAGTTTAGAAAAATTTGGCAGCCAAAAATTTTACCAGGATTAACAAAAACATTCTGAACTAATAAATAATACTACTCCAAGTCATAGTCTTTATAATTCCAGTAGAACAAAAGATTCTGGAAAGTCCCTCAGATTAACCGTAACAGGATGAATTAATTACACAGAAAAACAGCATTATAAACTTTAGCCAAAATAATCAAGATAGTGGCTGACTAAAATTTAAGAGAGTTTACTAAATTCAGAATTATCCTCTGTGGATCTTTATTGTAATGTGGAAATGGATCCTTACACTAAAGTACTGAAGAAATTAAAATTCACACATGCAAAATAATAACTGAATGAGTATTTTTCATATGCATTTTCATTTCAAAGAAAGACAAGGATCATGGCTGGTAAGTGAAATTATGAGGACCAAATAACAGTTGGAAATCTATTCATAAAGCTAATATTCTGTGAAAATGTAGACTTTAAAATACATTAAAGAAAAAAGCTGCAAAGTTTGACAGTATAAATGCTCTACCACATATGAGTTTTGCACATTTGACTTTTCAACTCATATAAAGCATAAGCTATTTTAGTCTTTGAGACGATAATAGAAACAACAGCCAGTGGAAACAGTTGGGAATGACTTGAATTTCAATCCTTTCAAAAGCTCTTGGTGTTATGGACAGCAATGTTTACTAGGAATTCCAAGAAGATTGCTGCTATTAATTACAGAGCTTGTCATTCTTTATCTCAAAATTTCCTGTGAATTATTTCTACATTTAGGAAAAAAGTAGCAACGATTGCCAATTTTTTAAAGTAACATTCTCTACAACTCAAGGGACAAATAGTTATTGTCTTTTACCTCTAAGTCACAGAAGCTGTAGTATGTACAATTACATTATTTTTTTATCCTTGAGTTGGGCATTTAAGTTGCCACTTAAATCATTTACATGTTACATTTTATCCTTGATTTGGGCATTTTACATTTTATCCTTGAGTTACATGTTACATTTTATCCTTGAGTTGGGCATTTAAGTTGCCACTTAAATCATTTACATGTTACATTTTATGCAGCCATTCCTATTATGCAAGGAAATACTGTATGCTTTTTATTTTAAAACTCTGAAATTAATATTTTAAGTGATAATGAAGATTAAGTTAACCTAATACTGTAAAAACATACTCCTTTTACCATGCTAATGAGCAGATATGAGGAGGAGATGTTACTGTCCTCCAACTGTCCTGCTATCCATGTCTTTTATGTCTGTATCCACTTCCCTCCTCACCATCATGTGGTCTTTCCTGGGTCTCACGTTCTCTGCAAGAGTCTCTTCTTCCCTGTCTCTTTACTTTAGGGTGGCTTAAAATGTTTGGGTCAATGGTTCCTAGTCCAAACCAACTAGAGGTAAAACACAGTTAAGTTTTCACATTAATTTGTGACTAATTAATTCATTTGTGTAGTATATACTGTTCAAAGTCTGCGTAAATCATGAGCATATTTGGACCTTAAAAAATTATTAGTTCTTGTAAAAAAAAAATCTACCTCTTCATTTAAAACTGCAATATAATATTTGTAAAACCTGCAGTAACAACACCACAATTATTACCTTAATATGGTGAGGGAAGGGTTGCCTATGAAATAAATAGCTGATGTGAAAATATCTGTATATAAGTGTTACCCTCTAAGAACTCCTTGAGGAAAGGTATGAGTACTTCCTCCTGATCCTCAGTGATAAACACAGTAATTGTTCAATTAGTATATACTAAAGAATGAATCTTAAAGATCTTCATTTAAGATACAATATATCTAAGAGCTGTGCCTCTCCCACCATATACCATGAGGTCATGCTCATGTATCCTACTCTATTCACAGTCTGTTTTGAGATGTATACAGTGGCAACTGAATAGATGGTTAGAAATGAATGTAGAAGGTACAGCCAAGGATTGAGTCTGATCTGAGTCATGAGGGGAAGGACAGCCATTCATCAAGAAAACTGTAGCAGGAGAAGCAAATTAGTAAGTCAAGGTATAAGGCTCAGTTTTGACCATGGAGAATATAGGAAATCTGTGAAATATCCACACACGATGCAGTATAAGTTACACAAGAGGAGCAGAAGTCAGACCTGAGGAATAAAAGAGCAGGAAGGAGGAAGGTGAAAGGAGAATTCAAAGACTGACACAAGCAGACTAACACCTAAGCAATCTGTGGCTCTTCTCTCTTTCCTTTTATTGAAGACCATTACTGTAATTTTGAGAATTACTGTACGCAGGCTCTCATTTTTTCCTTTGTTTTTCACTCCATGCCATTGTACAACAAAGTTACTGCATTGTTTAAGTGCCTAATGAGTCTCCTTGCCTCTGCATACTTTCTATCTTCTTCCAAGTGGTCTCCTTAAATAATATTCTAAAAATGTCACTTTCTAGTCAAAGCTTCCAATGATATCTCTGTTTAAGACTTCATGAAGACCCATTCTATCTCATCTAACTTTCATTTCATTATGATCTGTTTCCAATGGATCAACAATGCTTATTACAACATATGCCTGGATATTGGCCACCTACCTCACCCCTTCTAGGAACTTCTACTAACTGATTATCCTCATCCTTCATAATGCAATCCATATTTGACACCTTTAGGGACCTTCCCATCTGAATGGGATCTTATCCTCTTTTGATATCATGTAAGAGTTTCTGTCTCTTTTTATTCCAAAAAACAAAAAATAAATTCTTTAATGGCAGAAGATAAATAACCCTCATATATAACCCTATGGCTATTGGTCATAAGGCTACTGGTCATGTGGAGAAAATTCCAATTTTTAAAACCTTGGAACATTTTGACAGTTCTTCCAACTACGTCCAGGAAATTAAAGCAGTGGTAATGAAGTGTTTTTTTAAAAAAATTATTTCTAAATGTATCATAGGCACACAATCCAAGAAGTAGTCACTTAAATTGATTTTAATATGTTATTCAGGAAATTATTTTAAAGGGTTTGTATGGGAAAGAGAAAAATAATTATTTTTGTCTTTCTGACTAAACCCACAAGCCAAGAGATTTATATGCATGTTCTCTAAAGAGAACAAGAGGAATTAGCAGAATAAACACAATAGGTGTCTACTGGTTTCTCTTTGCTGCTAAAAGTCATTGGTTAAGGCAATAATTTGAACCAAAGCAGCAGTTAGCTGGAAGTAAGCAAAATATTTTAACCACTGCACTCTTTTAAAAAGCCTAATTGCAACTGCTAAGATCAAAATCATTCATTTGACTAAACCTTCCATCTAAAAGTTGCATCATCATCTTCCTGACCTTCTCAAAAACACTACCTAGCTGACGTCCCTCTCATTTTCTCCATATTTCTCAGCAGTCACACCTATTTTGTTGCTAGGAAACAAAATAAACATGTAACTTTACAATGAACACTGTATTAATATATATATATCAACCTTGGAGAAGAGCAAAAAGACAACTTAATCTTTATTATGTCCTAAGTTCTTGACAAGCTTTATTTCATGGTTGTAAAAGCCTTAGGAGACAGTATTATAATTACTATGGTTAATTTACAAATGGTTAACTGAACTCAGTTATATACTTTGCCTAATTTCATAGAGTTAGGAAGTGGTGGACTCAAAGTTTGTAAGAAGCTTGCCTAATTCAAAGTCAGTATTATTACCATCCCTGTCATCCTATCTCTATTTTGTGCCATTGTTAAAAATGTTTGCACATACAAAAAATTCTCTATATTAAAATTTTATAAAGCTTTAAAATCAAACAAGGTTTTAAATGCATTCTTTTCAAAAAAAAAAAATAAATGCATTATTTTCCTAGAATGTTTTCCCAAAGAATAATAAATTGAAACACTTTTCCTTCAGAGAAATAAAATTCTCACATTTTTAAAATAATCACAGGTACCCACAACATGACAGAATAGACAGGTTTGGAACTTCTTCTCAAAACACAAATTAAGAAAAAATATCTGCTCAAAGAAAGATACAAAGGATTGTCAACACAGTCTCAGGACTTTCCCATGGAGGTTCTACACTGAGGTTGGTAGTTTTCTGGGAGGACAGAGGAGAATGCAAAGAGGCTTTAGTCATGGCAGTGGAAAACCCAGTCTGCAAAACAGGCAAGGAGACTGCCACTAACAGCACTACTGGGTGTGGTATATTTCTACCAAATTTTGGAAAGAAGTACTCACAATTCTCACATGTACAGGACTAGCCTAGGATACCAGAACTGCAAGAATTAATACTGTTTAAATGGCCTTAGTGCCCACAGTAATATACAAATTCAACACAAACCCTATCGAAATTTCCATGGCATCCTTCAAAGAAACAGAACAAACACTAATGAAATTCATATGGAATCCAAAGAGATTCCAGATATCCAAATCAACCCTGGCAAAAAATAATGGTGGCAATCATACTCCTATACTTCAAACTATCGTACAAAGCTATAAAAATCAAAACAGTATGGTACTGAAACAAAATCAGACACACAGACTAATGGAACAGAATAGAGACCAGAAATAAACTCAAACCTAACTCAACAGTTAATCTATGACAAAGGAACCAAGAACATATGCTGAATAAAGGAAACAAAAAGGGGGAAATTGGACAGCCAAAAACAAAGGAAATGAAATGCTACCATTATATCATACCATATACAAAAATTAATCAAAATGGATTAAAGATATAGATTTAAGACTGAAACCATAAAAAAAAAAGAAGTTGAAGAAAAATAGGCAACACACTCCATTGACATTGGCTCCTCTGACCTTGGCAAGAAAACAAAGAATATAAATAGTTGGTACTAAATCAGCCTTAAACGTTTCTGCCCAACAAAAGAAACTATCAGTAAAAGAAAAAGACATCCTGCCAAATGGAAGGACTATCTTTATATCATACATTTTCAAAGGAGCTGACAATAAAGAACTATAAAGAACTCATACACTCAACAATAAGAATACAAAATAAACCAATCAAAAATGGCAGAAGAGCTAAAAAGATACTTCTTCAATGAAAAAACAGAGAGTCAACAGATAACTGAAACATGTTATCATCACTTATCATCTGGGAAATGCAAACCAAAGCCCATAATGAGGTATCACCTCACACCTGTGAGAATAGCCCATGTGAAAAAGACCAGAAACAACAAGTGTTGGGAGTGGGGGGAGAAACTCTTAGAGGAAAAGGAACCCTTATTCACTGTTGGTGGGAATGCAGATGGGTCAACATGGATGGAACTTGAGGGGATAACACTAAGCAAAATAAGTCAGATGGAGAAAGACAAATCCTGGATGGTTTAATTCATATGTGGATTATAAACAAAACAGTGAAACAACTAACAAATCTTAGAAGTCAGATTGTAAGAATTAGGCTACTAGAAGGATTAGGAGGGTGGAAAGAAAGTACTGGAGGGGGCTAAAATGGAATATGATGGAAGACTAACTATGGTTGCCTTGGTGATGGATGCGGTGTGGTATAATAGGAGTTGTGATACTATTATACCTCCTACTCATACACAGTGTTGTAAACCAATGTCCCCTCAATTACAAAGGAAAAAAAAAAGAAAGTGCTCACACAAGAGATGTCAATACTTACTTATCTTTTTCCCCTTCCTGAGCAGAATTTCTAATTTTAATGATGGGTGGCTAACCTGCGGATAATGTAATAACACTCAGTCCTCCTGAAAACAGTCATCCTCCAAAGAATTAAAGAAAAAAAAGACATAAGAACAACACAAGCAAGGACCTCCCTGGTGGCACAGGGGTTAAAGACACAGTGCTATTAAGCTATCACCAGCCACTACAACATGAGTTCAATCCCCAGCCAGAGAGCTGACTCACATGGAACAGCAGAACTCTCCTGACTCGCCTGCTGCTCCCCCCCTCAACAGTGTATTTCAGTAGATTTGCCTGTTCTGCTTCCTACTCTGTTTTTGGTGAATCTTCCCATCCCCCACACCTCTGGCCTACACACCAGTCCTTGTATGCATAAATAAAAAATCTTTAAAAAAAAACAAACGAGCAAACGAAAAACAGTAAACCTCAAATTGCAGAACAGACACTAAGCATTAGGAAAGCATGTGAAATGCCACAGAGAAATAAGTGATGATGTGCAACTCCTATGAAAATAAAATAAAAGAATAATCAGAGTAAATGTCTATTCACATGAATTGTAATTTCTCAAATGGAAAACTAAAACTTCACTAAAATAAAAACACTTTCTAAAATTCTTCCGCTGTGCTATTAGTAAGAGAAAGACCAGAGTTGAACCCATAAATCTAACAGTATTAGCATGCTAAGCAACCCAGTTAAATTAAACAAAAGATGGCAAATAGCTTCAATCTGGTAGAGCAGTTACTTTTCTGTTTTTCTTGTTAACTCTAAGTGCCTATTAAATTATAACAATCTGTCACTTAGTAGTTACTGGTCCTCTGACAATTCTTTTGTTATTTAAAGGGTGAGAAAGAGGGGAAAGGTAAAGAGAGAGCCATCAATATTTTTTAAAACTCAGTACTTCCAGATATACATTTCTAATCATAACAAGTTATAATTAAGTCTTGGGGAAAAAAGCAAAACAAAACAAAATGTAAATGTGTCACTTGTGACAATGTTTAAAAAAAAGAAACTATACATAAGTCTCTGTGGTTCTGGGAGGATTAATTTAAGAATTACAAATAATGACGAAGATAGAAAGTACTTTTTAAGTATTAAATGCAGTCTGAATCTCCATGTGACCTACCTTTCACCTTAAATTCAGCAGAAAAGTACAAGTCACTTTGCTAACCTGGCACAATTTAAGATAGCATCAATGAAGAAAGTCCAATTTCCTGATTCTCTAAGCCAAAATAACCAAACATAAGCAGGTTTGTTTTAATAGCAAGATTTACCCCAATTATAGCTGAAAAACTAGAAAAGAGCAACTTATTCATATAGTAAGTTAGTAGCAAGTTTATCTAAGTTATGCAAAGAACTATTGAAATAAAATAGTTCAAAAACATTCTAACTCTAATACAGTTAACAGAATTACTAAACATCAAAACTTTGAAAAGTATTTTCTTCTTTCATTAGCTGAAATAATAATTTTTAAATAATAATTTTTAAATAATAATTTTTAAATTTTTGACTTGGATCAAAAGCATAAGCAAAATGCATTTAATATCTAAATATTAGTGCACTGTTATTGGCCTAATTTTCCCAAGAGGAAAAATAACTTCAAATAGGAATTTTCACTGTCCAATTGTAAAAGTCTTAGAATTAGTTCCAACTGCAGAAAAAATAAACTTTTCAATACTTTTCAAAGATAAAAGACAAATGAAAATTAAATTTTCCATACCCTCTTCTAGATACTCAGAATAAAGTGATTCAAATCTTATTTTTTTTAGGATATCAAGGGCAGATAATGTGATCAGTGTATTACATGTTCCCATATTAAACTAGGTTAAAAAGTTACAAAATAAGTTATTAATCAAGTAAATTTCTTTATTTTACTTTTTCTTATTGAAATCATACTTTAGGATATTAAGTTTGGAGCTATGCAATATAAAATTTAATATATATATTTAAATGAGCAGATACATGACAATAATACCTAATACCAAGAAAAAATTAACATTTCAAGAACAAAAAAATGGGTTTTCTCACTTACATTCTACCCTGCAGAATATTGAGAGGAAGTTAACAGGACTCTCTCAAACTCTGATGTAGATCTGGTCAAGCAACTATAACTTTCACACCATTTTTAGAAGCACAAGAAGACTTAAGTCTGATTATACACTTAGTAATGATTGGCAAAGCTCTATAAATTCTGCATCACTTCTATTTATTTCTACTGCCTCTGTGGCCCCTCCTTACCAGTCTGCCTTCAGTCACTCTGCTCCAGGCACATGTTGTTTTAAAATGCAATCACACCACACACACACACACACACACACACACACACACACACACAGACAATCAAAAAATGGCCAGAAGAACTGAACAGACATTTCTCCAAAAGCATGTCTGTATACATATATATATATACACACACACACACACAGAGTGTTTATACTTATACACACAGATCTATATGGCCTCCATATACTTTAAAAAATATTCACTATCACTTATCCTTGGGCAATTCAAATCAAAACCACAATGAGATATCATCTTACATCTATGAGAATGGCCAATATTAAAAAAAAATGAGAGGATGTTTAGAGAAAGAAACCCTTCTACAATGATGGTAGTCTGGCTCAGCCCTATGGACAATAAATTACAGGTTTATTAAACTATTAAAAATAGATCTACCAGGGCCTCCCTGGTGGCGCAATGGGTTAAGCAGCGATCTATGAAGTAAACCATAGCCACTGCAGCAAGAGTTTAATCCCTGCCGTTGGCCAGGGACGTGACCCACATGGTGTGGCACACCTCTCCTGCCTTGTCTGCTGCTCCCCTCAGCAGTGTATTTGAGTCTGTCTGCCTGTTCTGCTCCCTACTCTGTCTCTGGTGGATCATCTCACCATGCGTACCTCTGGCCTGTACCCCAGTGCTTGTATGCATAAATAATTAAATCTTTAAAAAAAAAATAGATCTACCATATGATCCAACAATTCCACTCCTAAGTATTTACCCTAAGTATATAAAAACACTAGTTTAAATGGTTACGTGCCCTCTTATGTTCAGTGCAGCCCAATTCACAATAGCTAACTTACAGAAACAACTTAAATCTCCAAGGACAGATAAGTGGATTAAGGTGCGGGGGTATGCGCAGTGGAATACTACTCAGCTATGAACAAAAGATGAATTTTTCACATTCACAACATAAATGGAACTGGAGGTAATTTTATTAGAAGGAGAAAGATAAATAATGATATTTTCATTCATACTTGGAATAGAAACATATAAAGCAAAGATATAGACAAAACCAAACCAAAACAAGCCCTCAATAAAATTGAGGCTACAGAGGGGGTAGCAGGAAAGATAAGAGTAAAGGAGGTAAAGGAACCAAGGGACTATGGTGGAGGACAATGGTTATACTGGTGGTGAGTGTGGTGTGCTGTGGTAACATACATCTGAAGAGGTGTAATCCTACACTTCTGGATATAATACAGTGCTATAAATCACTATTACCTCCATAAAACAACAACAATCTTGTAAATCCCTATCCCAGCATTTTCTATCTCCCTCATATGCTTTACTTCCCCCCACACAAATATTATCACAATATATATACATTTTTATTCACTTGTCTATGGTCTGTATCTGTTCACTAAAAGACTAGTACTATGTGTGCTACTTAGTTAACTGCTGTCACCAATGGTGTCTGACAAATATTAAGAGCTCAATAAGTATTTCTGGGATAAATAAATATTCCAAGTTTGGGAAATAATACTGTTGGTACCCATCAAATGTGAATTATACACAGAAAATATATTCAAGGACTGTGGTGGAGGGGTATTGGTACTTTTGTGATAGGTATGGTGCATGAACATATACTTGTGGAGGTGGGAACCTATACCCCTAAAAACATACAGTGTTGCAAACCAATGTTATTGCAAGTTAAAACATAAACAAATAAAATAGGAAACTAAATAAGATATTGTCTAATAAAAACAATGCCCAAAAAAGTTGAAAAAATAAAAATAATATACATGGAATAACTGCTTAATTAAATAGGCAGTATTAGGTATAACAATTAATTAGGTATATTTGTATGTGACTTATGGAATCTGCCTTGTTATTCCAGATTATACTCAGTGTATAAGTAAATGTAAAATCAAATGGCATAAACTTGTGGGAGTTCGGAGGGGAGAAAATGAGTGATTTGCAACAGTAAGAATATATTATGGATAATGAGATTGGATATTAGGTTTGTGGATGCTAAGAGGCATGCACTGAGTGTAAATAGGTGTAGGCACTCCAGGTGAAACAAATTTCATAAGCAGACATAAAGGAATAAGAGAGATGATATAAAAGCTATCCTTAATAGAAACACGGTATTCACTGATGAGTATTAATGATCTGGGAAGACAATTTGAGCTAGCCAAGACTTCTGAGTTGAACTCTCTGAATAGAGAACTCAGGTATGGCTGTCATCTCTGTGTGCTTCTGTGCCTAGAGATGTCCTCTCAGATCCTTCTAATGTTTCAGTACACCCATCCCTGAGGTGCTCCCTACATTGTTCTAATGGTGATTGTAGGAGCAACAGAAACTACTTCCTAACCCTCTCTTGCATACACACACACACACACACACACACACACACACACACACACTTGGTGGCCAATGACTGTCAAATGCAGGCAGTGAGTAAAATTCCAACTGCCTTAGTTGGAGGCAAGATAGATGCTATCATGCAATTTTGTTCCCAGGTTCTCTAGTATATCAAACTGAGGCTAGAAATCTCCTAAAACCAAACCCTGGCTCAATTCAGTTTCTTCTTCCCAACCCTGCTTCACACATTCGCATGTAAGTAACATTTCAAATCCCCTTAATATATCATTCACACATGAATCCCCACCCAGGTTCTACTTCCTTGCAAACTGGACTAAGACAAGCTTGTAAAGAAAGACAGTACATATTCATAAGGAAAACATCATGCTTCTGAAAAAAAAAAAAAGAAGCTATGCTGAGAAAGTATTATTATAGGTCATTTAATTTGGAAGGAGAATGCAGAGCAGTCTGGTTGGTGATAGAATAAAGACTGTAACTGCGGTCAGTTAAAGAGCTGCTATTCAGAATCACAAATAAATAGAAGAAACAGTATTTGCTTTAAAATGAGAAAAAGAGAAATTAAGGAGAAAATAGCCATAGCATGAAAGTGTCTCTTCAAAATTTTATTTTTTCTTTGAGAGATATATGACTTCGGTAGCACTGTGAGTGTTATCCCATGAATACTCTTTTCTGGCTGACATTATTAGCAGAAGTATTCAAAAAATTTGAAAAAAAATTACAGTGAATAACAACAGGACTTTAATATTTCCTCTCATATTTTGGGTCCCTAAATATCTATATTCAGAAATATGAAAATAATATATTAAGTAGTATCTTTGAGAATTTGTAATAAGTTGGTTTAGTAAGATTTTGTATTTAAGTAGCTTAAAAGAATCTTTCATCAGAATCAGTAGCAGATTACTTCAATTTGAAATGCATCCAAGCAGGGTAACATCTGGTTTTCATCTATTCTTATGGGACCCAGAAATGTTTTCAACAGAAAATAAGATACAAGGCCCTGGGTCATAAAATAGGGAGCACAATGTGAAAACAAGTGTGTTGGAAGGAAAGAAATGATACATTGCCCAGGAAAAAAACTTACAACCTTTCAATTTTAGAATTTAAATAACAGCTTAGTATCATCTGTATTTGTTTTATTTTGCAGATAACACAGACAAATTAAGCTTCTGACTTCTTGTACAAAATTCATATTTAGCAATAATGCCTTAAATAAAAATGACTACCTTCATTTAATTTATAACAATTCTTGTGTTACACGAAAAAACTACTTCAGTTGAGCTTTTTAGAAAGGTTATTTTTTTCCAGTGATTACTTTTAAATGCATTCCAATGTATAGCTAGTAAGTATCAAAGTTTAAATACACATAACCTTTGACTCAATAGTCCCACTGAAAGAAATTTCTCCACATTCAAGAGCCCCAAAAGGAAACTGGTTAGAGTCATGATACATCAAAGTAGTACTAAAAGTTAAAATGCATAATATCCTTTCCTATCAGTTTTAAAGACCAAATTTATACTCATCTAGACAAGCACACATTTTACCATGGATATAGTCTTCATATAGCAATCTCAATAAAATAGTGGCACAGATTAGAGACACATTTACAAAGTGCTTTCTAGAGAACACTAATCCTAAGAGATACTCCAAGAAAAAATGGATTCCACCAGTAAGAAAGTTTGAAAGGTACCACATGCATTATCCTGTATTAAAGATTTACAATGCACATGATAATTTATGGAAGATTATGAAATACTGTGGAGAAAAATGGATTTTTCCAAATTTTATAAGATTCTAGAACACTTCTGTAATCATCTAAAACAAGATTTGTTTAAAATCCTCCACTAACCACCTGATAAATGCTCATCTACTTACCTTCTTTATAAATCTAAAGGTTCACATCTATCAGTCACCCTGTCTCCATTCCCTTTTTCTCCTCCCTTCCCTTCAGCTGAAGAAACTGCAGAGATTCTGGCTTAATAATTCATAATAAACACAGGAAACCTATTAAAATGTAATCTTGGTCCTTACTTCTAGATATACTGATTCATCAAGGGAATCGTTATTTTTAACAAGCAATCCAATACTGGTCAAATTTTAGAATGTTCAAAATGCCTGATACAGTAGGTAAATATAAAATGATTAGTTATTTTATAATTAAGGAAAGAATAACTTTAGATTACAGTAAACTAAGGAAATCTGCCATCCACATGAGTTTATTGAAAAATTATTTTTCTAGCTGTAGGGAAAACAGGTAAAAGAAAGACCAATAATTGCCAAATCACACCTTAAAAGAATATTCTGTGTACACTACTATCCAGAAGATAAAGGCAAAAAGCTTTACCCTATGAGAATTCTTAGGCTGTAATACATAGAGTAATTTCAGGAATTCTTAAATTCTCTAAAAATATACCTAAAACTGTAAGTATATAAATACATGCACTTTAATGAGGAGATAATCTAAAGCTTTCCCCAAGTCTCATGTGATTCTAATACCCATTATGAGTCATTATATTCTTGATGCATATGAAACAATAGTAGTAGAAATTGTTTCTTAGTTAACATCATGAATCAGACAAACAAGGACACACTGTTGTTTCTTCCACAGTGTTGTTTTCTCTCTCAGAAATGAACAAATAGCAACTTACCTTTGTAGAGTCATATTCAAAGAGCCTGTACAACCCTTGATCTTGTTCTGGGCTTCCAGATGAGTCATTCCATGTGCACTTATCCCATCAATACTGAGGACCGTATCGCCTATTCTTACATTCGCCTGAGAAGCCTTGCCACCATCTTTTAGCTGTAATAAATATAATTAGGAGTGTCACACTTTAAAAATAAACAATAATAAATACAGATGAAAGTTGTACTTTTGCTTATGTGAAATTATATAATTTTATTTGAAATATATTAATATATAATGTGAAAATATTAATATAGTATTAGACATAGTAACAAAAAATCTTAACATGCAAAAATTAAGATGAAATCCATATTTAAGTTCTTATTTGCTTTATAAAAAGAAAATAATTTTCTGAAAAACATTCTTTAGGTGATCTCTGCCTGTGTCATACAATGTACTGTGTGACTATTATAGATAAGAAAAGTAGCCAAGGGAACATTAACATTTTAGCAAAGGAAAAGTAACTGAATAGGGTATTTAATGTTCTTTTTAAAAGTTTTAATATCTTGAAACAGCTACAGTTCCATTTAATACATGGGATAATGCAGATTAAAGTATCTACTGAAAAATCCTTCCTGTTATGAGTCCAATTCATATCTAGTGATTGGGGGACTGAATTCTTTTAGATCATAGACCCAAATAACTTGTACACTAGGTGTTTTCTGTTCTAGGCATTTAGTAGGAGGGGAAGAAAACTAGTTGTGTCTGAGACTGTCAGGTACTTCTGAGTACCAGATTCTTTAATCCCCAATTTTTCCTCCCTTGTTCAACAGCCCTCTTTCTATGTGTTTACATTATTTAAACTTCTTCAAGCTTCATGTGTGTCTATTTCATTGCTCTAAAAAGGAAAAAAAAAACAAATTACAATGAAATGAAACATAATTCAGTAGTTACCTATAAATATGTAACAAGTACAAATCAAAAGAAACATTCAAATTCAAAAGACAGCTCAGCTTTCAATAAATACAAGTTGATCTCACTGAACACTGGATTGTTACAAGGCAGGTAAGACTAAGCTCAAAAAAGAAAAATGTAAAAGTTTTAAATACATGGCAGCTATAATTTGTTACCAACCTGTTTCAAACTTCAAAACAAGTTCCAAAAGGTCAACACCATGTTTTAAAATTTGTTCTTCTCTAAAAACCTTGCCTACTACAGACATTAGAAAAGTATCCAATTAGACCATGTTAAACAACAATAGATCAGTATGTCAACTTAATATGCTAAATTCTAGCAGAAAACACTTAATTCACCAACCAAGAAAAATAGATTCAAACCTGAAAATTAAAACCTGCAATAAATCCTTGGACTAAACTAGCATAAATCAAAAATCAAACTGTATTGTCAACAGAACAAAATAAATCCATTTTGGATAGCTTGTGATATAATTATTTTCAGGCTCCCAAAAAGACATCACAACTCCTTTGGTAACCTCATTGAAATAATAAATATTAAGAAGAGTTTAACTGCATTTAGTCTCAACTAAGTTTTTCTCAATTATCAGACATGGAAAGAAATGTTCAATGCTATCCATATGAGCCTTCAAATATATTTCAACTGTCAAACAAATTCTATCTTGTTTAGTTTTTGAGCTTAGTAGTACTAATCACATTAGGTTTTGATATTAACAACTTTCCGAAAATTTTATCCATCTAATTATTCAACACTCAGGCTTTCTATGCTCAGGAGATGTAAATGAAAGAGCATGAAGAACCAGGACTAATGCTGCATGTATACAATTGGAAATGCCCAATGTATATACACAAATTAATGACTCATTAAAAGTACTATGGGGCCTCCCTGGTGGCGCAATGGGTTAAGCAACGCACTATGAAGCAAACCGCAGCCACTGCAGCCCGAGTTCGATCCCTGCCGCCGGCCAGGGAGGGGACCCACATGGCGTGGCAGACCTCTCCTGCTGTGCCCGCTGCTCCCCTCAGCAGTGTACTTCCGTTGATCTGCCTGTTCTGCTCCCCACTCTGTGGTGAATCCTCTCACCCCCACACCTCTTGCCTGTACCTCAGTGCTTGTATGCATAAATAAAATAAATCTTTAAAAAAAAATAAAAAAAATAAAAGTACTATGAACATTAATATTAATCTGAAACCTATTTAAATGAGGTCAGAGGCAAGAGAGTACCCAATAATAAGCAAACTACAAGACTTGCCATGCTTTGCAACTCCTACTGTTTACCACTTCAGCAGAATTGAAGGGGTGGGCCTCCAGAGGTTATAAAAGGGGTTGCAAGACTTTAAGTCCAGAAAGTGCATGTGGTTCTGACTATGAATACAGTATATCTGCCCTCTCTTCTGTTGTTTGCTTCCAAATAAACCCTGTTTGTTATCAAAATAACTAATTGTTTTATGTGAGGTCAACAGCATCATCTCATTGAATACTCCTATTTGCTTCCTTTTATTCCCAGAATCTCTTCCTTCAATCCATCCACTCATTAGAGAGAAATGCTTCTTTTCCTTACTTGAGTATGAGGTAGCAGTACTATGAACTGTGAACAGTTAAAGAATACAAGGTTACTCATTATTTGCATAGTTCATTTTCCCCCCTTTGTCTTTTCAAATCTAAATAGCTTACATTTGTTTAAAGTAGTAATAGCTTTCTGTCATCATTTTATCTTGTACATATTATATGGCAACTGTAAGTGTGTGTATGTTTTATAAATGTCTAATGTGTAGGAAGGAAGCAGTAGTGGGAGGTCAAACTCAGTATAAATCAGACTAATAAGCAAATGTTTCTCCTTTGATCTTTCAATGAATTTTTAATACAGTTGTCCAGTTTTCCATAAACTTTACTGTAGTTGTATGCTTCCTTGAAAACACTGCTTTGTGGTCCCACTTAAATTGCAAACCTACATAGCTGCACATGCTGAGACTACCCTAAGCTCAATTCTTTTAATGATTCAGAAATGAAGATAAACTAAGGCAACTTTGTGTTCTTCAAAATATCACTATCTCAAGGTAACAATCACTCAGCTAAGGTTCTCAAAATTCATTAAATACAGAATGTACCCTATTCACAAAGACATATTTATTTGGAATTCACAAGAAGTTAGAAATATACTGTTAGACTAACCATTAAACTCATTGGGGAGAAAAAGTCAATGAAAGCGTTACACAGCTGTCATTTTTTAAAGTGAGATTCATAGTGTGGTCTCCAGAGAATATAAATCTTTCACTTTTAAAACTCAAATCCCATTATGGCAGACGGTATTTAAAATTAATCTAACTGACTAAGGTATCTCTCAAAAAGAGCATAAAATAGGGCCTCCCTGGTGGCGCAGTGGGTTAAGCAACGCACTATGAAGCAGACCGCAGCCACTGCAGCACAAGTTCGATCCCTGCTGCCGGGCCAATGGGGGAACCCACATGGCGCGGCAGACCTCTCCTGCCTCGCCCGCTGCTCTCCTCAGCAGTGTACTTCTGTTGATCTGCCTGTTCTGCTCCCTGCTCTCTGTGGTGAATCCTCTCACACCCTCTACACTTCTGGCCTGTACCCCAGTACTTGTATGCATAAATAAATAAATCTTTAAAAAAAAAAAGAGCATAAAATAGTTGCTATATTGTCACAGGCTTTGCAAAGAAAGACAAAATGTTTAGCCATAGTTAGAATTTTCTAATAAAATTTATCATTCCAAATCATAGGGAATTCTTAGTATGCCACAAAACCTCTATTTGCCTTCTTTTGGAAATAAGGCAGCAGTTACAAAACTCAGTAAATTGGTGTTCAGCAATGGAGATGATTTATTGGTAATGTTTGTCTAAGTACATGACAAAGGCCATCTTATAACATAGATCTACAATACAGATATGTTTACTAAGAATAATTTACACTAAAAATAAAATTACTTCAATAACTATATATAAGGAGTAACAAGTAGGAGACAAGTACTTTTAATGAACTGCTACCAAAAGTGCAAGTTTTACACCTTCTGCATATTTTCAACAAATATGTAATGCTTGGAAATGTATGACCCTAACACCATGGGTATGACAGGAATGCCATCAGACTTAGTAAATGCAAAAAAGAAACATATAAATATAACATCTACAATAAGAAACACACAGAAATTTCCCATGTCCAACCATGGGAACTAAACCATGGGAAAATAAAAACTTGTTTTTCTAGCAATGCCATTACCAAAATTTGGAGAAAAATACTAATTCTATCAATATGACCAACAGGATTTCTTGAGGCAAAGGGAAACACTATAAAAAGCCTTATTTAAAAAATAAAGAAAAACAACCTAGTTAATCTTTGATTTTTCTTTAAAACGTATTTTCCAGTGCCTAGTGTACAATAAAGCATTTGAATCGAGACATATGAGCCTATGATTAAAAGTCTCTAAGAGTATGTCTGTCTCCTATATACTTCTCAGAAAACTGTAAGCATGCCATTTTGCCACCCCCAATAAGTACTTAAGAATTACATCAAAATAAAGAATTCACACGAAACTGTTTCCTACCAATTATGAATCCACTGAATCACCACCAAATACCACAAATAAAAAAAGCAGTTTGCTATTAAAGTGAACAGAAGTAAAAAATGCTGATTTTTCTTGTTCAAACATACTCTTTAGAATCTTTTTAAGCAGTAAACACATCCCCATTAGTGTACTATCATTCAATTGCTATTTAATCTGCCCTACAATATCACACTCAGTACTTCACTTTGTTCAATTGTGTATTGTTATATAGTGTTACAGCAGTCCTGACTAACCTATAACTGCGACTCAACAACATTTAAAATGCCAATCTCTTGCGTCAATGTCTAAAGTGAACATGCCCCATTAAAATGATTTGGCTTTTTGTAGCTCAGAATGGGAGCTAAAACTTGCTATCACTGTATCACCTATCACTGACATCTCCCTGTGAATAAATTTATAAACTCATGACTCATGTTAAACTATCCAGTTACCATAACTGTGGGTTTTCTTTTTTTGACCTATGAGTCAAACTGTAATCAATTTTTCCCCCAAAAGTCTGAGAATACACCTTATATGGTAGCAATGATAGAATATCTCAAAGTATGTGTCATTATGCCTTGAAAAACCAAACAGAAGTAAGAGGGTAACTATGCCTCTTTATGTAGCAACTGAATTGACTAGCTCAAACACAGGGCTTCTGTTAATATTGTTTGTTCTAGCAGTCTAAATGCATTTCCCATGATCAGTCCTTCTTCATTGCAATACCATCTTACTCTACACTATCAGTGTCCTAATAAAATAGAAACATGCCTTCCTGAACTATATTTCACTATTAAGATGCCACATAACAATTTAATTATATTACACCTTTAATTTCATCTATATGTGTTCAAACCCAAAGGAATTGATGTGCTCTGCAGTTTGTGGGAATATAATTCCACCAGAAATGTGAAAAGTATGTAAAAAGAACACAGCTAAAAAAGGTCAAAATCATCTCAAAATTAAACAATCTACATTTCTATGTAGTACACACTGTAAGAATAAGGAAAATGGTAAGAAATAGCAGTCAAGAAAATTAAAAACAAATTAATTGGTAAACTGGGAGCAGATTAACAATGAAATTCACATTTTCAACCCTCCCTCCTTGCTAGGTTTTGTTCAATGATGACATGAATTCCCTTGAAACTGTACACAAACTATGTGCAAGTATGCAAGTATTTTCCATTGAGCCACTCCATAGCTTTCCCAAATTTTCAAAGGCATCTATGACCTCAAAAAATGTTAAAAATGAACAATTTAATGAAATCTTAGAACAGTGTTTCTCTAAGTGTGGTTCCTAATCATTAGTGCCAGCACACATCTATGACAAAGGGGGAAAAAAGCATAAGTCCTTCAAAATCCACAAATTAATGATGTTTCCAAACAACAAAAAAATCCATTACCATCAAGAATATTTAAGAACTCTTAAAGCAGAATTAATATGTATCAAAAGTGGCACACAAATCATGATTTTATATGCTCCAGGCAGAGTAGTCTAGCTTAAAAAATAGAAACTACTTTAAAAATCTTTTAAAATCTTCATAGTGTAAATCACGAGCTTTTACTAAAGGCCTATTCCAACAGTATTCAATTTGGCAAAAGGTATAAAAAAAACAAACATGGTCCTTTTCCTCATCTGTTGTTTATATACTATTAAACTTACTGGGGTGTGTACAACTCTCTTGAAGAGCTCCTCACTATCTTTTGGTGAAAGACTAAGTTTCTCCCACAGCCAATCTCCAATTGTTATCCTCCAGTTACTTCATATAGCAATTCTTTTGTAAACAATAAATTACTGGAAAAATAAAATTTAAAGAAACAAATCATAAGACCAAATTTAAATCACCCAATTAAGTATATATAAATTTTGTCTTTTCATTTTTTTTAAATTAGATTTAATTATATTTTACATCATTTGTATTCCCCAGGGAGGTCTCATCACCATTTCACCCATGCAACATCACCTCAACCCCTGTGTTCCTTCTACCCTCATCCCCATCTTTGCCCTCCCCCCTTCATAGTCCTTTTAGTTTATCTTTGACCTTTTGGTCTTGAGTTTTTTGTTGTTGTAGTTGTTTGTTTTGGTTGTAATTGCCCATTTCCCTGAGCTTACTCTTCTTTTTTTTTTTTTTTTGTAGTTGTTGCTCTTTCACATTCCTCCCAAAAGTGAAGCCATCTGATATTTTTCTCTTGCCTTCTGACTTGTTTCACTGAGTATAATTCCCTCTAGCTCCATCCATGTTTCTATAAATGGCTCTAGTTTATCATTTTTGATTGCTGAATAATATTCCATTGTGTATATGTACACATCTTCTTGATCCAGTCATCTACTTTTGGGAATTTGGGTTGTTTCCAAGTCTTACCTATTATAAATAGTGCTGCAATAAACATGGGGATACAGGTGCTTTTTTGGATCGGTGTTTTTGTGTCCTTGGGTAGATGCCTAGGAGTGGGACTGACAGATCATAAGGTAGTTCCATCTATAGTAGTCTGAGGAACCTCCATACAGCCTTCCATAGTGGTTGGGTTAACTTGCATTCCCACCAGGTGTACTAGGGTTCCTTTTTCTCCACATCCTCACCAGCATTTGTTGTTGCTGGTCTTTTTTTTATATGTGCCATTCATACTGGTGTAAGGTGGTACCTCATTGTGCTTTTTATTTGCATTTTCCTGTTTGTCCAACTATAGAGGTTTCTATATACTTAAGTCTTTATTTCTGTATTTATTTCATCTCAAATTGTAACAAGCAGTCTGATGGTCTATAGACGAAAAAGGATACTCCTTCTAGACAGTGACTATAATTTTATTTTTTTGTACATGGACTAAAAGAAAACACATAATAAACATCTAACAAATTACTACACTAGAAATAAAAAATATTTAATAAATAAGCTATTATTTAATAAATAACTTGTTTGAGTTTTTTGCTCTCATGCCATAAAGTGGTTAATAGTATCGTACATTTGTTTTGACATACTTGGCTTACCTTTTTATAGGAAATGTTTCTAAAATAGTATACACATTCAAATTTTGGTGTATGACCTGACTGCCAACTAGAGTATTTAAAGTCATTAATAATTCTTCAAACTGTATATAAAGTCCCTGTTATTCAGTCTACAATGTAACCCTTGATATTACACAAAAAAAAAAAAATAAGAGTGCAATTCTTACTGTATCACTAAATAAATCCTGTGGCATTAGGCAAGTCATTTACATATTTGGCCTCATTCTGCTTCATTGTACAAGACAGATCAAACGTTCAAGGGTCCCTTTCAACTCTAAACCATAATAAATAGATCCACAGAGTTCACAATTTCTCATTAGTTTTCACAGTCATTCCATAACTAGTATCTACTACTCACTTAGCACTATATTTGTGTTATCCTCCAAATACTTCATCTGTACTATCCATGTATTGCTGTAACAAAACATTAAAATACAAATGTGGTTACTTTTCAAAAAGCCTAAAGTCACATCAACATTAAAAACATTAAGAAGTTGGTGTTTTGGGTCTAATTAGGAGAGAAAATAATCTAGCTTACTGATGTTTTCCTCATAATGATTCTTTTTTAATTAATTAGTCAAAAGATAAGATCTTTCTACTGGCAGCAACTGAGTCCTCTGGCATTTAATACTGAGTTAGGCATTAATTTGTTCATCATACATTTTATGATTACAGAATAACCAGATGCTAATGACTGTAAGAATGAATTATTAACCCAGCAGTGGGAGTAGGGAAATTCATGGATTTCACCATTTAAAAATTTCTTGCCAAGTATCTATTATGAACCAGGATATTTTAGACAGGGTGATACAGCAATAAGCAAAATCAGGTCCTTGCTCTCATGGAACTGAAACTCAGTCAGGTGGAAAGAAATTATCAACAAGTAAACATTTAACATGAATTCGATCCCAGGACAGGGAGCTGACCCACAATGGCGCAGCAGACCTCTCCTATCTCGCTTGCTACTACCCTCAGAAATTTACTTCAGTACATCTGCCTGCTCTGTTCCTCACTCTGTCTCTGGTGAATCTTCTCATCCCCTGCACCTCTGGCCGGCATCCCTGTTCTTGTATGCATAAATAAATAAATCTTTTTTAAAAATTAAAGAAAAGAGCACTACACACATTAGGAAAAGCATTAATACCCGTGTATAGTATATGTTTAGGTCTTATCAGGAAAATTATGTGTAATTTAATAAGAGAAACACCCACCATCAGAAGAGTGAAAAATCCTGAAGTTACACTAGGAATTACTTATTAAAAACTGATTGTATGACATACAATACATACAAAAGTATATGCCATAAAATTAAAGAGTTTCAAGCTAGCTAGAGCTCAAAATATGTGGATTTGTATTATTAAAATAAGTAACATTAGCTTCAAAAGACAGCCCCAGATGGGAGAAACAAGACATCAGAAGGCTTCCAAGGTCAGTCACAATTCTGATTTTTCGGAGTATTGAAAATGATCTCTATATAAGACAACTATATTGTCTCATAAAGATGTAGTAGAATCACCCTAAAAAGGAGACTAAAAGATGTAGTAAAAACTAAATGCAACAAATGCCCTAATCATTCTGTATGTGATAAATATAAACACACATGTCAAATAACTGAATGTTAGATAGCCAATACCACGACCTACAGTTTAAGAGTTAACAGAAACAAGCAGAACAGAATGAGAACAGAAAAAGGGATAGGACTTCCAATAGAGGAAGTTAGATGATCAAACAATCCTTCTTTCATGTTCGATAGATAAAAAGTTTCAGGTATCAATGTTGATACAGGTAATAAGATATTCAGGCCTTAAAGTAGGACTATCCATTGTATGGTATAGGATGGAATGGAGACTTTTTGTGGCAAACATAATGCACAATATATTCTGATGTTCATTTATAATGCTGTAAACCTGAAACCTATATAATGTTACAAGCTGATATTAATTCAGTAAACCTTGTTTTTAAATAAAATAAAAAAGACCATCATCAGATATCAAGTGGTTTAACTAGTATAAAATAGTTCCTTCTGGTGGTCAAGTGACAGAGAGCTAGGAGGAAAATATTGGCAGATCTCTAAAATAAATTCATATTGTGTCACTATGAAGTTGCACCATCAAAAATATCTTTTACTTATATGAGGAAAAGCGATATAAAGCAATATTATTTAGGGAGAAATCAGTGAAAACTACCCATATTGCTCAATTAAAAATCCTACTAGCTAAAGAAAGGTTAAGGATTCCTCTTGTAGTGATAATTTAAATATCAAGTTAATATTTAAGCAAGTTATTTTCAAAGCTAAGTACACCTGTCACTGAACTCCTGTCATCAACTTGTTCAGCTGTTCAGAACAAAAAGGGGGGGAAGCTGTTTAGAATATATAATCTAAGATACCTTGACACACTGACAATGTATCCTTCTGTGCCTGATTTCTTCCATGAGGCTATGGAAAATAATATAATAAATAACTGACACCTAGTATCTCCAGTCTTAAAAACAAAGAGTCACCATAATAAGCTTCTGTTAACTGATTTAAAAAACGGTAAAAAAAAATTCAAAATGGCAAACTAGAAAAGAAGAACCTTACCATGTGCCATTTCTGCAAAATATTTGACTAATACCTACAAGATGGTAACACCCACAGAAGTATTTATTTTTTCAAGTGCTGCCTGGTACAGGCTTGATGCTAATAACTTAAGTGAAAGGAGAGTTAGATGTTTACATCTAATATTTGTAAATATTTGTAAATGTTAGTATTTGCAAATGAGTTACAAATATTAACTCATTTCACTTCGCAAAAACACTGCACAGTAAGTACTAACATTCCTGATTGATTAATGAGGAAACTAAGGCAGAGAAAGTTTAAGTTACTAATCTAAGGTTATGAGCTAAGAGATCACAGGACTGGGGCTGGAACCCAGGCAGTACGAGTCCAAAGCCCATCATGTGACAACAGCTGGGCTGCCCTCCCAACCAGCACATCATCTGCCACTCTCCTTCCTGAGATAACATATTGCATGCTCCAGCCAAATGCACATGTTTTATTCTTGCAAGAAACTGTTTATTCCCTAGATCCCATTTATCTGTTCCTCCTACTTAGGTAAACTAAACTAAATAAAGTAGGAAGGAAATCTTTCTCCTTGAAAGCTTAATTCTAAATTTCTACTGTAATTAACTCTCTGAGCCTCATTTAGCTCCCAGGAGGAACATATATATCCTACCACATCACTCAAGTTTAAAAAAATCCTCATTCATAAATACTAAATATCTAGAGCTTTAACAAGAAGAAACAGAAGAAGAGGCGGGAGGAGAGAAGAGGATAAGAAATAGGGAAATAGGGAAGAGGATGTTGTAGGGAGGGAGGGAAAGTGACAAAAAAAAAGACAGCCTCTTTTCCATTTTCAAATCTTGGCAGTCTTCCAACTGAATTAATTTTACTCCAAAAACCAATACATAAGTACATTCGGGGAGAAGTCAGTTTGCCCAATTTCCACCTGGCAAAATGAGCTGTTGCCCTATTTCCTCCCAACATCTTTATCTGAGTAAGAATCTTCCCTGCATGTTCTTGGTGAACCAATGAAGGCAACTTCTACTACTGTCTGAGTAGACTGATGGAGGAGGAGTAAGACTGGCTCACATGACTGATAAAGGAAATAATACAGAAAATCCTTCTCAAAGTTATTGTGATAATCAGTTGTTTCTAAATCTGTTTCAGACCAATGCTTTAGCAAAATTAAAACAACACAACAAATTCTCAAATTATTGAAAAAAATATATCTTGTAAAATACAGTCCCTAAATGCTTATTATTAGATTCAACAGACATAAAACTAATCAATTACTACAAAAAATTTATGAACACTAGCTCTCAATTTCTGAACTTACATGGCCTTAAGCTGACAACTCTAAGGACAACACTTGAACAGCTCTGAATAAGAATATCACTAAGAACTTTTCATGCCCTAAATATTTGCAAGAGCATTAAAAAATTCAGAAAATTATTTTTCCTCAGTATGAAAAGGATCAGAAGGGATCAGAAAACTAAGTATTATGAGCAACTTTTATAATCTTTATACTCTGTAACTTAAAAATAAATAGCAGTAAATAAAAATTTTGAAAACATATAACATTATGGTTACAATAGTTTATTTTATGACACTTAAAGGCATGAATGCCCCAAACATCTTTTCTTCCTTTTTCACTTCTTTTGTGTTCTCCTGCTGCTGATTACCAGTAAACGCCCCAGTGTGAAAAGAAAAATGTGTGAATAATTTCTATAAAATACCCTGATGTTGGATATTTGGGTATTCAACCCCTAGCTTGAAAGAGCTCCTCAAACTTTAACTGTGATTACACATGTCCCTTTGGCTGAGAATTAGTGAAAAGAATTCACAGATGTTAAAATGCACAACTTTTCAAAAAGTCTTAACAAGATATTAGATGCTTTGAAAGCTGCTTTGCTGACAGAGTAACTTGTTCAGAAAAAATCCTGCTTTTGTTACAGGGCAGGGAGAGAAGCACTTTAGAACTCCTAAACCTGCCCTCTTTGAATGAGTTTTGCCATTTGCTGTATTAAGACAAACATATAAGGCTTTTAATGGAAAGGAATTTTAATATAATTAGGGTATAATACAGAAAGGATAAAGAATATAGTTACTAAGTTAAGCATCCAAAGTTACCTATTTTTTTTGAGGGTAAAATTTAGCTAAATAGGATTGGCTTAAAGTAAGGCCCAAAAGCCTGCCACTTAAGCAACGTACTATGAAGCAAACCACAGCCACTGCAGTTCCATCCCTGTTGCTGGCCAGGGAGATGACCCACGTGGCGCATGCAGACCTCTCCTGCTTGGACCGCTGTTCCCCTCAGCAGTGTGTTTCAGTCAGTCTGCTTGTTCTGCTCCCCACTCTGGCTGGTGGAGTCTCTCACCCCCTGCAACTCTGGCCTGTACCCCAGTGCTTGTATGCATTAATAAATAAATCTTTAAAAAAAAAAAAAAAGATGAAAGCTGCCATTGTTAACTTCCTCACAGGTTTTTTACCCACATTTGTTTTAACTAGTTTAAGGCTAAAAAGCAAGTGCAGTTCTTCACATGCTGCTTTGTTTTACATGCCTCCTCCAGGTCTCCTTGCTGCTTTTTATCCTGCTTCCTTCTTCTTTCTTCCTTCTGTCCTCCTCTCTGCAGAATTTTCCTTCCCTGTTTAGCTCCACTTACTTAGGGTGGAACCGGGTTTCTGGAACTTCCCCCTTTCCTGGGGACGACCCTGTTACACTTTGAGTTACTGGATTGAATAGTCACTTCTAAAGTAGTATTACTTTTAAAGTCTCAATTTTATGCAAAGTTTTATGTTAAGAATTTGTTGCATAAAAGAAAATTTAATGGTTCCCAACACATACAAAAAATATGTAAACATAAAGATTATTTTCACTTACCAGAGTTTAACTAAAGAGTATGTTACCAGGGGATGGAAAACAGGCACTTTTTATACATTATGATGATTTATATACATTAGTAACTGTTAAGCAGTTGGCAACATATATTTAAACTACAAATGTGTATACATTTTTGTGGTTTTAATTTTATGTTTTATATTTTATTTATTTTTTTCTTACAATGTTTGCTTTCTTTTCAGGTGTAGTCCCCATAGAATTTCCACCACCAATTCACATGTGCAGCATCACCACAGTCCCTTATGCTCTTCCCATCTTTACCTTGATCCCAATCCCTCCCTCTCCCCTGCAGCATGTCTCTAATTTGTAGTTGTCTGTTTATTTTTGTTTTGTTTGTAAATGTTTTTAAATTCAGTAATTGTACCTCTGGGTACAATTCTGGGAATTTTTCCTACAAATACCTTTGCACATAGATGAAATCATTGAATAAAAAATCTACTATAATGCAACATATTTGTTCACAAAAAAATCAATGTGAAATCCAAAATCATCAAGGGAAAATGCAGTTCATTGGAAAAATATGATTAATAGTAAAGTGCAGACTAAAGACAAAACCCTTTGGGACTTGACTTTGAAAAAGACTGAAAGTGGGCCTTCCTGGTGGCACAAGGGGTTGAGCACCACACTGTGGGGCTTCAGCAGTTACTGCAGTATGAGTTTGATCCCTGGCCAGAGAGGGGACCCACATGGCACAGCAGACCTATCCAGTGCATGGCACAGCAGTGCATTTCAGTGCATCTGCCTATGTGAATCCTCTCACCCCCCGCCCCATGTCTCTGGTCTGTACCCCAGCTCTTGTACATAAAAATAAATAAAATCTTAAAAAAAAAAAAAAGACTGAATGTTTGCTGGGAGAAGTGGGCTGCAGCGCTGCAGCTTGGGCACTGGTTATTGTGATATGATGGGAGGAGGAGTATCTGAAATTAGATATATAGAATAGCTCATATCTGATGAATAATGCCTGAGATGTGTGTGTTTTGTATATTCCTAAGCAGTTCAGTTCAGCTGGGTACAATTTTTTAAGCTGACCTAATTTTTACCCCAGCCTAAATCACACGTAAGCAAATACAAATTCACATTACATACATGTCATTCTCTGATATAGCAATCATGTTGAACAGATTCATATTTTCAAAACACAGAAGAACTAACAGGATGTATGTAGCATTTTATATAAAAGCTAATTAAGTTATGGGAAATCTGCACAGTGAAAATACTAACAATTGTAAAAAAATAATCATTTGTCAATTACACCTCAATAAAGCTGAAAAAAAAGCTTTCAAGTGATGACAACATCTGTATGTGTCACAGATAAAAGGTAGTCATTAGTGATATAATACATAAATGCTGCCATGTCTACAATAGTGGAGAAAATACAAATTCACATTTATCAGTAAATGCACAAAAATTTCTGAAACAATACTCAAAAAAATAACCAACCAGTTACTGATGTGGAAGTTGGGCAGTTGTAAAGAGAGGTAAGAAGCTACTAATTTAATCTGAACAGAGTAAAGATAACAGAATTATTTCCTATATGTTTATTTTATATTTTCTATTTGCACCCTATAGCTATATTACATATTCAATAAATATTAAACAAAGGAATGAATGTTTATGTTTACACCCAAAAAAGGGGAAAGCAAGATATTTACTACTTGTCTCCTCTTTAATAATTCATATCCTGTAACTGAATAAAGAGTCGTAGTCACAGCAATAGGTAAAGATAGTAATTTACATGATTCTTGCCTGTAAGGAATGTCTTCTATAGAAACAACTTCACTTTTTCCAGAAACATATTTTGATTAACATTTAGTCTAACATATTAGGGCCTCCCTAATGGCGCAGTGGGTTAAGCAACACACTATGAAGCAAACTGCAGCCACTGCAGCATGTGTTCGATCCCTGCTGCTGGCCAGGGAGGGGACCCACGTGTCATAGCAGACCTCTCCTGCCTTGCCCACTGCTCCCCTCAGCAGTGTCAGTCTGCCTGTCTACTCCCCACTCTGTCTCCGGTGAATCCTCTCACCGCCCTGGACTCTGGCCTGTATCCCAGCTCTTATATGCATAAATAAATAAATCTTAAAAAACAACAACAACAAACATCTAGTCTAACACATCATATCTCAAATCAAATTATTTTTATTCTATTCAAGTACTCATTCAGATGAATAGAAGTCCTTTTACATAGTAAAAAAAAAAAAAAATGACATGCCCACCCAACCCTAAAGACTATCATGAAATAATTTGCAATAAAAATTTTTAAAAATTGGTAAAGTTTCTTCCTCTAATATTTATATCATTAACAGTTTTGCACCTATTAGTTGATTGTTAGATGAGAATAAAATATAAGGCAGTTATAATTATAAAGTTACATGATAAAGTGAAAAAATAGCTTTGATGAAAAACTTGTGAAGACATCTACACATTAAGAATTAAAAAACCTCGAAAATCTTTTTACGTTATTCAAAGCTCATCTCTCCTGATTTGGTCTCCTCTTCCTGCTCCTACAATGGAGCATGCATCTAGGTATTCAGTCTGTACATACCAATTAAATACCAAGGTGGCAAGAGGAAATGGGCAATATGGCAGTGGACAAGAAAAAAAGCATAAATTAATATTTTAATATTTATATTTTTAACATTACCATAAAAATTTTACCATATTTAATATTACCATAAAAATTAGTCAGATTAATCAAAATTCACAGTGCTTAAGTACAATTCCTATAAATACAGTGACTTTTTAAAATGCAAGATAACTATGAGAATAAATAAAATTGATATCTCATCTATTACAGTGCCAAATTCACAAAGTCCAGCTGTTAGGCAGAAGGAATTTCAAAAGAGGTAAGTTGTCAGTAGTACGCTATAGTGACCATGCCTGTTGGGAGAAATCTTATGCCCTCAAAATAGTAACAAATTGTAAAACAATGTACTTCATTAAAGTAAATGAATTAATTGACTTAATGATTGATTTTTAAAGAGACAGAGTTCTCATTTTTAAAATATGTTAAGACCCAACGCTGGAAATTCATTATTACAAACAAAATATATGAAATGTTAAAGAAATATATGAAAACACAAAAGAATCTGTAAAAAAGATTTTCATTTTTAGTTATGACCAAATACTCTTGAAATCACTCCTGGGGGGGGGGTCCCTAATTTTAAATATAACCACTGAAATTGAGTGATGAATAAATGTAACACTAATAGCTCTCTGCAGTTACTATACAAATGGGTTTGCTTTTTTAAGTCACACTTTATGTTTTCTTACTACTTAGCCCTGACCCCAAAGCCCAGACCACTTCACTTTTTGATTACTGGCTAAACATCTACATTTAGCTAAGTAGTGGCAAAATAACCCTTCTAATTCTTCAAGGAGGAATCTCCAAGAACAGATAAGATGATGTAGTTTTTCTTCTATTAAGATTCCCTATTATAGCATGTTAATAACACATTTGGTCTGAGAGAAAATGTGCTAGTAGCTAACAGTGATCCACAATCTGTGATTTTAACTGGAGCTTTGTGTACAAGATACACACTATTCTCTGTTACTATAACATATAGTTAACACAGAACATTCCTATTTTATTAAGTTAATCTCTTTTCTAACATCTACATAAATCTCTTTGATGCTATGTAGATCAGACAGGCCATACTACAAATAAGCACTAAGCAAACTTAAGATGTTTTTACTCCTTTCCCCTCTAATAAAAACATCAAGGCAGTCTCAAAAACATATTTTAACAAATGAGCATAATTTACCTCTCCAAAATTGGCTGTGCATCAGAAAATCGGTAACCATATTTCCAACATGATCATATCATACTACATATAGCACAAAGGATGTAAGTTGTTGAATTACTATTTTACCTCTACTGGGATATTGTTATTATAAGTCTGAATTATTATTTCACTCCTTTATATAAAAGGTAGTAATACTAGTAAGATAAAATTATCTTCTCACATTTAAAGTACTAAGCAGAAAATTTTTATTAACAGTAAATATATTAGGACTTCCCCTCATAATGCTCAACACCATAACTTGAAACATAAAAACATCACAAAAAAGATTTAATTAAATCCATCAACAATTCTTTCCTTAAGGCAAATAATGCATATGATAAACATCATACATAAAGATGAGTTTGAAAAAAACCTATAATGAAGTGTGATCTTAACTCAATCATTTGGTATGAACTTGAAAATATCACACATAGTAAAAATAAATATTGAAATCAGGATAACTCAAAGCTTAATGCATTTTAACTTATCATCAATAAAAATTTGCAGGGGATTATACTATAGTAGGATATTTACTTTTAGATATATCTGATTTTTCTGGAAATGAATTTGGAGACTACCATCAATTTATGATCTAGTTTTTAGGATTAAGTGACTGAAGTTGGCAGTGAGTAAGCTGTTGGATTCTCCTACATTACATCAAATGTGTATCTGGCAACTCATCAACCCAGACATTTTCTGGGCATCAGGGTGCTGACCAAAGCGGTCCCAAAATAATTCAACTCACTGTATTAGTGTTGTTCAAGCTGCAAAAATTAAAACATTTCCCCAGACTTTACTTGGAAAAACCTTGTACTGTTTTGATAAAAAAAAAAAAAAATTCCTATTGGCATCCATCCAGGTGCCACAGTGACAGGAAAATGGACCTGAGCCCAGAAGAGCTTCAGGGCAAAGTCCCAGCAATCTAACCACTCCCCCTCCAGCTGCATGTACACGGAACTACCAAGTTACAGAGTCCCAAACTGAAAGAGCTGCAGGGTGAGGTCCCAGCAACCTTCAGCCCTCAGGAGGCATCAGCTGTTATGCTTATCATCCAGTAAACACTGAGAACTGAGGGAAAGGAGACCAACACACAGAAGCCCCAACCGCACCAGAGCAAAACTGAGAGAAAACAATTAGGAGAAGGAAAAATACAAATGGCAAGCAAGTCCTCTGGGCAACAACACACTACAGAGAGAGAAAAAAACCTCCAGAATCAAACCACATACACATGGAAGAAATTCTCTTCCTATCAAAGTTCAGAATTACCATAATTATAAAAATCAAATAATTAGAATAATACAAAGAAAAAATTAGGAAGAGTTCAGATATGCAATAAACCTTAGAAAAGCAGATGAATGCTGAGAAACCACCAATGCACAGAAGAGTGAAACTTAAACTTTTAAATAAGAAAGTAATAGAACTTCAAGATGCAAAAATATCAATAAAGGAGATGAAAACTTCTAGATAAAGCCATGGAAGTAGAACCAATCAAATGAATGATCAAATCAGTGACCTCTAAGAAACAAATGTGGAATGAATGAAGATAGAAAGAGCAATGCAAAGGAGAATAAAACTAAGAAACTTCAAGAATTACCTGACACCATGAGAAAAGGAAATATAAGAATCATAAGAATCCCAGGAGATAAGGGATCTGAAAAATTATTTAAAGAAATAATGGAAGAAAACTCCCCCAACTTAAAGAAATGAAAATACAAATACATGAAGTTACCTAAATTAAAAGAACATGAAGTTACCTAAATTAAAAGAGACCTACAGCAAGATATATAGTAGTAAAACATCCAAGAGTCCAAGACAAAGACATAACAATGACACTGAGAAGGAATAAAAAACAGATAACCTATAAAGGAACCACAAATAGGCTAATATCATTTTCACTGTAAAAACATTTTACAGTAAAGAGAAAGGAATGACATTTTCAAAATTGTCACAGATAAAACTTACCAACCAAGAATACACTATCTTACAAAGTTCTTATTCAGATATAATTGAAAAAATAAGGGTCTGTTCAGATGAACAGAATCTTTAAAAGTTTGTAACCACTAGACGTCTCCCTTCCAGAAACATTAATAGGAACTTAATTTTAAACTAAAGGGAGGAATAGACACAGAGAACAGAACAAGGAATTAAAAAGAACCATAAAACTGGAAAAAAATGACAAAGCAGACTTTCATATATCAAAAATAACTCTAAATGTCAACAGACTAAATTCACCAATAAAAAGACAAAGTATCTAGTTGGGTAAGGAAACAGAATCCAACTGTCTGTTTCCTCCAAGAATGTATCTAAATTCCAAGAATAAACACAGGTTGAAAGTGAGGGGTTGTAATGCAATTCTACAAGCCAATGGCATCCAAAGAAAGACAGAGGCAGCCATACTTACTTCATATAAAATAGACTTTAATCTAAAAAAGGTAACAAGAGACAGGGACAGAAGCTATATAATGATTAAAGGAATATTACACCAGGAAGATAGACTACTCCTCAAAATTTATTCACCATAAATAAGCACTATGATCAAATCTGAAAACAGACATTGGAGAAAATACATATGCAGTTAGAGACTTCAAACCCCACTGTCACCATCAGTGGACAGATCAATGCAACAAAAAATAAATAAGGACATAATTAGCCTGTAGAACGAGAAACAAATGGGTTTAATAGATATAGGGCATACTTTTCTCAAGAGCACCTGGGTCATTCTCCTGAATTAATCACATACTGGATCACAAAACAAGTATCAAAAAATTCATGAAGACTGAAATCATACCAAGTATCTTCTCTGACCAGAAAGTTATCAAAAACAGAAATCAGTTACAAAAGAAATCAAGGAAATTCTTTAATACATGAAAACTGACACTCTACTGAAAGACCACTGAGTCAATGAAGAAATCAAAAAATTCGAAAAATACCTTGAGACAAATGACAATGAGGAGAAAACATATGGGAAACAGCAAAAGCAGTAATAAAAGGAAAATAAATAGCAATACATTCTAACATCAAAAACTAAGAGCCCAAAGAACCTAATCTAACTAGAAAAAGAATAATAACAACAAAACCTAAACCAAAAGCCAGTAGGACATAAACAGTAAAAAACAGAACAGAAATAAATGAAATCAAAAGACAAATTATCAATGAAACTGAAAACTGAGCCTTTGAAAAAATAGACAAAGTGAGGAAAATGCAAATAAATAGGGGAAAATGAAAAAGGATGTTATAATGGATATAACAGAAATAGAGCAAACCAGCTACCTAGATGAGATGGATAAATCCTTAGAATTATATAATTATCCAAGGATGAATAGGGAAAAATATAAAACATGAACCAACCAACCACAAGCAAGGAATCTGGAATAGTAATCAAAACACCCATCTCCCTCCAAAAATATCCAAGACCACACGGTTTCACATGCCAGTTCTACTTAAGTTTGAAAGATAACTAATACCTGCAAGTTCTACTTAAATTTGAAAGACAAAGACCTATCCTGCTCAAGTTCTTTCAAAAATCTGAGAGATGGAATGCCTCCTTCTCCACAAAGAATAGAACAAGGTGTTAAACAGAACCTATTTTTGGAAGTAATTTTTTTCTGAGGAAAAATCAGTGTTTTATACTTCCCAACTTTAAACTATAATATAAAGCCTTAATAATTAAAAAAGCATGGTACTGGAACAAAAGCAGACACACAGACAATGGAACAGAATCAAGAAACCAGGACTAAACCTACTTTATGGACAGCTAATCTGTGACAAAGGAGAAAAGCATATACCTTGGAACAAGGACAGTCTCTCCAATGAATGATGTTGGAAATTTTGAAATACTTGCAAAAGAATGAAACACAACAACACAAAACTCAACTAAAAATGGATAAAAGAATGACACACAAGAAAACTTAGACAAAAAATTCCAAGATATAAACTTCAAAGATATCCTTACAAATTTACTCTCAACAGCAAGGAAAAACAAAAGAGAAGATGAACAATTTGGATCACATCAAACTAAAAAGTTCTACACAGTAAAAGAGACCATAACTTAAAAGAGATAGCCTATTGAAGGGGAACAGATAATGGTACACCATACATCTGCTATGGAACTGATGTCAAAGATATACAAAGAATGTTCACACAACTCAACTAAGAGAAAGCAAAGAACCTAATCAAAAAATGGACAGAGGAGCTAAACAGGCACTTCTCCAAAGAAGACACACAGATGGCAAAAAGGTATGTGAAAAAATGTTCATTATCGCTTATCACAAGGGAAATGCAATCAACATAATCCAGTGAAAATGGCCCTTATCAAAAAGACCAGGAATAGATACTGGAGAGGGTGTGGAGATAAAGGAAACCTCCTTCACTGTTGGTAGGAATGTACACTGATCCCTCCCCTTTGCAAAGCACTGAGGAGGCTCCTCAAAAGATTAAAATTAGATCTGCCATAAGACCCGGCAATCCCTTTCCTAGGTTTCTAACAAAAAAATACAAAAACACTAGTTCAAAAGGAAATGTGAAGTCCCATGTTCATTGCACCACTATTTACAATAGTCAAGATATGGAAACAACCTAAATACCCCAAAACAGACAACTGGATCAAGAAGATGTGGTATTTATACACAATGGAATATGACTCAGCAATCATAAAAAGATAAATTCATGCCATTTACAATGTGGGTGGAGCTGAAAGGGATTTTATTAAGTAATATAACTCAGGAGAACAATAAAAACCAAGCAATGATTAAAAGACAAACTTTAAAACCAACTCTTGCAAACTTAGCATTGATCTTTGCCTTTCAAAGTGTATGGATAAGAGCGAGAGGGTAAATTAGGGGGGTTAATAGAGAGGACACAAGGAATTATGGTGGAGGACTATGAATGCTTCAGTGGTGGGAGGGCTACAATGACTACATCTGAGAGGTAAGGGAGGGAGCAGAAATTCTATACTGTGAAAACACTTGTAAGGAAGTGAAATAATGATATGTCTGTCAATAATTAAAAAAAAAAGTCCTTATATATTCATCAGCACAGTAAGACTTCTACAAAATGTTTACTGCTGGCAATATTTACTTCTACTTTTATCTACAAAGCAAGTAATATTTTATTTCAATTGAAGATTCAAAAGATTCTAATTTTTAAATATTTCCTATGGAAATTGTTTCCCCGCTTGATGGAAAATCTGTAACTCTAGAGGAGAAAAACAAATAACTAAAATGTTAAATCTTTTTTTTAAAAAAATAAGCTCCATTTTAATTTCTGCCATCCTACTTAACAGAAGATGCTATTAAAGTAAATTTATAACACAACCTTAACTGTACCATACTTACACATTACTATACCTCAATGGGAAATCTTAAGAAAAATATTAAGTGAAACATTAACAAAACATTTAATCTGTAACTATAAACAGTTATAGTTTATAACATGCTTATTAAGTTGTCCATTTGAGATTATTAAATTCTGAAACAAAAAATATTTTAATATAGCATGTGTACACGTCATCTACATCCTCATTGCTAGTAAATAGCTGTGAAATAATAACATCAATAAGGTTTTCTAACTGAATGTATCATTAACAAGAATGATATGCCATAAAATACACTTTAGACAGGAAAACTGATTTGATTCAAGCATCATTTAACCAGTCAGGATAGAAGAAAAACATGCATGAGGCACAGTGATATATTCTGGAATTCAAAGATGAATACATAAAATGCAGTGCATGCCATAGTAAACAACCAGGGTTGAAACTGTGACAGATTTTATTGAGAGGGTTTGTACTAGTTTCAAACCTAAAAGATGTGTGAGAATTTCCACATATATTGTGTGGAAAATCACAAAGAAATGTAGTAACAAAGGCCTTAATATATAAAAATCAATAATAGGGGAAGAAAAAGAAAGTGACCAGGAGATACAAAAATACATACTCAAGAAATAGTATCTAGTCAGGATATAATGTATAGAATGAAAAAGCAGATTATGATATTCTATGGTGAATGAATGCTTCTAAAGCTTTTTCTGACCCTCTTAAATGTCCCCACTATTGAAATATAATCTTCCTTAGAGACAATTTGATATTAATAAAAAGCATCAATATACATAATTTTTTGATACTTTAATTTATATTTCTAAGCACTCACTCTAAAGAAATGATCAAATAATAATGCACAATGTTTTTAGTATTAAAAGTGCTTACTGGTGGGCCTCCCTGGTGGCGCAGTGGGCTAAGCAACGCACTATGAAGCAAACCGCAGCCACTGCAGCAGGAGTTCGATCCCTGCTGCCAACCTGGGAGGGGACCCACACGGCTCAGCAGACCTCTCCTGCCATGCCCGCTGCTCCCCTCAGCAGTGTACTTCTGTTGATCTGCCTGTTCTGCTCCCCGCTCTGTCTGTGGTGAATCCTCTCACCCCCCACACCTCTGGCGTGTACCCCAGTGCTTGTATGCATAAATAAATAAATCTTTAAAAAAATAAAAAACAAAAGTGCTTACTGGAGCAACTGCCAAAAGAAAGTAACAGGAGGAATTCAAATTGGACAAGAAGAGATAAAACTGTCATTCTTTACATATGTCATGATAATAAACATAAAAAACCTTGAAAAGCTCCATAAAAAGTTATAAGAAGCAAAGAATTAGTAAGTCAAGAGTCATGCTACAAAATCAATATAAAAAAAGCTTTTGCATTCCTATATACAAACAACAAACTAGAAAAGAAATCCAGAAAGTCATCTCATTTACAAACACACGAAAAATAACTAAGTAGCTAGGCATTAACAAAGGTTAAACACACACACACACACACACACACACACAAAACACCACAGCCTGACGCTAGCTGCATTTGACCACCAGAACACACACACCCCACTACCTCTGGGCTCCAGAACCTGGCCACATAAGCTGCTTGTAGGCAGTGCAAGAGCATCAGGTGGCAGGCATTTTACTGCCCACCACCAATGGCCCCATTGGAGCACAGGCTGCTGACAGGTGCTGCCGCAGAGCATAAAGCTCCACTGGGCAAGCATAAATAAGAATTCTCTATGTCAGAGAAACCTACAACACAGGAGATAACAGCTAACCCCATGGCCCTTCATTCAGAACTGCAGGATAGAGCATGGGGTTGGGGGGGGGGAGTCCTACTTTGTCTGCTGCAGGCAGAAAAATATATTTATATATATTTTTCAGCTTCTGGTGGGCTTCCAGTGGAAGTGGTGTGACTTAACCCCTTGAGCCATCAGGGAGGCCCAGTTTTAGTTCCTGTACATTTTCATCAAGAGTTGGTATGATCAGTATTTTTAAATTTAATCATTTACATCAGTATGCACAGTAGCTCTTAAAAAAAACATTAAAATGTCTTCAATGTGAGTTATTTTTAATTGAAATGAAACGTATTTAACAAAATCTACCATTTTAAAATGAGCAATTCAGTTACATTTTAGTACATTCACAGTGTTGTATAACTATGACATCTATCTAGTCTCAAAGCATTTCATCATCCCAAGAGGAAACCCTGTACCCATTAAGTTGTTAATTTAGCATTCCCTCTTCCCTGCCTCTGGCAACTAGCTTTTGGAGTTTTGTATTCACCCATTCTGACTATTTCATATTAATGCAGTCATACAATACATGATCAATTGCTTATGACTTCTTGAATTTTTGTATTTGTCCATATTATAACAGATACTAGTACTTCATTCTTTTTTATGATGGGATAATATTCTGTAATATGGACATTTAATTTCTTGTTTATGCCTTTACCAGCTGATAGAACATATTGGCTATTGTTAATACTACCTGTCAGTATTATAAGTTTGTCAGTAGGTAAGTTTGTCAGCATTCATGTCCAAGTTTTTGTGTAGTTCTGTGTTTTCAAAGCTTTGATATGTATGGGTGAAATTATAGTCATATCACAATTCTGTGTTTAACCACTTAAGGAACTGTGAGTCTAGTTTCCAAATTAGTGCCTCTATTTTAATTCCCAACAGCAGTGTTGGGGGGGGGGGGTCCCACTTCCTCTATAGTCTTGTCAGTACTTAATGTCATCTTACAATTGTCTGTAATCCTCTTAGGTGAGTAGAAAAAATGATACTGTGGTTTTGGTTTGCATTTTTTTTGGGTGGCCAGTAATATCAAGTGTCTTTTTATGTGTTTATTGGGCATTTATTTAATTGTACATCTTTGGAGAAATGTTAGTTTGGGTCCTTTGCTCATATTGAAAGTGGGATATTTATCTTTTTTACTATTGAGTGTTCAGATCTTTTTAAAGACATATGTTCTACAGACTGATTTCTTATAAGACATGATTTGGTAAATATAAGTTTTTGCACTTACCCTTTTAAGGACAAATTTTGAAAATTTTGATTAAGTCTTGCTCCAGGGTTTGTGCTGCGCAGGCTCTGGTTTCATATGTACATGATATGCTTTGTGTTGGTGACCCTGTACAAGGCACCAACACAGAGTTCACTGTGCCCCCCACTCCCCAAGCTTCCCAGTGAATGCTGATTTAGAGGGAGGGAGGGTAAATATCTTTCTGTACTTTTCAGGGTGGTCACAGATTCCCCTGGGAGCCCAGAGACCTTGCAGGGAATGCTTGTTGCCCTCTCCACTAAATCCATTATCTAGTCACCTGTGTGTCCCTTTTTAAACTGTGGAACAGACTATTTTCGCACAGTGAATTGTGCTCTGTCCTTCCCAGGCGGTGGGAGAGCCTGAAAGTCTGTTGGGGGAAAGACAGACATAGCTCCCTCAGTACACTGGCACAGTGTTTGACTTATTGTCTCTCAGTCTTTCCTGCCCTTCTTGATGGTTTCTGATTCTGTTTTGCTTAGACACTGATCTTCATTTCCCCAGCTCCATTCTAGATATGACCACAGGTACACTTATCTTCTGTATTCCTGAGGGAAGCAATGACTCAAGGATTCTGTCATCTGTCATCTTTTCCCCCTTCCCTAAGACCCTTTAGATTTTTCTAGGCCTTTGTTATCCTTATATCGACCAAAATACAATTTTATACTAAAACTATGCCAATATTTATATATATATTTTTCAGCTTTAAAATTCTGAATTTCAGAGAATTTAGTTTTAAGAATTGTTTTTTCTCCATTCTTATTAAGAGATAATAGGACCAAATTAAATTTATGAAGCAGGATCTCCTTTATGTATTTCTAGCTAGTAGGAAATATATTCTTAGAACATTATTTTCTGTGCATATGTTTATTTTTATAATACAGAAGTGGAATTATTATATGTTTTGAAATGAAAATTTTAACAATTTTATTGATGTGTAATTAGTATACAGTATACTGTTCATATTCAAAATGTGGGATTTGGTAACTTTGACATTATAAACCCCCCAAAAAATCACCATAATTAAGATATTACTTTGAGAAGTTTCCTAAGAAGTCTTTTTAATCTCACATTTCTGATACTATAGTTTGCCTTTTTGAAATTTTATAAGTGGAACCATAGAATAGCTAACCTCTTTTTCTGGGGGGGCACTGAATTTTATCACTCACTGTGATTATGGCAGATAATAGTAGTTCTCTCCTTTTTTATTGCTGAATAATTTTATTGCTCAATAATTCCTTATTGTAGCTATAGCAGTTTATTTATTCATCTGATGATGGACATTTGGGTTATTTTCCATTTTGGGCTGTTAATTAACAAAGAAAGTTGCAGTGAACATTCATGTACAAATCCTTGTAGGGACATGTACTCTAATTTTTCTTGGTTAAAGTACCTAGAAGTCAAATGATTGAATTATATAGAATGTGGTAATTACCAATAGTTGTACCATTTTACATTTCCATTAGCACTGTATGAGAGTTCTATTTATTTTTTAGAGATTTATTTATTTATTCATAGAAGAGCTGGGGTGTAGGCCAGAGGCATGGGGGTAGAGAAGATTCACCAGAGACAGAGTGGGGAGCAGAACAGGGAGATCTTCTAAAGTACACTGCTGAGGGGAGCAGAGGGTGAAACAGGAGAAGTCTGCTGAGCCATGTGGATGCACCTCCTTTTTGGGGGATGAATTCATGCTGCAGTGGCTGCAGATAGCATCATAGTTCTGTACCTTAATCCCTTGCACCACCAGGGATGCCATTAAGTAATTTTTAAGGTAACTCACTACAAAATAGTATGTATGCAATACATTCACCCAATGCATTTTGCTTTCCAAAAAATTTGAAGGAGTGGTCTGTCAAGGATTTTGTAGGGGTGGAGCATCATTCTAGAATCAAGTAAATCTTGGTACAGAAATAGTCACTGCTCTGATCAATGGGATAGTTAGGGGGGAAGGTAGTCCTGAATGGATTACACAGATAGGTTTATGGACTCCAACCCCACTCCAGACCACCAGTGTTCTAGAACCACAAATCCAATAATATGATTATCAAAGAGTGGATCACTGCGACCTGAGGGTGGAGATAAGCAGCCAGGCTGGCTATAAAACCAGAGAGGTGAGCCATGTGCGCGCTCTTCCTTTGGAGCCATCTCACTTGACTCAGAGCCAGCTCTCAATGTGCCACTGCATTCCAGTTCAGAAGATCTGGTAGGATATTTATGGATTTGTATCCCTCTCTTTCCCTTGGTGTTATTTCTATTTTATCCCCCTTTTGTAAAATAAAAACCCTTTAATAACTTTTGTCACATGTGAAGTTGGGACTTATTATAAGTCTTCTGAGCACACGGGTGAGAACCCAGTCAGGGAAACCCATTTTATATTAGGGTTGCCCTGTAACAGGATGATCAGTGTTCCCTGAGTGAAAACTGACTGTTCCAACTTGCCGTGAAGGAAAATACTGTTTCTTCTTTTATTTTTTTTTAAAAACACCTCTCATGTTTATAAGTTGGTAAGTTAATATGCTTCACTACTAACAATCAAGTGATGAAATTCTGCTGCCCACAACCATGTGAACTTCCTAACATCCTTGACAGTGAGCAGAAAAAGTTCCCTAAAGTTCTCTACATCCTTGGATTGGATATTGTGAAAATATCATTTTTCATCACAAAAGGGACTTGACAAATTTCAGACCCTCATAATTTTGCAGGTAGGAAACAGGTTTTCATGTTTTGCAGCTAAAGATAGAAACTAAGACCAGAATCACAGAGGATTACTCCCATCCTTCTGAACCAGAGTGGAAAATTTTCCTAGCTGGATGTTGAAATTATTTGGTATTGGTGACATCTTTTATCCTTCCCTTTTCTACTTTTCTGTTCTGTGTTTTTTTTTTTTTTTTTTTGGAATGGCAATGTTTATAAACCTTATCATATGCCTATCCTTCCAGAGTACCCCTTGTTTTTCCTTTAGATAAATTAGATGACAAGATTAGGATATTCTGAACTGATGAGATTTTGGACATTTGACTTGTAAAGTAAGGGTCTGATAAGGAGAATATAATGAGTTGTGTTTTATCCAGGCTGACAATTTTAGTACTTTAGCTACTTCATTTAATCTTTAATTCTATTTTGTTTTATTGTACATAGACATTCCAGAGACTAAAATGTTATTTAACCTGTCACAGTTTGCCTTTGAATAATATTAAACTACTTTAAGAGACTATAAGCTCATCCCATGTACTACTCTGACTCTTGTCTCCCTTGCCATCATATTGAGTGCCCAAAGAAATCTCTGAATCCAGTGTTGCAGAGTATTCTGTTTATGTTTCCTATGTGTTTTTTGGTTTCTGATCTTACATCCATATCTTTGATCTGTTTTGAATTAATTTTTGTGTATCCTGAGTTAGTGACCTATTTTGATGCTTTTGTATGTGGCTGTTCAATTTTTCCAACAGTATTTGTTGAGAAATTTTTCTTTTCTTCATTGTTATGTTCTTGACTAATTTGTTGTAAATTAATTGTCCAACAGTTAAGTGTGAGTTTATCTAAGGGCTCTCACTTATCTTCATTGATCTGTATGTCTTTTTTTTTTTAATTCAGATACCATACTCTTTTGATTGATATTGCTAAGTAATATACTTTGAAGTTTGAGAACTTAAAGCCTCCATTTTTCTTTCATCTCAGAATTGCTGTGTCTGTTGTGTTTTCATACAAATTTCAGTAATGTTTGTTCTATTTGCTTTCAAAGTTATTGGAATTTTGATAGGAATTGTATTAAATATATGTATATTGCTTTGGCAAAATGGCCTTTTTATATGTGTTCCTACCTCCAATCCATTGGCTGGGAATATCTTTCCATTTCCTTGTATCTTTAATTTTTTTTAACAATGTCTTATAGTTTTCTACATTGTTGCACCTACCCCAATGAAGGGAGGAGGTAGGAGAGAAACAAAGGGTGGAGTGGGCCCACTGATGGAAGACAATAAGTACCTTGATGGTGTGCGTGGTGTGGTAACATAAATCAGAAGATTTGAGGAGGAATCATGTTTTAAGCCAATATTATCTCAATTAAAAAATATACCAAGAAAATGTGACATGGATTAGAAAAATATAAATAACCATTCATGTTCAGCAAAAATAAATAAATTTTTTAAACCCTGGTTATAAAGTGTTATTACGAAGTTGAAAACTTGAAGTACATCAGTGAAAAATGCCTATATGTACTGCTCTAAGAACATACCCATGATATATATTTAAAAAAACAAAAGGAAGTTACAGAACAACACGTATTTGTGAGGAACAGTGACTCGTTAGAGTACACAGAAATGAATAGCCAGATGCTATAAAAATTACATCTGGGAAGGATATCAGCTGGAAGGAGCTGATGAAATTTTCCTTTATATTTTGTATACTTTCATGTAGTTTGTATATGTTTAAAATATCACTAAACTTTATTTGTAGATAAAGACATATATTTGTCCTAAAAGAGATGTTAACTGGTACCTGTATATAAGTTTAATATTCTACACCAAAAGAGTAAGAATTACACTGTGATCAAAACCATAAAAGCAACAATTGTTGACCATGTAATAGCAAACTTTAAAGTTCGTCATTTATTAAAAAAAAGTTATCATTTGTATACATACATTTATCCAAAGTATGTATAATATACATGCATATTTATTAATAGGAACTGTAATGTAACCTAAGATGAGAAAATATTCCCAATTTGTAAAACACTAAAACCAGGGACAGAGTGTCCCAGGCTGACATGAACCTGGTTCACAGTTGCTAGGATGACTTGTCTCCATGGTTCATCTTATTCCCCCATGACTAAAAAGAGCCCACATACTGAGACTGAAGGGCTGCCAAATCATCTAGGGCTACTTATATTTCATCAACAGAAGAAAACACATCTTTATAACCATCCCAAAGGGACATATTTTACAACATGTGGTAGAATGAGTCTCAATGGGTGGTATACAAAGTAATTCCTCCTGCAAAATTACTTTCCATAAAACGTGATGAGTTGTATTCTCCTTGGTTCCACTTCCTTAGTATTCTTAACTCCACCTTAACTCATAAAAATATAATTGTCCTTAAGACAAATCATTTATGACATTTGTTTCAGTAAAGGCTAACGCATTTTATGACAACTAAAACAGCCAATTATAAAGGGGGTTATCAAGGCTTCCAGAGGGGTAATATGCTTAATTGGAAGACCTCAAAACAACCACCAGTTAAATATATAACTGGTAGGGCTGAAGAAGTGACTCTACAAAATATAAACACATTTAAAAGTATTTTGTTACAAATGTACAGAATCAGATTTATAGATTCACTTTCTTATATATATTAGAAGTGATTTTTTTTGTATCAATAATATAACAAGATGTTTGTTTTATGGCTATATGTACCCCTGCATTTAATTACAAATACATGATTTTAAAGTAACACTATATTTTCAAATTATTCAAAGGTAGAAAAACAAGCTATTCTAAGGTTTAAGGATGGCATCCATTTTTTAATTTAAAAATTCTATATTTCTACTTCTAAAGGCCATTGGGAATATGAGATTTAAAAATTGGCACTTATAAAGATGATTTTATATACAAAACCATCATTTACAATTTAGAATATGTCAGCATTCTAAATACTCATAGTGAAGGTGCTCTCATCAAAAAGAACAGGTTAATTCAGCAGTTGATGCAAACACACAACTTGAAGGACTTCCATAGGAGGCTAGGAAATCTATGAAGGCTCAATATCAGTATTTCTCAAAGATTCAAGTCCTTGAATCACCTGCACTGCTTGTTAAAGATTCCTACTCTCTAGCCAAAAATTCTAACTCAACAGTGAGGCACAGGTAATGGTGGACAAGAAATTCAGGCCAAGAAAGACTGTTGCAGATACTTCCCTAAACCCTCCAAAGTTTCTTAAGAAACACACAGCCCATCCACAAATACCACAAAGGAAAGCCTGAATACCCACACATCATTATAGAAATGATTCCTATGTTATACAGTCAGGAAAGCAATTTCCCACCGCATGCTAACCAGTAAACACAATGGAGTCCCATTTCTAATAAATATTTAAAGGGAGTAAATAAAGGCTAAACTAGCGAAAAATACAGAGACCTTTTGGATACATACTATGCAGCATCCACTTCAGTTACTGTGTTTTCTAAACAAAGGTCAGACTGCAAGAAGAAGTACAGAAGTCGCAAACAGGAGACACCAAAATCGCTAACCTATCTGGATCCAATGTTTTTCTTTTACTTACTTACTATTCAGGAGGAGAATGATCTTGAATCACATGATTCTTGATGATATATCATTAAATTATACTGCAGATGCTTCTTTCTCATAATTTAATTCATCCTAGCTGGTATAGTTGGACACTAGCCCTACTGACAAAACCTTTAACTGGTGAAACTAAGTAACAACAGTTCCAGTGTGAGATAATAAAACAAATTTTTTTTAATGCAGCAAAATTAGGATTATAGTCAACTGCATGTTCCAGAAATTTTTTCTATGGTAGTTTAAAAAAAGGAATTGCTCTTTTGCTCATGTAAAGAGAGGTGCAAAGGCAGGTAATTCAAGGCAACTACATGATATCACTGCCTTGGACTCCTTTCATTCTTTCTACTCAGTCACCCACATATGTATTAATAGATTTCATCTGAAGTGTCATATTTAAGATGACATTTTAAGTGTCAAAATGATAGCAAGAAAGTCATTTTCCTATTTGGAAAATGAAGCAAATCAAAAGGTGGAAGGTCATAGGAAACCCTGACTCAGGGAAATAGAAATGTCTTAACAAACATTCATTCAGGCTGTAGCGCATGAGTCTATAAAGGCATATCTCCTATTTGAACACATTATCATCCCAGTATATGGGACTTACATTTGTAGTATGGAAAATGGGATGAAAAGCACTGCATAAACAAACTGTAGTTTTGTCACCCAAAGGTTTATTAGGAGAAAAGTCATCATAGAATTTTAGCCTATATAGCTCATTCATGATCAAACATCAATAATAAGCTACTCACAACAGAACTCTTTTTTATCTCCTAGAATCTGAGTTTTGTAAGTAAGCAAAGCACTTTTACCTAGTGCTACAAATAAATTTTTGCATAATTTTTAAAATTAAAGTGTCCTTATGTAATAATATCCTTTGGTTATGGTTTCAAATAAAAAATGTAAAAACTGAAGAAAGAAACGCTAGTACTACAACAGATAACCTCAGGCAGTAACCTAAAGGTCTGTACTGAGTGGAAGTGAGAAATATAACTAATACCATGATGGCAGAACTTAGAAGCACAGGATTCATCTAAAAGATGAAGTTAAGAGATCTCCAATACATAATCCCCAAGTTCTGCCTTCCTGACCTTAAAGGAAACCTTTGAGACCTCCTCTCCTTAGCCCAGATTCATAATATATTAGCCTTTACCACAAATGTCACATGACTTGTTTTCTAGGGTACAGAAGTCATTGGAGGCAATAATATAAGCCAAAGGTTTCTGCCACTAGTTCATTCACTGCAGCCATATAATTTCCCAACAGCTTATATATTATACTGGTCATGCAGTGTGTGAAACAAATTTTTATTTTATAAATTAGTTTACCATATTACTTAGTAACATAGCTTGAACACAATAATACCTAACTACAGGAACTATAGTACAGTCAGAATCCTAGAGTACTAACATCACTAAATGATTTAAGCCTAGAAGAACTAAACTTGGAAACCAGTAATGGAAGAGAAATATTATTTGGCTAGAATCAGATAAAAATACAGATTTATACTTTCTTCTGTTCATCTACCAAGTTAACAGATGTCACATAGGCATATATTCACCTTGCAACTGTGTTTCAAAAACATTCCTTTTCCCCTTCCTGTCCATTTCTTTATGTCACCCCTACTCTGAACAGCACAGATATACCTGGTGGAAAGGAGGGAGTATGACGTTCCCTTATACTCAGTTAAACTCCCTTTTACATAGTCATCTGACTAATCAGTATGAGGCATCAAAAAAGTAACACATAAAAACTTGTCCAGCGGCCCCATATGCCACAACATCCCCATGTCTAAATAAGTATTAGGAATACTAATCTTATTACATACATAACATCATACAACACATCTCTCCACAAAACTTCAGGCCCCTAATAAACATCCTTCATCCCCTAATAAAGCCTTTCCATGCTTTGCTGAAATTCACTTGCTTTTTAAGTCTGTAATCTCATCAATGAAATATATCTTACTCATCTGGCACCCCAGAGTCTATCAAATTTCAATGAGTGAATGAAATGTATGTTCAAATTCTCAATTATAGAAAAATTAACTCCACAGAAACAAAACTGCATTAGAAAACATGCATAAATGTCTCCCAGTTATTGTTTCATTACCTAAGACTTGTGTGAAAACTTTTTTAAAAAGGCAATTAATCCTTATTTCTTACATATTAAGGGTCATATTACTAAGAAGAATAAAAAGGCATTGATATAAACCTAAGAAAACTTATTTTGTAAATTACAAAACTTGCACACTACTTTCACTTACACATTATGTCTCATTTTATTCTAAAGAATTTCATAGCAAATTACAAAAACGACTATAGTTCAGTGATTTTTTTTTTAACGCTCTACCAAACCACCTGTGCCCATACTCCATTAGCTCCCCTCCCTACCCCCTCTTTTCTTCTTCCCTGTTCACTCTGGCAACCGTAATACTCTTTGCTGAATTCAAGATTTATTCCTATGTCACTGATTATGAATGTTTTGGAGGTATTTATATTCCACAGGTAAATGAAGACATCTGACATCTATCTTCCACTTTTTTATTTATTTTTCTCAACACAATCACTTTGAGCTCTATCCATTTTGTCCCCAATGCCACCATTTCATCTTTTTCACAACAGTGTAGTATTCCATTGAATACATATTCCACAAATTTCTCTATTCATTTGTCTGTTAACAGGCAATTGGATTGCTTCCATGACTTGGCAATTTGTGAATAGTACTTCTCTCTATATACATATAGGCATAAAAAAACCTTTTCATATTAGAGTTTTCATATTATTTGTATAAATACCTAAAGACATATTGCTGTATTATACAGAATTTTCATTTTTATTTTCTTAAGAAATCTCCATACCATTTTCTAGAGAGGCTAAACCAACTTGCTTTCCCACCAACAGGGGATGAGAGTTCTTTTTCACTGCAGCCTCACAAACATTTGTTAAGTCATTCTTTTTCATAAGCACCATTCTCACAGAGGTGTGGTATTATCAATGAAGTTTTTTTTTTTAAAGCTTTATTTATTTATGCACACAAGAGCTGGGGTACAGGACAGAGTCACGGGAGGTAAGAGGATCCACCAGACAGAGTGGGGAGCAGAATAGGCAGACTGACTGAAACACACTGCTGAGGGCAGCAGCAGGCAAGGCAGGAGAGGTCTGCTAGGCCATGTGGGTCCCCTCCCTGGCTGGCAATAGGGATCAAACTCGTGCTGCAGTGGCTGTGGTTTGCTTCATAGTGTGTTGCTTAACCCACTGCACCACCAGGAAGGCCCTATCAATGTAGTTTTAATTAATTTCTCTTTTAAGTGATCTTGAACAATTTTTCATATATCTGTAGAGCATCTGAATGTCTTATTTAGAAAAGTATCTAGCTAGGTCATTTGCCCATTATTTGATTGGGTTGTTTGGTTCTTTGTTGCTGGATTAATTATTTGAAATAGACAACAAAAGTTTATAAATTTACTAATCTAGCAAGTAAATAGCACTTGGTCCAGAATATGTGACTTCACATCCAGTGCTCTTGCACTATGGTATAATATAACTGTCTACATAGTTCTCAGTACCTCCTCTAATCATCTGTATGTCTGTGAGCAAGTCATATGACTTCTCTGACCTTCCCACAATTTCCCAATTAATAAAAATGAGTATTACTTCTTGTAGAATAACATGAGATACATGTTATAAAAGAGCTTTGAAAGTTATTTACATTTTTATTTTGACATAGAAACAAGATAATACATATTTTTAAAAAATAGTTAAATATATTGAACCACATAGAGTGAATTAAGAAATTCTATTTCCCCAAAGTTCATAGTATTAAATTATTTAATTAAAATGCATTCTATACAAATTTTTAGAAAGGTTTAAAGGAATCATTGTATTTTCTTTTTAATTTTAAAAGTCTTTAATTTTAACATTTCTTAAAACTTAAATCCTATTTGACAGGAGAAATATATTCCCAGGTATCAGTTAACTCTATTCAACAACAATAAAATTATCAAATATCCAGAAGCAGGTTCCTGGTACTTATCCTTCCTCTGTAAAGTCACATGTAATGGAATTTGAACCTGAAAGATAAAATGGCTCAGATGGCTAGACCATGTTCTCAGATTGGGAACACACATCACCAGCAAACTTTGCACCATACTTTGCACAGAGTGTACCTTGTTTCTGGAGACATGCAGAAAATGTATCTAAGGTTTCAATTTGGTCCCTCTTTGTGGTTACAGATTAGATTTCAAAGCAGTAGGTAAATGGACTCAGTAAGGAGAAGCATTTAGTATTAAAACAGTAATTACTAGTATATGGTATTCAAGTAGATTTTAAATATTACATGGATAAAGTATTCTATCTTAACAGTTATATTTACCTTAACAGACCTTTTAAAATAACAGACATTAAAACCATAATTAGCATAAGATTAGAGCAAATTTTGGTTTTAAAACTAGGGCAATAATCACAAAAATAGTATGCGAATAACAAACCTAGGATATAGCAAAAATTGTGAATATAAAAACAAATTTAAAATACGGAAAATACTCATGATGTACTCTTATTTCTCCATAACAAATTTATCCCTTAAAAGATAGTTTATAACAAGGGACTGAGGTGATGGTGCACTGGTGAGATGGTGATGGGGAATACATGGGGATTACAATTAATGGCAAGTATATGTAAATTTTAAAATATTTTAATAAAAAAATAAAAAAGAAATAAAAGATAGTTTATATATGTACAAATTAACCCATTTTAAAAAATAAAATTGTAAAAAAAATAAAGAACTATATAGGAGAAAGTTATAGATTAAAGTGGTAAGAAAGATATAAACCAATCCTAGACTATGAACTTTATCTGGCTGCTGATTCAAACAGATTGTCAAAAAACAATAACTGAACAGATACACTTCTGAATGACAATCAGGAATATCTGCCTGAATATCTGATAATGAGAATATCAGGTGTGATAAAAGTATTAGGATTATGGTCTTTAAAAGATTTTTTAATTTTTCAAATATCTGGATAAAACTATGTGATAGAATTTGCTTCAACAGAATCTAGAAGTGGGGGAGCAGTCAATTAATAGAAGTTAAAAGAAATAACTACCAAAATAGTCTCATCTCAGTGATAAATATGGGTTCATTATATTATTCAATTTTTATAATGTTGAAAACTTCTACCTTAAGGTTTTATAAATTTTTCATTAATACTAATTACAACAATTAAAATTGTGACTAAAATGAAATCTCTTAATTCAAAGCCAAATGAGAGGCTAGCTTTTCAAAGTTTTCTTTAAAAAAAATACATTTTAAACATCTTTTCTCCTCATTCACCCTTCCTTACAACCAATTTTTTTCAATGAGCATTGAGTCAGTACACAAATACTTCACAGTAACATACATTTCAGAAGCAAATAAAATAAAAAGTGATTCCCTTATTGTCCAGATATTATCAGACTTCTAAGTTATAAATCAGTATTTTCATCAAGGAAAAAGATAAATAATCTACCCTTATACTCTTATGTCATTATCTATTAGATTTAGACATTGTTCCATACCACAAGACCATATTAATATGCAAACAATTTTAACAGGTAGGGCTCAAAACATGTTACACACTTATTATTCATCACAATTACTGAACTGTCCCATAACTAAAGTGAGGAAAGAATAAAAATTGTGACCATCCCAGATGAACCTGCACAAAAGTAGTTAATACAGACAGACTAGAAAACTAAAGACAAAATGGACCCTCATTTATCAATAATCACCATAAATGTAAGTAGACTGCCTCACTAGTCAAAAGGCACAGAGTAGTTGGTTGAATCAGAAAGCACCAAGCATTAGTCTATTCTCAGGACACCCATCTGATCTACAAAGATAAACATTGCTCAAAGTAAACAACTGAGAAATAATCCTACAAGTACATAGGACTCCCAAAAAAGATGGACAGCCTTACTTATACCTCATTAATACAAATATAAAAAGGGTAAAAAAAGGGATGAGTGGACATTACTTATTATAGTCTTAATAGCAGGAAGACTAACACTCTTCAGTATATATGCACCAAAATAAAAGTGCATCAAACATATAAGGCAATATTAACTATTTAAAAACAGATATTGACAGCAACACAATATCCTTATCTTGCTTTTCCAAATGAATAGTTCTCAATGTGTTGGACTTCAATACTCCATTTTGGAAAAGATGAAAAAAAGCTATCATACTATTTGCAGATGAACAATAATATACATAGGAACCCTTAAACACGCCACTAAAACACTACTAGATATATCACTATAGTCAAGAGTCAAGCTACAAAATCAATTACAAAAATAAGTTATATTCTTATAGACAAACAACAAACTAGAAGAGAAAGAAATCAAGAAAACAACCCATTACTATTCCATAGAAAATAATTAACTAGGTAGGAATAAAATTAACAAAAGAAAGTAAAAACCTGTACCATAAAAACTAAAGACACTGTTAAAAGAAATCAAAGACAGAAAGAAATATAGTTATCCATTGATTGTGGATAGCATAAGTAAATCTCTATAAAAGTTTCAATATCATTCTTCAAAGAATAACAACAAACATTACCAAAATTTACATGAAACCACAAAAGATACTAATTTTGACAAAACAATCCTGAAGAAGAATGGAAGTGGTATACTCCCAGATTCCAAAATATATTATTACAAACCTATAGAATCAACAGTATGGCACTGGAATGAAAACAGACACACAGATCAATGGAATAGAATTGAGAGCCCAGAAATGAACTCTTAAATATATGGACATTTCACCTATGACAAGAAGCCAGAAGTACACAATGAGGAAAGGAAAGTCTCCTTGGCAAATGGTGATGGAAACTGGAGCGTCATATGCAAAATAGTGAAACTAGACCAATATCTCACAACATACACAAAATTAACTGAAAATGTATTAAAGAGCTGGATTTAAGACCTGCAACTATAAAAGATACAGAAAAAAACACAGGCAGAATATTCTATTACTTTGGCTTCAGAAATATGTTTGAAGGACCCCAACTCCAAAGTCAAAGGAAAGAAAATGAAAACTAAATGACGGTGACTACATCAAATTGAAAAGCTCTGCATAGCAAAAACAGCCATGAAGGCAAAGAGGCATCATAACAAATGGTAGAAAGTATTTGCATATCATATAGCTGACAAGAGGCTAATATCCATGAACTACAATTCCAATAACTCGACAACAATAAAAAGGTAAATATTCCAACCAAAAATGAGCAGAAGACCTAAATAGACACTTCTCCAAAGAAAACATAGTCAATAGGCACATGAAAAAAATGCTCACCACTTATTATTATGAGGAAAATGTAAATCAAAGCCACAATGAGATATCACCTCACACCTGTGAGAATGGCTGTTATTAAAAAGACCAGAAACAACAAATACTGGCGAGGATGTACAGAAAAAGTTACTCTTAAACACTGCTGTTAGAAATGTAGACTGGTCCAGCTTCTATGGAAAATAGCATGGCAGTTTCTCAAAATATTAAAAATAGCTCTACCAGATGACCCAGCCATTCTGCTCTTAAGTATCTACTCAAAAAGGAAAAACACTAATTCAAAGGTATATCTGCACTCTTCTGCTCACTGCAGCATACTTACAAAAGCCAAGCTATGGTAACAAACTAACTGCCCAATAACAGATGAGTGGATTAAGATGTTTGGGTACTAATCAGAAATAAAATGAAATCTTGCCATTTGCAACAAGATGGATGAAACATCAGAGAATTATGCCAACTGAAATAAATAAGGAGAAAAATAAATGTAGTTGTTTTTACTCATGTGGAAAATTTAGAAACAAGCAAAAAAAAAAAAAGGAATAGACAAAACTAAACCAAACAAATGTCAGAATTCTGACCGCAGAAATGAGACTGCCACAGGAGGAGAGTTTTGGCTAGGAGAACAAAGAGTGAGGGGGAACAATGGACTTGGTGGAGAACTATGGGTGCTTTAGTGGAGCAGGTATGTTAACACGAATCTGAAGAAGTGTGAACCTAAATGGCTGAATTATATACCTGGCTGCAAATCAATATTATATCTCAATATAACACAAAATAATACACTGAAAAATAAATAAAATTCAATATTTTAGTCCTGGGAAAGGAAAAAAAAAACAATACTTTGTCTTAATTGGAATTAAAATAATGTATCAGTCACACACCAAAATTAAATCCAGATGGATTACATAGATTTGAAATGTTGAAAATCTAGAAAAAGCAAATGACAGAGTATTCATTAAAAATCTCAAGGGAAATGACTTTCTAATTTCTAAGACATTAAAAAAAAATAAAGGAAAAGACTTAAACACATGAAAATTAAAATTTGTTTCAAAAATTTAAAGTTGCAAAGAGAGTGGCAAAATCTATACAGCAGATGTAAAAACAGCTTAAATACCACTGAATGTGAAGGGCTCCTAAAAATTGCGAACATATACATCATAATTATTCCCATCTTATACAAGGAATACTGAATATGAAAGCAGTAATAACATCAATTTCCAGACTGGGGGAGAGTAGGGGCTGTTTGAATCAATTTTTTTATATTGTCTATGCTGGTCATTTTCTATTTGATTTCAAGTCAATTCCCTGCCCTTCTTTGTCCATTCTGTATAGCAAGAACTACATTCCTCAGGTTCCCTTGCTCTGATTTTTGGACATGTCCCACCCGTAAGAATAACAATGGCAGAGACCTGGAAGGCAGGAGGGAGAGAAAAATCTTATTTCTCCTACTTTCTCTATGCTCCACCTCCAGTCAGTCAGTTCCTGCAGATGGTCCCAGCTGGACCACTTCTTTCTGTGGTTTCTGCTCCAACTGGATAGCCCCAAGGTCCAAGTACTAGTAATACCACATCTTCCATTGTCTCTTGGCCTTATGGATGGCAATTATTTCCTACTGTTGTTCATTTCTAGATTTCCCCATCATAGGGGCCTCCCTGGTGGTGCAGTGGGTTAAGCAACACACTATGAGGCAAACCGCAGCCACTGCAGCACAAGTTCGATCCCTGCTGCCGGCCAGGGAGGGGACACACATGGCATGGCAGACCTCTCCTGCTTCGCCTGCTCCTCCCTTCAGCAATGTGTTTCAGTCTATCTGTCTGTTCTGTTCCCCACTGTCTCTGGTGGATGCTCCCACCCCCCACACCTCTGGCCTGTACCCCAGTGTGTGTATGCATAAATAAATAAATCTTTAAAAAAAAAAGATTTCCCCATCATAATCTATTTGACTTCCCTGCTTTGTCAAAACCAGTTAATCACTTCCTCATTTTAAAATATTCTGTTTAAAATACTTAGTGTGTTTCTATTTTCCCAACTGGACCCTGACTCATTTAGTTCCTAAAATCAATAACTTAAATAGGATACGTCAATACAAGAGGAAGATAATTCAGAGCAATGCTTATGTAATTTGACTTTTTAGGAAAAAAACAAACACAGAAATTAAGATGTATAAACTAACCATTCAGAATCATTTAATACTAATTGAATCTTATGTGTATTCCCTATGGCCCAATTTATCTATAAATTCATCATGGTGAGTAAAAGTAAAATTAAAAATTATGAATTAATTCTATAAAATTTTTTTTGCTAATTTAGTAACCTACTATCAAAAGAGCTTTAGTTCTAAATGCCTTTCAAACTCTTGCTCCCTTACTTCCCTCCCTCAGTGACATTTTCTCCAAAAGCAAGAAAAATTCAAAAGCTGATGAAAGATAATGAAGACTCGAAAATTACAATTTCAACAATTTTACCAGTGTATTTCTCCCAGAATTTAAAAATCAAAATCAAAACAAAAACAAAGGCAAATACCATAAAATGATAACATGATAGGTGAGGCTGGTAAGTTATGTGTAAAAAATAGCACAAGTTATGATGGAATATTTTAGCTGTATCTTATCTATATCCTAATTTAAGACAGAATAATCTAAGAATGGTCTCATTATGGGGTTCCTTTGAAGCAATCCAACATACAAAGATTTTTTCACAAAACTCTCTTAAAGAGCCACTTGACCTATCAACAATAGGAAAGAAACTGAGTGAGAAAAATCTAATAAAATACTGATACAGTGATTTTGGTATGTTTTACAAAATTAAAGACACCATGGGCTCTAGAAGTCACTGCTACTATAAATTGTAATCAGTGGTCCAATGTTCCTGTTTCTCTCCTAATGTTTCACGAAGTCTCACTATGACTGGGTGTAGCTGTAACATTATACTAAAACATATTCCTCCAGCCACAGCAGTTTTAACTTCACACATTCCTGACTTGATAGCAAAAAGCGAAATAGACATAAAACGTTGTTGTCAGAAATCAAATACTATTTTAAATGTATGCTCCAACAGATGAAACTACAACAAGAACATAGGTTTATTTAAATAATAATTTTCACAGATTTCAATAAGGAGGTTTATGGAAGACTATACTAAAACATAACTACAAACTTACAAATATGTAAGATCAAATTTTCTTAAATTTTTAATTTCATTACATTTCTTCTGTATCCAGCCATTTTAAAATGAAAAATTTAAAGTCATAGCTTTACTCTTTACCTCCAAATTTCAACTTAAAAACAAACAACCCTGTAAACATGAGGAAGTCAAAGAGACCAATTCCAAAAAAGGAAATGTCTCTCAATAACAGAGCCACTTTTAATGCTTTAAGAATGCTTAAACACACAAATCAAGAAAATGTTTATTAAGGTTACAGAGTGCATCTCTAGGCTAGACTACATACCAAAATTCACTAACTCATATTAAATTGCCTTTTACTGGCTCTGGTTCGAGAACCTTTAAAACCATTCCCAAGATTCCAGGATACAGCAGGGCTGGCTCTACTTAGAGCAGTGCTAGTCAAAGGCCACCCAAGATATGCCAACGGCAATATAGCCAGAAAAAGCCTGGATAACAGCCAATTGTAATTCTATCCAGGTCTCTAAAAACCAAAACCTCCTTTCAACCACCCTCCCCTCACACCAACTAACAAACACAAAACATATCATGCATAAGCTTATGAAGAGATGAAGCTGTCAAAGGGATATAAATGCTAAAATATCTAAAATCATTTGAAATATACCTCTATCCTAAAATATTAATGACCATAAAATCCAAATGACAACGAAAGTAGTTTATAATTATATGCACTTTTTGCCAGGTGTTCCAAGTACTTAAAAAACACAAACACAATCATTACAGTAATATTACAATATAAGAATAATATTAAATATCCATTTCACAGATGAGAAAGCAAAGATCCAGAGTTTTGTGAGTCACTCAAAGTCACACAGAAATAAAGTGTCACTACAGCGATCTACAAAGAACTTTCACAACTCAACAAAAACAAAGTAAACAACCCTGTCAAAAAAAAATGCAAAAGAACTAAAAAGATAACTTCTCTAAAGAAGAAATATGAATGGCCAACAGACATGAAAAAATGTTCAGCACAGTTATCAGGGAAATGCAAATTAAAACCACAATGAGATACCACCTCACTCCAATAAGAATGGCCCACATTTATTTTTTTTCCTTTATTTATATATATTTGGCATCAATTGTAATCCCCATCACCATATCACCAGTGCACCATCACCTCAGTCCCCCATGCTCCCATCTGCCCTCAACTCTCCCCCTCCCCCCTCCCCACCAAGTGTCCCCAATTTGTCCTTGTCTTTTCATTTTGGTTTTTGCGTCTTTATTGCTGTTATTATTGTTGTTCTTATTCCTTTCCTTGATCCTTATTTGGTTCCCTTATATTCTTCCTAGGGGAGGAACCATCTGGTATTTTTCTTTTGCCTTCTGACTTACTTCGCTGAGCATAATCCCTTCCAGTTCCATCCATATTCTTATGAATGTGTCTAGTTTTTCATTTTTGATTGCTGAATAGTATTCCATCATGTATATATACCACAGCTTCCCGATCCAATCATCTGTTTTGGGGCATTTAGGTTGTTTCCAGGTCTTACCTATTGTAAAGAGTGCTGCTATAAACATAGGGGTGCAGGTATTCTTTTGAATCAGTGTATTTGTGTCTTTTGGATATATTCCTAGGAGTGGAATTGCTGGATCATATGGAAGTTCCATTCTTAGTAGATTGAGGAGCTGCCACACTGCTTTCCATAATGGTTGGACCATCCTGCATTCCCACCAGCAGTGTAAGAGAGTTCCTTTTTCTCCACATCCTCACCAAAATTTGTTGTTGCTAATTTTTTTGGTATGTGCCAAGAATGAACCATATTTTAAAAACCATAAACAACAAATGCTGGAGAGGATGTGGCAATCAAGAACACTTATACTGCTGGTGGGAAAACTGGTCCAGCCACTATGGAAAGCTGCGTGGAAGTCCTCAAAATACTAAAAATCAAATTACCATAAGATTCAGAGATTCCACTCCAAGTAAATATATTCAAAAGGACACACAAACACTAATTAGAAAGGAAACCTGCACTCCTATGTTTATTGCAGCACTACTTACAATCGCCAAAATACCGAAACCCAATCTCCCTAAATAGATGAATCAAAAAATTGTGATATATTTATACATGGAATGTTATTCAGCAATCAAAAAGACAAAGCCATGTCATTTGTGGCAAAAGGAATGGAGCTGGAAGTTTTTATGCTAGCTGAAATTAGTCAGTAGGAAAAGATAAATACTGATGGTCTCACTTATATGTAGAATATAAATAAACCAAACAAAAGGTGAAGAAAAAGTCAAAATTAGCAAGCTGACCATTGAACTGAGGCATACAGCAAATAAGGGTGTGGGAGGGGGTATAGAAATGTATTCTAAATCATTGATGGGTACATGGGGTCAATGAGGCCCAATATATTAAGACACATTTTGTTCAGTATACATACTTTTGCATAGAGAATTTTTTTTGAATATATGCTCTACAAAACTTTGAAAATTTTTTAAAATGTTAACCAATTCTAAAGAAGCATAATATCTCCATTACATTCAGAGATTTAACATTAGACTGAATTAAGAAAGTAGCTCTCCATTAGACTAAAAATATTTATATACAAATTTATATAGTTTATATAGAAATGTTCTTCAATGAGAAATATGTTTAAAACATTTCTTGCCCTTCCTTCATGAGAAAAAGAATTTCTTTGACATAAAAGGTTATACAGTTGTTCATGAAACATTTAAATGGGATAACAATTATCTAGTGACAAAAGCTAAGTCTTAAAAAGACTGTACATTTAATGATGATAAAATAAAACACTTTGTATGAACTGTCCTTCCCAACAAAATATTTAGCTGTTTTATTTAAAACTACAATAGTAACTTTACTTAAAATTACTAATGAATATAATAGAAGCTGAGATAACTGGACTATCATTATGAATTTACCTTATAAATTAACTGAGTTAAGGTCATCCCTGCCAACTGTAAATGAAATCATCATCCACTGTAATAAGATTTCTCAAGAAATGTTTGTGAAAGCAAAATTAAACAGACATTTTCAAATAGTATGTGACAAATCCCTTAACAGACTTTATCATTTTACATATGAATATGCCTCTAAGAATGGTGACGCTACCTTAGTAATATCATAAGGGTGATGGCAATCAAACTAGTCATAACTCTTCAAACTTTATGACCACTGAACTATATATTTCATTTTTCATTTATAATCAGTTATTATTTTTACTTTTAAACAACAGTACCAAAAAAGGAACAATATTTAATCTCTTAAACTGAAGTTATTATTAAAAATTAACACTAGTCCTGAATAATACAACACTACAATCAGCAAACTTTTCAAACTTCAGAAAAAATATGTACTGTTTATCAGTGATGTGTACTCTCCCAAAAACAAACAAAAAACACTCTCTTAAATTTTATTTTAATCTAAAAGCAAAGTGCTTCTGTCCTATCAAGAAACCTGCTATAAATCTTAATGCAGCTAATGTTGAGAAATAACTACCTTCAAACTAAATGATTTCCTCCAACACTCTCCCCTTAGCTTGTATCAGCCATTGTAGTCTTGCTGTTCCTGGAACATGCCATGCAAATGTTTATTTCAGGGTCTTAACCCTTTACCCAAAATGTTCTTCCACATCATCCAAACCTCTGCTCAAATGTCATCTTATCATTAAAGACTTAGTTGCTTACCTTTCTGTATATTAGTTGCCCTCATTCAAAAGTCGTTCTCTTTACTTATACCTTTTTACTTTGTCCCATAATATTTATCATCAACTAATTATGTTTATTGTGTCTTCTTCATCTCCCTAAAATAGAGACCTAAGAGAGTATAGACTCTGTTTCATTCACAGTTGTATCCCCAATACCTAAGTGCCTGGCATATAACAGATGTTCAATAAATACTTGTAGTGGAAGTAAATAAATCAATGAATGAACAGCATCTATTTACATTTACCTACATGGGTAAAGTTAGAGTGGTTAAATTTTGTATTTCACAGAATTCATAGCTTTATAGATAGCTACATTTAAGTCAGACACCCATCCCATGTCCCAGTGGCAATAGTCAGAGAATCAGGATGGCAAAGTGAAGGAGCACAGAGATATACCCACAAAGGTTATGCAAGGGCAAAAACTACTGAAGGGATATATTACTATGGCAGACACACTGCTTTTCCTATTTAGTCTACATTCCACTCATATAGCCTAATAAAAATTTATCATTCTCTGCAAAAAAAAAATTTCCGTAAACCAACTCTCTCTCCAGCAGTACAGCCTATCATGTCACTTTCAAAGAATTTTTTAAAAAACCATCATGAATGGCAATCATTGTGGAAAGAATGTCTAATTAGAGGTACTACTGGGGCCAACCCTTCTGTCAAATCTCTTTGAAAGTTTATGCCAGGTTATGACAGATGGAAAAAGGAAATTACCCATCCCTTAAATATTTATTATGCACCTTCAATAAAAAAAAATCCTTCATAAACTGAATTACAAATTATATAAACTCAATCCAAATTACAAGGCAGGTATATGGTGTGTGTGTGTGTGTGTGTGTGTCCTGAAAATCCCATATAAAACCTACCAAAAAAAAAAAAAACACAGTTGAATTTTGAACATGCCATTTTCTATCACCAGTATTTATTACTCTAAGGTAAACTTTATTGTCCTTATTAGGGAATCTTAGTTGAATATTTACTATGTGCCAGTTATGTTATGTTAACTTAATCTTGTCAATAACTTTATGGTGTAAATATTACTTTGACCCTTGTTTGTCAGATTAAGGACCTAGGGCACAGTAATTTACCCAAATCTATCTAGCTAGTAAATAACAGAGAGAGGACTGACAGGCATTGAGCTGTAGAGTTTGTACACAGAAAGCTAAACAAGAAGTAGAACATTGACCAATAAAACTATAATCCAAAAGTGGAATGTTGGGAGAAAATATATATAGGCCCTAAATAACCACTGCTTTAAAAAAAAAAAAAATCAAGGGTAAGGAGGAAAAAAAATCAATACAAAATGCAACATTAACACATTAACTTTGGTAATATGTACAAGTGTTTGACATTCATCATCACATAATTGCCTAAAGTGATTTTTTTGAAAAGCTAAATCACTTATTTTTCTTTTGATTAATTTAGGCATTTTCTTACATTATTGTTAATTTTTGCACAGTATTTGATTTCCCCCCTCAGAACTGTTGTAGTTCTCTCATCATCACCATAGATAGTCCCTTGTGCCCTTTCCTCTCCTATTCTGGCCCTCCTCCCTCCCACTCCCCTGTTACATGTCTCAGATCTATGGTCAAAGCTAGATTGCTTTAAACTTTAAGACAAAATTATTAAGAAAACTAAAGCTAAAGCACTATTTCTTTTGTATTAGTTTATCATATTTAGTAAAATAAAGATAATTTGTAAGTTAGTTATAAAGCACTGTTTTATAAATATACCCCCAAAACTCAGAGGAAAGTGAACTTAAAAAGCTGACCTTAAAGATGAAGTATGAAGTGAAATCAATAAGGCATTATGATTTATCACTGCAGATCTACAGCTATATGATTGACGCCATTTTTATTCATTAACAGTTTGTCATGAAAATCTAAATTTACTGAAGTGTCAACTGTCTGTCTTCTCTTATTAACTGTTAACTAAAATTAAATGACCTCTCTGAAAGGTTCCAAATGAAAAATATTAAATCTTGTAAACTCCCTCCTTTTGAGATGAGTCATAAAATATTAACCTACCAAGTTATATTTTAGTTAGTTAAAATAGTTAACCAACCAAGAGGATAAAACATCCTTTTAATGGGAATGCACATTTTAAAACCTGTTCAGCTCTACAAACTGACCTAGAATAAATACCCTAAACCTTACTTTATCGTTGGGACAGAGTCTAACAAAAGTGTTACTAGCATAATTTGTAAACAACTCCTGAATGTGTATGCAACATTTCTTCATTAAACTAGAAAAGGTCATAACATCACAAGGAAATGAAAACAGAAGCCATCTGGGAAGCAAGCTGCTCCCAACAGAGAAAATAAAAAACATAAACTACAAAACAGAAAAAAATGTAATCAATGTGCAAATAACAATGAAAACATGACAATATATACATTACAAATAACTTTTCAAAACATACATACTTAAGTGTTTTACTTCCAAGCAGCCACCCTGGGAGGCTATATGGTTACTCCTCTGTTCAAAATATGTTTGGAATTCTTCCCCTGAAACAGCTTTCAAAACCAATTTACAAAATACACCAGCTTGAAAATATAGTAAAATCACAATAGAAGCCCATTCTCTCTAGATCAGCTTTAACTCAGAAGCATTAGACTCCTTTATTATATCCCCAGAAGCTGTGTCCCACCAGAACCTTCATTTGCTATCCTCCACACTCTCTTGAGTCAGTAAATCAGAGATTTAGAATCATACTTCATCAAAGCATCATTATGGACAAAAAATAACTGAACATGTGCAAAACACCTAGAACAAGGCCTTGATAATAAAAAGAGATCAATAAAGGCTAGCATCAACATCACTGTTGTAATTCTTATATTTAATATATGAAAGAAATGAGAACCAAATGAACTGGAGTAGTCAAACATTTCAAAGAGCACCTAGTATATGAATGTACCTTAAAGGAAGAGTAGTACATAGGGATAAAAAGAAATAAAGCAAGTGCATAAAAGAATAAAGAAACAAGGATTCAGGGTTTAAAATGGACATTTATTAAATCAGTCATTTATTTGAAGCCTGAATGCCAAACAGGAGTTAAGCAATAATTCAACAGATAATGACAAATCTTTATAGTTCATATATAAGGTAAGGAATATAGTAAATGTATAATCTGAGAATACCTGCCCTGGCAAGGTGAAGAACCAATAACCTGAGAAGGGATGAACAACTAAAGAATTTTAAAATATCACTCTGAGAATTGGATACCAACTAACTAAAATCTTCCAACATGGACAGAGATACACATAAACACTTAGAATAAAAATATCAAAAAAAGCACCTGTAGAGCATTAGAAAGTCAATAGCATAGATACTTCAAAAAAATTTACAAAATCATGAAAACTGCAGGTGTAACAAGGCTTGTATTTATATATACTTCTTTCTCCGGAAAATGTCCATAAGGATTTCTAGTTAAGGAATAAAGCATTTCTCTAAAGAATGTATATTCTCTTGTACTTTTCTCAAGAAATAAAATACTTCCAATACAGAATCACAATCTTCTATGGTTAGCATTAAAAAACCATACCCTTTTTTTTTTAACTTCATCATCTCTACAAGTTAATAGCGCATAAGTAATTTGAGAAATACTGGCATAAATGAATCGTTAATATAACCAAAGCATAACATGTAATTCTGATGGAATCAGTGGTAAATGGCATTCAATTGTTTAACAGCATTAAAAAAAATCACTTCCTCTTTTGGAAATTGAAATTTATCTAAGAAAATTATCATGAATGGTAACCACTGTTAAATCAGATTTTGACTCTTGGGAAAAAAATGTGTAACAATTCACAGAAATCAAATAACAAATGTTACACATTCTTATCTACAGTTCCTAATTATTCACCCTGTATTTTAAATTTCATAGCAACACACTAAAGGGAAATTCCTCCTTCCCCCATTTAACCACATAAATACAAACTTCCCTGGTATTTTTACTTTTATTGTCACAGAGGTTACCAACACATACACTCTACTGCTTACTCTGTAAAATGAAGAAATATCCGGTGCCACAAATCAGCATGTCTCCACAATACCGAATCACCATGCTATAGAACACTCTATAAACCTTACTGACTGCAGTTAATCTCTATAGGCAAAATAAAGATTAATAATGAAAAGGTAGGCACCTAAAGGTGGATATGACTATGTCCCAAGATGACACTGAACACCTCATGATGGTTAGGGGTTAGAAAAGAGAGTGACTCAAAATTAAAAAACACATCAGACTACTAAAGAAACTTAGATAATAACTTTGAGTCTATGCAGTATGAATTGCTTAATTTTTCAGAAAATCAATGATAGGATTCTGTGCCAAAACCATTAATGAAAAAAACAAAAAACAAAAATCAACCTTTCGGGTGAAATGGTGGTGGGAACCCACTGGGGAAAACAAACGATGTCAAATGCAATTAAATATAATAAAAAAAAAATCAACCTTTCACTATGTAATTGGAAGTACTATGGTAACTTAAGAGAGGAAATCCATCTAGAAATAGGAAAAAGAGATAGAGATAACTACTAATTAAAGGTCTATATGGTAACATTGAAATAATAGCATCCCTAGACATTAATAGTATTATTTAAAGGGGATCACACTTTATTTCTCAAGCAAAATTTTAAAAAAAGGCTTAAAAACATCAAGAATTGTCAGAACACTTGTGATTAAGCCCTGTAAAAGAGGATAAGGTGCAAACAGACCCATCTGATTGAAAAAGTTCAAAGTCTGTTGAAAAGTCTATCACAACATCCTCGTAGTGGGTAAGAAAATCTATAGAGATATTTAGAGCAACATCAATCAAAACAATTCCATTTCAAGAAATTTATTTAACAGATATAATCATATCTATTCTGTGTGTGTACTCACACAATTATACTACAGTGTCAGAAAAAGGGGTAAAAACAAGCTAATAGTTCATCAAAAGGAACTGGTTAAGTAAGTTATAAGTCAAAACACAAAGTAGATGTAAAAAATAAACATACATTTACTAATGCTGGATTAACAGAAAAAAGCAAAATGCCAACAAAGCATATTTCTTAAAAAATACCATTGGATATGTGTTGAGAAGGGGAGTAGTGAGAATTTACACATATTTACATATATCTGTGTAGATTATATCTGAAAATATACAGAAAAACTGCTAACACTGGTTGCCTTCAGGAGACTCTTCACTGTATCCTATTTCTTTTTCATTCCAAATTACATAAATGGCCTACTGAAGAAAAGCATAACTTAACCATACTTTCAAAGGGGAAAGAGTAATAGTTTAAGATTTCCTGAGTACCAATTCTGAACCAGTAAAAAGTTGCTTCCATCATGACCTTTCAAAACAAAATATCCCTTTCTTTTCTCCTCCCGAATTTGTTTTTTTCATTCCCTCTTGTAGATTTCCTCATTTCATTTTATTTTTCTCCATTTGGACCAACCAGGGATATTTGCTGCATATGAAACTGCTCCCATAGCAACAAGGTTGATGAACCTGATATTCCAGTAATTGTCACACAAAATAGGTGACAACATAAACTATAAAGAAACCCAAATATTTACAGGATAGATAACACCACTTTCGCAACAGGAAAGAAAAATAAAAGGAGGGAAGATGGGAGACTGAATGTAAGATAGAAGAAACTCAGTTTTAACATTATAAAAAAATTCTCTCAAATCTAATTTTAAAAACTCATTCCACATTGTTTGCTCTGACAATTCATAAATATTTTATTACCTAAGAAAGTGTTAATAAAAATAAAAAATGTGGGCCTCCCTGGTAATACAAGGAGTTAAGCATCACAGCACTATGAAGCATCTGCAGCCACTGTATCATGAGTTCAATCCCTGACCAGGGAGGGGACCCAAATAGCACAGCAGACCTCTCCTGCTTTGCCCAAGGCTCTCCTCTGCAGTGTACTTCAGTCAATCTGCCTGTTCTGTTCTCTATTCTGTCTCTGGTGACTCCATTCACTCTGACACCTCCAACCAGTACCCCAGTTCTTATATGTATAAAGTATTTTTTTAAAAAGAATAAAAAATGTGGTAGAAAAGTAACTTTCCACTCTACAATTAAAAAACAAATCTGCATTCCCAACAGGCAACAGAGGGGCTATAAATGGTTGTGTACCTAGAATACCTAAATTAGTGATCACCATGGTCACTGCTCACCGTGGCTTAAGTTAAAGTTTACTATTTTCATTCCATCATCATTTATTTGCAAACACATACATATATATATTTCACATGGTAGTGTTTTGTTTTGACAAGTTTTATAGGTATTTCTGCATGTCAATAAGTGAAAAGTGCCAGAGTCTCACCTACTAAAGCTGCAACAGGAGACTCTTACAAAAAAACAAATCCTTTTGTCCAGAGTAATACTTACTTCTAGATTTACTAACTCATATCAGATTTCTCCCTCCAGGCAGTTATAACTAGGGAAAAAGATCAAGACTGGTCCTGTGTCATGTGGCATCAGAGAAAGAACTATTGCAAAAAGCATTTTTCAAAGACAACTGGCCAACTAATATTCATGCAAAGTCTGACCAACAATCATAAACACCAGCTTTTGCCTTCAAAGTTCTCAAAAATAACTAGAAATAAGCATGTAGGCTTCAGTATTCTCAGGTTAAGTAGATATACTTAAGTCATGACATGTTGTATGAAAATCTTTACTTGGATATAATGTGCTCTTTACCCAGTTTTTGTAGTAGGTTTCTCCATTAAATTTAAAAAACCTCCATACCAGTAAATTTCTCTTTTAAAAAATAACTTTCCAAAATCACCAATATTCATTAAAATCTAAATAAGCATGTCCTTTTTTTCTAAAGTTAATTTGCAATAAAACAAACTAATTTTCATTTCTTTGCAAATTGCAGATCAGGAAAATATCTTCATAATTTTGAAATTTTTGTCCTTCAGGACTACAAATGATCAAAAAACTGTCAAGTAGAAAAATACAGGTCTCAGAGCCTTATACAAAAGTTAATTAATAATTTAAAAGCACAGAGTGAACAGACACATGAACTATACATTGTGTAGTTACACAAACTAAATTATTAACTTTTTAACTTGGCATAATGACAGGGGAGCTGGGAAGGAATAGAAAAGAAAATACAGCTTAAAATATACAATGGGTCCATTTATTCAAGGTAGGATGGTTCTCCCATTTCAGCTTGAGAGGATTGAAAGTCTCTTTCTATCCTCCTCTAGAGGAAAACACTGCAGCTGGCCTGTCTGCAGAATCACTAACCTATATTCACAGCTTCACCCATAGTCAAGCTGGCAAGAAATGTCTTCTTTACACCAAAAATCAACACAAGGAAATGTTCATTTTGAGGAGTTCAGAGTGTATCGAAGAAAGAGTTCAATTAATTTCTCCTGCCACAAGAAAAACCCTATAGTTCTATGCCCACTAAAAATGAGAAATATCAGTAGTTCTCTATATCTTTGTCATCTCATCAAATAATCTTGTGACAAGTCTTTTTTTTTTTTAAAGATTTATTTATGCACACAAGCACTGGGGGTACAGGCCAGAAGTGTGGGGTGGGGTGAGAGGATTCACCACAGAAAGCAGGGAGCAGAACAGGCAGATCAACCAAAGCACACTGCTGAGGGGAGCAGCGGGCACAGCAGGAGAGGTCTGCTGCGCCATGTGTGTCCCCTCCCTAGCCGGCAGCAGGGATCGAACTCGTGCTGCAGTGGCTGCGGTTTGCTTCATGGTGCATTGCTTAACCCACTGCGCCACCAGGTAGGCCCGTGACAAGTCTTATGAATCTGTCTAATACTATACTTTTTCCAGCTCCGAACTCCTTAATATCTTTTATCAACGTCAATGCTTCTAGAAAGTATTCCTTTAATTACTGAATGCATGAATTCACAGCAAAGTGTCTTCATGACTCTTTCTCTGTTCTATTATATACCCAAACAGGATCCATATACCAGGAAATGGTAACTTTCTACTGTTTTTCAAATCCAACTAAAATTTTGTCTTACCTGATAACAGCTGATCCTCCCCTAACTCTTAAGAATCAAAGTCACTATCACTTTGATATTAAAATGTCTGACCTCATTCTTATCTGCCAAAGAAACATCATGTATGTGTATATACCAAGATTTGGGAGGTCAGGTTCAGGAAATCTAAACAGTGACAGCTGAGGAAGAAACTCTAATACCATACAGAAATATCAAGAATACCATCAGAAAATATCACATAGGAGTGTTTCAACTTCAGGATGCTGTATTTTAAAAATGCTATTCAAATATATTACCCTTCTTTTCCTGAGGAAAATCAATGTGCCAAAATATGGTCTTGAATTGTTCAACAAGTCTCCCATTTCTTCTTATAAAATATACTGGCAAAGACCAACAAACCCACATTGCTACAATGAAACCCATCCCCACATTCCATGGCTTCAAGGCAATTCCATAAATATAGGGTCATAAAATGACAGCTTGCAAGCTCCTGTAGCCAGCACTCCCATTTTAAGGATAGACAATGACATGTGATCATGCAGTTACAGCAATCTGAGAATATTTTAAAGGTCTGGCAGAATTACCAATCCTATCTTAGCAATGTACTTACTAAAAAAGTTTGGAAAATTCATACAACAAAGATGATGAACAAATTTGAGTGAAATGTAAAACTTAATGGTTTGTATGCTTTAAAATGCAGGTCATATTCAGCATACTCATAGGCAGGAAATCTCAAGAAAACAGAATGTTCAAGTCCCAGCCAATTGCTTTATCATCTCAAATGTAGTTGGATTTGAAAAACAGTAGAAAGTTACCATTTCCTGGTATATGGATCCTGTTTGGGTATATAATAGAACAGAGAAAGAGTCATGAAGACACTTTGCTGTGAATTCATGCATTCAGTAATTAAAGGAATACTTTCTAGAAGCATTGACGTTGATAAAAGATATTAAGGAGTTCGGAGCTGGAAAAAGTATAGTATTATTCCCTGACTAGAGGGAAAAAATGTATACCTTTGAACTCTGAATGCAAAGGTGCAGGTTCTTAGTCAAGCACTAACCTGTGATTTTTTTTTTTTAAATTCCAACAAACAGTAAGTAAAAATTTAACTGCCATGTTACCTGCAAATATAGGGTATTTGACGTTTGAAGTCTGTAGGCAGTTTTTCTTTTGAATTTTATGATATTACTATAAAAGATAACTAAAACAATATTATGTGCAGACCTTGCTAAGACTGTCATGCACATTACTAAAATTAGAGAATCACTAAATTACATGTTTTAAGGCAGGCTTTCAGTTTTTAATTGCTTTTTGATACTATTAATTAAAGTGGTGACCACTAAAATATATCCCAATAATTTTAAATAATTAAGGCACAGTAAGTACAACCAGAGAACTAATTAAGATGAGCTATAACATCAGTAATCTTAGTATGACAATTTAATTAGTAAGTAGGCACACATCTTTATTAGGCAATGTTACTAGACATATTTAAACTAAACCACACAAGGGGTTAAAAATAACTACAATGAAAGGTCAGCAGCCTCCCAACACAGTTCAGCCAACATTCCCTTCTTTTCTCCCCCTTCTTCCCATCCTCAGTCCAGAATGAATAACATGCCCCACTGCACAAAGCCCAAAAAGGTCACAGTAGATGGCAGAGACTTTTGTAAGAGAACAGAAATAACTCAGCAGCTTTGTTACCTTAGTCTCTTTTAATCAGTATGTTCAAAGTCCTTTAATTAGCACTCTGTCTACACAAGGAAAGTATCTCTCCTGTGCCAGGGGAGGGCACATACGTATGTACACAGTGTTCTGTTGTATCAGCTTTACAACATGAAGCTAGTGTCTCAAGTTGTTGGTCAGGGAACTGAAGTACAAGAAAACTTTTTCAAAGGTCTGGTACCACAAAATTTACAAACTACAAATTCATTCCAACAACAAAGTAGTAATCAGGTTTACTTCAACTGGGTGTCAACTTGTTTCTGTACCCTTTTCTCCAGCAAAATTAAGTTTTTTTAACAAATTAATGTAATATAATCCACTATTATAAAGCAGTTTATTCAAATTTAATATGAAATAATATTAACAGAACATAAAAATCACAATATTCAAACACTGTTCCTTTCCTTATAATAGGTCTTTTGGAAGGGAAGGAGACAATAACTCCCTCAAACAGTAATGAATCACAAGACATATTTGTACACAGATGCTTGACAATTAAAATGTCATCCAACCATTAAGTCTTAAAAATTGCAGGATGGTTACATATATACATTTCCTTGTAAAGTCAGACAAACTGGAATTAAGACAGAAATTGGTAATAAATTAAAAGTTAACTTTTTTAAAATCTAAGAAACATGGCAAACTTCATTGGTAAATGGGATTGGCAGTATTTTGCAGAGATATGTAAAGGTTACTAACTTACTTTTAATCTTTCAAACTCAAATTGTATAAATATTGTTAAGACGCAAGAGTATATACATATATACACATATAATTGTACATACTCTAATAATATGTATATGCAATTAAACAAAGAGCAAGTAACTTTATAAATATTTGATTATAAAATCAATCTACCTAATTTAAAATCAAGTTCATCATTAGGGAGGCAGAATAGCACAATGTTTGCAATTCAGCAATTCCATACCAGCCTTGTGAGCTCATAGTACCAGTCTAAACAATGAGAATAATATCACTATTTTGTAGGTCGGTGTGAGAATTCAATGATGCATATAAAGCTCTTGGCAAAACCACCACAATTTTCTGGGAAGACTGTAGAGGGTAACAGATATTTTCATGTACTGGAAAAAAATGTAATTGGCATAACGTATCAAAATTTTATACACACACACACATATATATAGGGTACGTATAGGGTATCCACCAAGGCGCTGTGAAAATAATATTGGAAACATTATAAATGTCTTTCAGTAAGGGTTTGAGAAAATTGATGTTACTACATTTATTTACACATGTTACTACAAAATAATTTTATACAACTAAAAAAAATTCTTAATAGGGAAAACTAAACCTGGTAAACTACTAAGGAAAACTGAGATGTGGAAAAGTTAAGTTTATATAATATGCTACCACATGCATAAAAGAGAAGTAGATATTCACATTTATTTGAATATAGAAAAAAATTTCTCTGGAAAGTTACAGGATTAATTAATAGCAATAATTACCTACTGATGATAAAATGGAAAACAGTGCCTGACACATACTCAGGCCTCAATAAATAAAAGCTATAAATACTCACTCTCCTCATGAGTATCATCACCACCATGAAAACATATCCATAAAATATATAGTTTGAATATAGTCAAACTAATTCCATAATGAGGTAAACAGTCAAATTTCAATTCTTCATAGGCTGGCTAACTAGTTGGAGATATCAGTACTTCCTTTCCTCTTCAAAGGTAAGCAGTTTTTGGGCATTTCAGTCAGCTACCACCTTCACTAGAAAGTGAGCTGAGAAAATAATGCCAAAAACAGTCATTCTATTCAATATTGATGAGCAGAATTTTTGGAACTGGAAGGGAATGTGAAAATCCCATAGTAAAACCTAGTATTACATAAGAAATGAAGGTTCAGAGAATTCCCCAAGTTAATGACAGTTAAAGATTTGGGGTCTACCTCTAGCTAAAAGCTTTCTATTTTGTTATTATTAAGTGTGGGGAGGGGGGAGGTGTGAGTCAGGGGAGAACACTGAAACTAAGTTTAATTGAAACCAATTATCCTTACTAAATCCCACAAACCCCTTCCTTTATTATATATAATTGCTTGCAGAGATAAAATTCCATAAGCATTTATAGTAAGTAGCATATAGGTCATCCAAAGAAATTCAACAATGCAGCTCAAAGGTTTCCAGGCCAAACAATAAAAGAACATGTGAAATTTGTAATAAAATCTGCAAAGTTTGCTTACACTAGAGATTGTCAGAGGCATGTTGAAATCCTTGCCACCTTGCAGCCGGAAACCCCAAGGAGCTGGGCCAACCAAGGACACACTGTAGTTGCTCATGGTTCTATTGGCTCAAAGTTCAATCTCAAATTATGAAAGAAACTGTGAAAGAAAATTAGATAGTTAACAAAAATGTTTATTTGTAAGCCTACTACATATTTAAATGCATTTAATTCAAATTAAATTAAATTACGTTCATTAATTTTGGGGGGGATATAGAAGGTAAGTCTATATTAAGTTCTCATTATTTCCATTCAATTTGTGGCTTCCTTCATAAAAACTTTAACTCAAAGTATAGCACTTCATTATAATTACAAAAGAGAAAAAAATTTATTTCAGTTTAATTCAAAATAATTTCCCTTCTCTCTTCATGTATTGTATTGCCTTAAGTTGCCAAGGGACCTTTAATTTTATTTAAGTTCTAAATTAATCCAACATATGAAAGGAAGTGCAAGTCTGCAGACTCCCATATGTGCTTTCAAGTATTAAATTCTTTGAAATGAAAAGTTACTTTTAAATGCACAGAACTAGTCTCTCTGATCATAAACTACAACCTGTATTTGTGTTTATAGGGACATGGTATGTTCCACACATAATACTTACTTTTGCTTCAGAGAGAAAATAGGAAGCAATACTCTAGCACAGCAGTATTTCAGTCAGAAACTACTTGTTATATACACACACCTCATCAGGAAAAGTAGAGTGAGTATTTATCACATGGTGAATGAGTTTCTAACAAATAATGTAGATGTGTAGGTTAATCTCAAACCATGAAAGAAAATTTGAGTTTTAGAAAAGAGCCAGTGTGTTCTGTGCTTTCTTTTTTACTGTGTTTTGCTATAAATGTATTCAGACTTACTCTCAAAGTAGTATTTTTACATAATAAAATACTAAAGAAAAAAGTCTCAGAGTTTGGGATTTGTTGTTATGGTGAATGGGAGCAATTCAGAGGAATACAGATTTTTTTGATGTAATACTTACTAAGAAACATAATATTTTCCACTTTAAAAATATAACATATATACCTTAACAATTTTAAGGCCAAATTTTTTTAAAAGCTATTTAAGACAGGCTTTCTTGGAAAAATCTGCTCTGTTTAATCAACTCATCATTTATATTACCTGTCTTAAAATATTTTCCGATTTTTTTTTCTAACCTATTGAAAATTTCAATCCCATCACATCAAACTAACAGTGGCAGATGTAGAAATTCAAGCCACTCATAGTAAGAACACAGATTCCATCTTCTCCTAAGGGGAAAATGAGACAAAATTTTCAAATAAGTCTGGTTCTTATAGAAAAATTAAATCAGTGAAATTCAAACTACATGAGCAAACTACATGAGCTTTTCCACTGGGCGAAAGTACTAAGATAGGAGGCAAAAAAATATTGAACTTCAGTACTAACGTAACAGGCACACGGCACTAGAAGAACCCAAAGGCCAAATCAGAATTCAAACTACTAGATAAGCATGAAAAATGAATAGCAGGGAAATAATAAAATCACATGAAATTCCACTGCTTTCCCACTATAATAAAAGAGAAGGTTTTCATAGAACTTAGAGAAACTCTATATTGGCACAGCATACAAATCAGGAGCATGTAAAGCCAACAGATATTTCACAGGCAACAAACCCTCCCACCTCTTTTTTAATCTTTAACTTGTGTCAAATGTGAAAGTTAGGTTCAACTTCCTCTGACCCCACTGTTTTCCCTACAGGAAAATGTAATTTATTTATCAACCCATTCACTTGCAACTTCCCTTTACTTGGGAGTTCCCTTCTTGATTTCTCCCAGTGTGTAAGGGCTGGCAAGGTCAAGGTTACACCATAAAACCAGCGTCTTCTCATTTCTAGTAATATCCCTCTCCTAGCTTAATTTTCCTTAAAATATTCTGATCCCTAAGCAACGGTAATATTATTAGTGGCCTTTTCAAGATATTCCATCTGGTTATTACTCTCCCTACAGTACAAAGCAAACAGAAGTCTATTCTGCTTTCAAATACGCACAAACTACTGGAACTTCTGGATTTTCTTTTAAGCAAAGTCTAAACAATGTCGTCGCTTTAGTACTGAGAAAGGAAATTTGGCATTCCCCTCACTGATTCCAACTTCTTTGACGGATAGTTAGGAGAGAAAGGAGATCAGTTCAGAGCGACACGCAGCGCCTGAAATTAAAGAGCGGTATCTTATGATTCTCTTCCCCCATCCCGCTCCCACCCCCAAACTGAAAGATAATGGAGGTAGAGCTGCAGAGCTAAAGCCACGGGCACAGGATGAAGGCAGCGGACGAAAGACTCCAACAAGGATCACGCCTAGTCCTGTTTGCCAAATAAGGCTCCGGAGCCGGCAGTTTCCGTGGCAGGCGGGTTCCGGAGCCTCGCGGTCAGGAAGGCGGACCAGGGATAGGCTAGGCGAGCACACCCTAGACCTGCCCTGCCCCGCGCAGCCAAGAATTTCTTTCCAAGTTCTGCTCTGTCCACACGCCCTTCCTTTTTCCACTTATTGTCAAGCGCACTGAAGGCACAGCCCTGCAAAATCCCCACAAATGCTCACGTACTAATAAATCTGGTGTTCGACAGACTGGTTTCTTAAAAGAGCTTTATTTCTGGGCGCACACAAGTTCCCCAAAACAGGTTACACAAATGTAAATATTTTGAGGGAGATAAATGCTTCTGAGTAGCGTGAGAGCAATCGAAAAATAACATGCCCTTCCCGTTTGGTCCCTCTTCCTTCGCGCAGAACCTGGGTGTTCCCGGACGCCGAGATGGATGCCAGGGTGCCGGGAGCCCCTCCGCTCCCGCCCTCGCCACCCCAGGCGCTCCACTCCCGCGTCCAAGCGTCGGCCGCGTTCGCGCCCGCTGGCCCAGGCTCCAGGGACTTCCAGGGCTAGACCCTGGCCTGACGCCCACTGCCTCGCGTCCCTTCCCGGACGTTCCTCTTGCCACACCGCTCTCCCACCTCCGCCGATCGCGCCCAAAGAGCACCTGAGGAACCACCCCACGCGCGCACCGTGGCCCCTCCTTCTCCCCACTGGGTTTCGATTCCAGCGCAAGGCGCACAGAGACCACTTCTTTACTTCCACCCTGCCAGGGATCAGAGACGCGCAACCCCGGGGGAGGCAACTCACCTCGGGTCCCGCGCTGCCTCCGCCTCAAACGAGCGCTGACAAGTGACTCGCGGGGAACTCGCCTTCCCCACCGCCCGCGGGAACTTCCGCCTCCCGGCTCAGCCCGGCCCCGCCTCAAACCGGCCACGCCCCTCCGCTCCGGGCCACGCCCCCGGACTTAGCCCGGCCGCACCCCGCAGGCTGAGGAGGCCGCAAGCAGTCTTCGGGCGCGGGCTTGCCGAGGCGAGCTACAGCCCTGACGGAAAAAATAATTGCGCTACTGAGTTTCGGTGGGAGTAATCGTAGGGTAGTTGGAGCGGTACCTGGCAAAAGCCCTCTCGGCTTGTGCTTGGTAGTGGATGCTCGACTCCCCAAAAACTGAATTGACGGGCAGTTGCTCTGGCTATAAATAGAAGGCAGGTTTAGAAAATCCCTATATGTCCAAATTCCGCGGCTACTGCCTAGTGTTTTGAGTTTGAACGTGCCCTGCGAAAGATAGACATTGAAGTCGATTTGTCAACAATATAATCATCGTAACCTTAATATCTAGAAGTTAAATCCTCTGATCACACCAAAAGACAATGATGAAGAGCAGCGGCCGAAAGTGGCTCAACTGCTATATCCTCAGCTTATTTTTCTAAGTCAAATCAATAACCCACGTTTCAGTTTCTAGAAATTTACTTAACTTTATCCAAGAAATTGATCCATTAAGCACACTTAAATCGGCATTCATTGAACATACAGAAAGTAATGTGTTGGCTTTTCAAAACTATGAGCTAGCTGGTTTACAGAATGTGAAAAGGACAGTTCTCAACTAAAGCAAGGGTAAACCACATGGGATCCATGAATTCCCTAGAAATGCAAACAGAATTCTAGAGAATGTTCAAAACTGTTTTGCCCAAAAATGATAACGATTAACCATGTGTTAATCGACATATGAAATGCGTCTGCTGTGACTGAGACACAGAATTTTTTGTTTTGTGTGACTTTAGCTAATTTTAAGTTAAAAATTGAAGCAGAGGAGCAGTTCTGTGAACACGGCATTTTGGGGGGGAGGTGAGGTAGAAGTACATTTCAATTTATCATTGAAAATTTAGTACCCAAATTAAAACATGATGGAAGTATAAAATGCACACTAGATTTTGAGAACTTAATATGAAAAACATATTGTGAAATGCCACATTAATATTTTTACAATGATTATATGTTGAAATAAGATTTTACATTTGGTAAAATAATACAATACCAAAAAAAAAATTCTTCCCAAATTAACGATTCTTACTTTCCTAATATACATTTCTTGACTAGTGCCTCATCCCAAGTCATCTGTGTATCTATTTAAGCACTCCTCTCTGTTTTATGTTTTCAATTTTCTTCTTTTTCTTTTTTCTTTTAACCTCCACCAAAGGACCTATGCAATTGCCACATCTGCTTCCTTCTTAGTTCTCTGTAGCCATTATCTTCTTTTTGCTGAATTCAAGATTTATTTCTATTATTCTTTGCTTATGAATATGTTTGGGGTATGTATAGTTCACAGATAAGTGAAATCATGCAATAGCTATGTTTCACTCAACATAATCACTTCAAGGTCCATCCATTTTTGTCCCAAATGCCACTATATCGTCTTTCTTCACAGTTGTGTAGTATTCCATTGTGTACATATACCACAATCTCTCTATTCATTTGTCTATTGAAGGGCACTTGACCTGCTTCCATGACTTGGCGATTGTAAATAGTGCTGCTATCTACATAGGCATAGTTAAATATTTTTATATGAGTTCAAATTATTCAGATTAATACCTAATAAGAGCTATTGTGGATTATATGCAATTTCCTTTTTTATTTTCTTAAGAAATCTCCATACTGTTTTCTATAGGGCTGTACCAACTTGCAGTCTCACCAACAGAGAATGAGAGTTCCTTTTCACAGTAACTTCACCAACATTTGTTGATTCTATTCTTTTATGTAGGCCATTCTCACAGGGATGAGGTAGTGTGCCAATGTGGTTTTAATTTGTATTTCCCATATAATAAGTGATGTACAATTTTTCATATATGTCTGAAGGGTATCTGAATATCTTCATTAGGAAAGTGTCTTCTTAGACCCTTTGCCTATTTTTTCATTGGGTTGTTTTTTAGTTTGTCATTGGATTATTTAAACACTTTGTAAAAATTGGAGATTAACCCCTTGTCAGAGGTCTGGTATGGTATGCAAATATTTTTCCCATTCTCCAGGGTGCCGTTTTTTCCTTTGTGTTGGTTTCTTTTGAGGTACAAAATGTTTTAATTTAATGTAACTCCACTTCTTTATTTTTGCTTTAGGTCCCTTTTTGTTAGAGTTTAATCCTCAAATATATTTTTGTGGTATATATTCTATAGTGTGTTCTCTATGTTTTCTTTCAAGCACATTGTGTTTTCAGTTCTTACACCCACATCTTTAATCCATTTTGAATTAATTTTTCCAGATGGATTTAAATATGAGTCTAGTTCATTGTTTGGCAAGTGACTACCCATGTTTCCCTCCACCATTTACTAAACAGTCTATCTTTTTTCCATTGTACATCCATAGCTCCTTTGTCAAAGATTAACTATACATATTTGAGTGGGTTTATCTCTAGGCTTTCTATTCTATTCCATTGGCCTGAGAGCCTATTGTTGTTCCAGTACCATACTGTTTTGATTATTTTGTTGTGTAATATAGTTTGAAGTCAGGCAGTGTGATACTTCCATTTTTCTTCTTTTCTCTTAGAATTGCTTTAGCTATTTGGGGACTTTTTGTATTTTCATATAAATTTAATAATTATTTGTTCTATTTCCTTGAAAAAAGTCTTTGGGATTTTGATAGCTATTGCACTGAATATATACATTATTTTGGGTTATTTGTCCATCTTAAAGGTGTTTATTCTTCCAGCCCTTGAGCATGGGATGTCTTTCCATTTCTTTGTGTCTTATTTCCTTTAATAGTTTTATAAATTTCAGTATACAGGTCCTTCACTTCTTCTTTAAGTTTACTCCCAGGTATTTAATTCATTTTGATGTCATAAATAGAACTGCATTCCTTATTTTACTTTCTTCTAATATACTCTTTGCATATAGCAATGCTGCTGATTTTTTAATATTGATTTTGTATCTAGCCACTCTATGGTGTCCATTTATCATTTCTATAAAGTTTTTTAATAGAATCTTTGATTTCTCTATGAATATTAACATGTCATCTGCAATAGTGATAGTTTCACTTCTTTTCTGATTCAAATTCCTTTTATGTCTTTTTCTTCCCTAGTTGCTTCAGCTAGGTCTTCTAGCAGGTGGTGGTAGCAGAAATTCCTGTCTTCTTCTAATCTTAGTTGGAATACTTTCAGCTTCTCACCATTGAGTACGATGTTGGCTATGGCATGTCATATATAGTTTGTATAATGTTTAGATAAATTTCATTTAATACTATTTTGGAAGAATATTTATTATAAATATGTGTTAGATCTTGTTGAATGCTTTTTTTCAGTATCTATTCAGATGATCATGTGACTCTTGTCTCTTTTTTGTTGATCTACTGTATTACACTAATTGATTAGCATATATTGAACCAGTCTTACATCACTGATATGAAGTCTACTTGACTATGGAGAACAATTCTTTTGATATATTTCTGTGTTCAGTTTGTTAGGATATTTGCATACATATTCACCAGAGATATTGGCCTATAACTTTCTTTTGCTAGACTTTTTTTTTTTTTTTTTTGGTTTTGGGATCAGAATAATGTTGACCCATATAATGTTATGTATCTTCTTTGAAGTTTTTGTAGAATTCCCTTGAGAAGCCATCTGGTCCTAGGCATTTGTTCTTAGGGAAATTTATTATTATTATTGATATTTGAGTTTCAGCATTTGTGATTGGGTTGTTTAAGCCCTCTAATTTATTCTTGTTCAATCTCAGGAGGTTGTATGAGTATAAAAATTTGTCCATTTCATCTAGATTGTTCCATTTGTGTAGAGACTTTTGTTCTTTTGGGTTCTTATGCTCTTATATATTTCTGCCATCTGTGTTTTAATTTTGCCTTTTTCATTTATTTATTTGGGTTTTCTCTCTTCTTTCCTTCATTAGTTGTCAATTTTGTTTATTTTTTTCAAAGAACCAACTCTTTCATTGATATTTTGAAATGCCTTTTAGTTTTTTATTGCATTTCTTTCTGTCCTAATTTTTATTTTTTCTTTCTTTCTACTGGTTTTTGGATGCTTTTGTTCTTCTTTTTTAAATTTCTCCAGCTGCATAGTTCGTTAAATTATTCTTGTACTTCTCATTTAGTACTCCTTTTATAGTATTCCAGAGTTCCTGGTAGCTAGTGTCTCCATTTTCATTAGTCTCTGAATACTTTTTGACCTCTTCTTTCATTGACCCAGGAGATGTTCAGAAACATTTGTTTAGTCTCCCCATGCTTTGATTGGTTCCAAGATTCTTTTTGTGGCTAGTTTTCTAGTTATATAGTATTGCAGCCTGGATGCATGATATAATTTCTATTTTCATATATTTTCTAAGACATATTTTATGCCCTAGCATATGATCTATTCTTGAGAATGCTCTATGTGCACAAGAGAAGAAAAGGTAGATTATATGCAAATATAAGCTCATTCTTTCATTTTGGTATCTCCAGGTTCCTGAAACTAATTTCCCTCAAATATATATGGACAACTGTACCTACTATGTGCTAGACAAGGTGTTAATTCTTACAATAGCTTTTCTAGAAGAAAATCATATAAAATATTTATATGCAAGAAAATTTAGGTTACAGGACATTACACTTGTGATAGTTCTGCAGAACTATGACAACAGCTACCCTGTGAGGATCCTGTCTCCATCCTTCTTTCTCTGTTTGCTGCTGATACAGTTAAATTGAGCCTGGATGAACAAAAGTTTATTAGAAACATCAAGAAATGGAGGTAGTGTCTGGAGGTATCACCAATGGTAAACATCTTGAGGTTGAAAAGAGTTGAGATTGGGGGAGCATTGTTGGCTTTTTACACAAATTCACTTTTAGTCTACAGATTTAATTCAATTTAGCCTACTGCTGAATCAACCTCTTCCTATCCTAGCTTAAAATCTGGGATTTAAAGCAAATGAAGTGAACAAAGATATGATTTACAGAGCAATATTTATCTGAGTGTCCTCCAAAGAACCAGTTTATCAAAATAACTTGGGCACTTTTATTTTAAAGATTTATTTATTTATGCACACAAGAATTTAAGTACAGGCCAGAGATGTGGAGGTTGAAAGGATTCACCAGAGACAGAGTGGGGAGCAGAACAGACTGGGGAGCAGAGCAGATGGTTGAAAGCATACTGAAATACACTGTTGAGAGGAGCAACGGATAATTCAGGAGAGGTCTGCCACAAGATGTGGGCTATCACCCTGGCCGGGGATCGAACCTGTGCTTCAGTGGCTGTGGCTATTGTGGCTAGCTTCATTGTGGTGTGCCTTAACCCCTTGCGCCACAAGGGAAGCCCAACTTGGGTAACTTTTTAAAACAGCATTTTCCTGGATCTTCATTTATTGACAATGAAAACATGAATCCTTGCATGTGGGCCCCAGGAATCTACTTTTTTAAATCAAACACTTCCTACTACCTCCAAGTAATTATTAACTTCCAATGCTTAAAATCTACTTTCCTAGAAATATTTCTATATTCCCAATTTACAGTATACTGTGCTTAGGTGAGAACCACACATCCCAGATAGCAGTAATTTATCCCAATTTTCTCATTTTAAATAAAATTATAATTAAAATAGATTTTTGAAGCTATCATGAGAAGTAATATATACAAAGCATTATGCAGCATGCTTAGCACCAAATAGATGTTTTAATGACAGTCATATGAGTCTCTCATAATCAATTGATTAAATTTATTTCTGACTTATATAGTACATGTAAAAAACTTTTGGGTTCATTATGCATGAACTATGTGATTTATATTTGTTTTTCTTCATGATTTATGTTCATGTTCTTACTTAATTCTTAAAATCTTATAAAGTAGGTCCTCTCACAGAGGAAGAAGCAGATATTTAAGGATTAAGAAATGTAACAAAGGGAAAATAGTTAATCAGTGATAGAATTGGAACAGAGTAGTAGAACACAGGTTTTGACTCCAAAAATGCAATTCTTCTCAACAAACTCTTGAATAATTTGGCAAGCCATCCAGTTAAAAAAGAAGAGAAAGAAGATGAAAAATTATAGCAACTAGCATTATTGAGGGCCACAGAGGTTCAACCTACAGCAAAGTATGTAAATTAAATAAATGATGTCTTATTTGTTTATGGGGAAAAATGAAATTTCTGAACCACTTTTGGTAGGGCATGTACTTTAACTTTTTAAAGAATAAATTGGCATTGACCCATTCTGATTCTCCTTTTCTGTCTCCCTCATGACTCACGTTTATGAAATGATTGGCCAGAGTTTGAAGGATACTCTGTAACTGATCCATTGGAAAATCAGACTGTTGTCCTTTGCCTTGTTAACTGTGAATAAGCAAAGCCATGAGGCACTGGCCACAAACAAAGCCATATTAAAAACTCCACTTTATCATAACCAGTGCATAAAAAGTTAACCTAGAAAAAAATGATCAAAAGATTGAGCCAGCAAGAGGAGTTTTTAGGAATATTCCATGTAAACACAGTATTTACCTAAGTGTGTAAATGTTTGCTGTAACATTTTGTTATCCTATGTATGACTCAGAATTCACTTTCAATACTTCAAAAATAACAAACATTTAAGTACAAAATGGCATGACTGTGACAACTTTTTATTGTTTTACCAAGTATAGTATAAGTGCCAGTCTCAAAAAGTCCTACATAATTCAAGCCAATTTATCTTTTCAGTCCTAAGTATTCAATATTTAAAACATAGAAAGGAGATGAAGCATTAACTTTTGTAGTACCTAAGGAAACATTTCATAATCTAGGGATAAAGAGATGGAAGTCTTAGTGTCTATCTAAAATTTACTACAGAATCCTTGAAGAAGGGCCAGAACTAAAACAGGCACAAAGAGAGTGACAATGAATATATGGATGAGAATGACTCTAAGAGCAAATCCAAAAAGCTTTAGGGACTGGGTAAACATGATTGAGGGAGAAGTTAAAAAGATGTTTAAAGTTTTTTGAATTAATTTCATGGTTTCAAGTCTGGATTTGGGAGTTGGACTTAATAAGTGATGTTGAAGAAATAAGAGCAAGTTTTAAAGGTTTTATGCACTTCTTGGCAGTTCTTAAAAAAAAGTCAATTGGTAGTGGAGGAATATGAATAAGAAGGGTAGATAGTAGAGGGCTGTCAGAAAAATAGACTTAGACTCTCTTTCACCTTCTCACTAAAAGAATCTATAGTTGCTACCTGTGGCTTGTTTCCTCCGGGTTTCATTGTCCACATATGATATTGTGTTATTGTAAGAAAATGTTTAGGAGCATGACCATGGGGCACATATACCTATGATTATGGAAACCCAGGCTGAGAAGCAAGAGAGCATGAGGCACATGTACCTGTAAGTATGGATGCCTGGATTGAGGGGAGAGGGGAATAAAGAGGAGAGAAGCCAGATGAAGAGCATGGAGATCATGGGAACTAGGAGGCTTGGTTGCTTTCTGCTTCCCAGCCTTCCTGTCTCCCTGCCCACTGGTGTGCTTGCGTGTCCAGTTCCCTGCCTCAGCATTAAAGGCCTGTCAAATCTACCAAAGGCTCCAAGATTCCTTTCCATTTGCCCAAATCAACCATGCAAGTCCCTGAACTGGGATGGTTGCCCCACCAAAGGTAATGAAAAACCAGTGGGGAGCTCCAGGTTTGAGATTTCAGCAAAGGAGAACTTTTCCTAGTGATAAGAGCAAGATTTAACCAGCCTGTTGTTTCATTCAGATAAAGCCATTTCTTTGAGGAATCTGGTGGATGGTTGAAAGCATAGAGAATATGTGATTTTTGGAGCTACAATACACACAACTCATGTAGGTGTATGAAGAAAAATGTTATTTGAATAATTAATTGGTTGTGCCAGTAAATTAATCTCTTCAGCCCGAAGACCGGCTAGAAAGAAAGCTTATCCATTTTCCAAGATTTCCCTTCTATAGAGGGTTGAGAAGTGGTGAGTTAGGAAACTATAAAAAGAAATAAATTTAAAAGTTATTAGCTTTTCTGGTATTCATTATGATATCTTGTGCATTTGTACTAAATGAGTTAAGAAAAATGTGAATAAAGATTTAGAATGCTCATTATGAAAGTGTACGCACAGAAAGATGCTATTTAAAAGATTTATCTGGTCATTTGGAGAATATATTGTGCTCACACCTCTGTATAAAGTGACTTTATTAAGTTATTCTCAATTAAATGCCTTTGTACATACCAGTTAACTTCCTCTCAGGGCCCTGACTGATACAGGTGGTGATTTTATTTAACATCAGCCTTTTGGTATAAAGCATTGAAATCCATGAACACTCAATTATCGAGCAGCAACTGTCCCCAAAATTCAATTGAAATAACTGATTTTAAAAGCAAGTTCATTTTGGGTTTCCCTGGTGGTGCAGTGGTTTAAGCAATGCACTGTGGAGCAAACCACAGCCACTGCAGCACCAGTTCAATCCCTGCCTCCGGCCAGGGAGAGAACCCACATGGGGCAGCAGACCTCTCCTGCCTCGCGGGCTGCTCCCCTCAGCAGTGTACTTCAGTCAATCTGCCTGTTCTGCTCCCCACTCTGTCTCTGTGAATCCTCTTACCCCCCTCCCCCACAGCTCTAGCCTGCACCCCAGTTCTTATATACATAAATAAATCTTAAAAAAAAAAAAAAGCAAGTTCATTTTTTTTGAAAAACGTATTATACTTTTTGTTTTGGCTTCTTTTTTTAATTGATGATTCTTTATATTAGACGTCTTAGGTAATTTAGAAACAATTTAGAATCTCTTCCTCCCAGATGAAGAGATTAATTTACTAGCACAACTGAAGAAGCAGCTTCAGATGAATAAAACAAGCTGGTTAAATCTTGCTCTTATCACTAGGAAAAGTTCTCCTTTGCTGAAATCTCAAACCTGGAGCTCCCCACTGGTTTTTCATTACCTTTGGTGGGGCAACCATCCCAGTTCAGGGACTTGCATGGTTGATTTGGGCAAATGGAAAGGAATCTTGGAGCCTTTGGTAGATTTGACAGGCCTTTAATGCTGAGGCAGGGAACTGGACACGCAAGCACACCAGTGGGCAGGGAGAAAGGGATAAGGGAGACAGGAAGGCTGGGAAGCAGAAAGCAACCAAGCCTCCTAGTTCCCATGATCTCCATGCTCTTCATCTGACCTCTTTCCTCTGTGTATGGTTCCTTAGAATCTTGAAACAAATGTTTTCCCCCCACATTATCAACTTTCTAAACAATAAAAGAAATTGTAATGATTAAAATTATTCTGAATCACAAATGAATCCTACCTAAATCTAAACTTTATGCATGAATATAAAATACTAACAGTAGTTATCTTTGGGAGATGGGACTAAGATTTCATTAATTTTTCAGTTTCTAATTTTCTGTATTTTAAAAAATACTTATTGTGTCTATAATGTCAATGAGAACAATATAGATTTTCTTTTTAAAACTATAAATTTACTAAATTTATCATGACAATATAAATCTCTATTTGGTCAAAATTTAAATTGGCTTTTAAATCTCAAGTTCTCTAAGTATGATTTTCATTTTAAATCACTGATATAATCTCTGGATATGTTAGATTGTCTGGGTTTAAAAATATCTCTTGCTTTTCCATGTATTTCCCCATCAATGGTAGAACCATAAGGACATAATTATTTACAAAGTTGGTGTACAAATAAGACCATTTAATAAATGGATATTTTGGATTGGAAAGATCCTTGAGGAAACCTAATTTTAACATGCTTTATTTATAGTAAAATTTCCACACCCAAAAACCATACCTACTAAGTGTATTAAAAAATAATTTACATACTGTGAGAAAGCAAGGAAACTAATATTTTCATTGGAAGGTATCCACATGTGCGGTCACAAAAGAATGTATTAAAGCATGTCACTCTCAACCAAAAAGAAAAGGGTGTAGTATTAAGAATGGTGAATCAATTAAGCAAAATTCTCATTAAGGCCTAGAATTATTTTTAAGATAAGTAGTAATTTAAAGGAAAAAATATAGATCAACAACATACTAAGAGTATATTTAATTTCACTGATAAAATCCAATTTATGCAACCCATGAAATTCTACTATTCTGTACAATATGCACATAGCTAACAGTATTTAATTTCATACTATCAATTATGGAAAAACCATCCAAGGCACTTTGTGAAAAGGTGATAAGGTAAGTTATATTTACAAAATCTATGAAACATGCAACTGTAGTCTTTAAATATATTCATAATCTGATTGTTTCACTTAACAAAATATTTTTAAATTATATTTTATCCAAAGTTTGATGCTTGCTTCTCAGATTTTAAAAGCTCTAACAAAGTAACTGCTATTTATAATTTATAAATAACAAATCCACTTCTTTTATACTTTAGACAATATAACTTAAGTTTTATAATCCATGGGAAAAAATCTAGATAGAAATATTTCCAATACTTATCCCTGATGGTGAAGCTTGTTATAATCTTATTCTATTTCTATTTTATGTAATTTACAAATTTTCTATTAAAATATTTTATATAAACTATAAATTATAATTAGAATTGTTAGTGCATATTGATATACATGGCATTGCTATCTACACGTATATTATTACTATATATACACTGACGTAGATATGACAAATAGAAACTTGTATACTAACCGTTACTTACTAAACACTAGTAACTAAACACACTTCTAAATCCTTTATATATAAGGAGTTATTTCACTCACAATAACAACAGGAGCTAGGACTGTTATTTTCAAGTAAGGAAAAAGTGATGGAATTAATATAACTTCTTACAGTTGTATAGCATGATGTTATAGGCTGTCAGGTCTTGAAACCAAACAATTTGACTATACAGCACATGTACTAAATTGAAATATGTGGTTGCTTTTACAGAATATACTTGAAAGTGTGTGTCTCTGTGATTTTCTATTCATGAAAATACAATTCAGTTGAATGTGATTCTAATTCAAGATGTAAACTTGAGTTAGAATGAGGACAGCAGTAATTAGGTAAATAAGCTGCAATAAAGTAAAGGGATTGATTGTAAATACTTGTTATTTCAAGTATAAGAGCAAAATCTATAAACATGGTAGTAAAGAGCATTTTCTTCAAATACTTTTGGTTGAAAATTTTATTTCTAAAGAGTCATAATTTTCCCTATAGAAAATAATCTCTTAATCATAATTTATTTTTCATTAGGAGAAAAAAAGTAAAACATAAAATTTCAGTTCCCACATAACATTTTATTTTCTGAATGAATTTATTCTAAGAAGGATCACTTGACAATTTATATATGGTTGTTCATCAATACGAAATCAAATATCCAAATTAAATGTGAAAAATAAAAAATGAACAAATTTGGTTTAGATAATACCAAGCTTTTATATATTTTAAGATACCTAATATTTTTCATACAGTAATTTCTTGATATACAGACACCTTATTAGAGTAGTCTAATACAAAGCTATTTTTTTTTAGATTTATTTAATTATATTTGACATCATTTGTATGCCCCAGGGAGTTCCCACTACCATTTCACCAATGCACCATCACCTTAGTCCCTTGTGCTCTTTCTGCTCTCATCCCTTATTTGCCTAGTTTGTCATATTTGATTGCTGAATAATATAAATTGTGTATATGTACCATATCTTCTTGATCCAGTCATCTACTTTTGGGCATTTGGGTTGTTTCCAGGTCTTACCAATCACAAATAGTGCTGCAATAAACATGGGGGTACAGGTGCTTTTTTGGATTGGTGTTTTTGTGTCCTTTGGGTAGATTCCTAGGAGTGGGATTGCCAGATCATAAGGTAGTTCCATCTTTAGTACACTGAGGACCTCCATACAGCCTTCCATAGTGGTTGGATTAACTTGCATTCCCACCAGCAGTGTACTAGGGTTCCTTTTTCTCCACATCCTCACCAGTATCTGTTGTTGTTGTTTTTATATGTGCCTTTCTTACTGGTGTAAGGTGATCCTTCATTGTGGTCTTAATTTGTATTTCCCTGTTATGAGGGATGCTGAGCATTTTCTCATGTGCCTGTTGGCCATGTGTATGTCCTCTTTGGAGAAGTGTCTTTTAAGTTTCTGCCCATTTTTTGATTGGGTTTTTTACTTTTTTTTTCTTGTCTTATGAGTTCTTTGTATATCTTTGTGATCAGAGTCTTGACCGTTGTGTGGAGCGCAAAGACTTTTTTCCCATTCAGTGGGGTTTCTTTTTGTTTTATTTAATGTTTCCTTTGCTGTACAGAAACTTTTTATCTTGATGTAGTCCCATCTGTTTATCTTCTCTCTCATATATATTGCTTTGGGGAATGCAACTTCAAAGGCGCAATTGAGATGTATGTCTTGCAGCATTTTACCTGTGTTTTCCTCTATATATTTTATAGTTTTGGGTCTTACATTTAGGTCTTTTATCCATTTTGAGTTGATTTTTGTACATGGTGTGAGATAGTAGTCCAGTTTCATTTTTTTGCATATGGTGGACCAGTTTTGCCTGCACCATTGATTGAATAAGCTGTCTTTGTTCCATTGCATATTCTTTGGTCCTTTGTCAAAGATCAGTTGTGCATAGCTTTACTTCTGTGCTTTCTATACAGTTCCATAGGTCTGTGTGTCTGTCTTTGTTCCAGTACCATGTTGTTTTAATTACTATTGCTTTGTAGTAGAGTTTGAAGTCTGGGAGCATGATACCTCCATTCTTTTTTTTTTTTTTTTTTTTGAGTACAGCTTTGGCTAATTGGGGTTTTTTGTGTCTCCATATGAATTTCATCAATATTTGGTCTATTTCCTTGAAGAATTTCATTGAGATTTTTATTGGTATTGTGTTGAATCTATAAATTGCTTTTGGTAGGATGGCCATTTTGATAATGTTGACTCTATCCATAAACAGGGGATATCTTTCCATTTCTTTGTGTCATCTTCTATTTCTTTTAACAGTGTCTTATAATTTTCTAAATATAGGTCTTTTGTTTCTTTTGTTAGGTTGATTCCTAAGTATTTGATTTTTTTGGTTTCAATTGTAAAGGGTATATTTTCCTGATTTCTTTTTCAGATTGGTTGTTTGTATATAGGAAGAAGGCTACTGACTTATGTGCTGATTTTGTATCCTGCTACTTTACTAAACTGGTTGATTATTTTAATTAGCTTTTCTGTAGAGCTTTTATGATTTTCCAAGTATATTATCATATTGTCTGCAAATAATGATAGTTTTACTTCCTCTTTCCCTATTTGGATTCCCTGTATGTCCTTTTCCTGTCTTATTGCTCTGGCTAGGACTTCCAGTATTATGTTGAATAGTAGTAGAGAAAGTGGGTATCCTTGTTTTGTTCCTGATCTTAAGAGGAATGCTCTCAGTTTTTCACCGTTGAGGATGATATTGACTGTTGGTTTGTCATATATAGCTTTTACCATATTGTGGTATGATCCTTCTATTCTGCGGATTTTGAGAGCCTTCATCATAAATGGGTGTTGGATTTTGTCAAATGCCTTTTCTGCATCAGTTGATATGATCATATGGTTTTTGTTCTTTTTGTTGATATGATGGATTACGTTGATTGATTTTCATATATTGAACAATCCTTGGGCTTCTGGGATAAATCCTACTTAATCATGGTGCATTATCCTTTTAATGCTTTGTTGGATTCTGTTGGCAAGAATTTTGTTGAGGATTTTTGTGTCCGTGTTCATTAGGAAGATTGGTCTGTAGTTCTCTTATTTTGTGCTGTCTTTGTTATATACAAAGCTATATTAAATGTCAAAAGATAATTCTGACAAGTTTCAAATACATTCAGCATATCAATTAATTATCAACACTGTGACAGAACATGGCAACAAAGAAGGATCTTTGTTTGATTCACAGGAGAATAATCTGAATTAACCAGCCAAGAACTATATCTATAGGGTTCTATAACAGAGCAAACAGGAGCACCTCTTGGATATATCAAATTAGTACCAACTGCATGAGAAGGGAAAGTGAAAACATACATGCTTCATTAAACAAGATGTGGATGAAGAGAAATGTGAAGAGGCTGGCAACCGGGACTGGGGACTGAAACACAAGCTGCTGTACTGCCTCTTTGCCAGATTGTGGCTCTGGAAAGACAAGAGTGGAGGCACCTTTGACTGAGGAGAACCCAGAAGACTACATCCTTGGTGAAATGAATAAGGATGTTGTTTTGGGCTGCTCTCAACCATCCCAACTCCATAGGACTGGTACTGACCTCATTAAGCTTACTGACAATATCCAAAGAGTCAGATAGCCTAAAGAGGAAAACTATTAATATTACCACAAGCATTTCCAGTGCTCCCCCTCCTGCACATTTCAACAAGGAACTATATACCTCCAGGATTCACATACATCTAGGTCTCAAACCTAATCAAATAAAAACACATTGCCATCTGCTGAAAAAAGTAGCCATGTGAAAAAATTTGTTACTAGTAGAGACACTTTATAAAAAATTTGGAAGTCTAAAGCAGAAAAATGGGCTGACTGAAAAAATACAATGTTAGACATCTTGAAACCTCAATGGAATGTGACATCACAAGGAGAGAACAGTTCACCAGAAACCAACCACAAAACCATGAGATTTTTTCTCTTCTTATTAGATGGAGTTTAAAATGTTCATGATAAAATAATTCAAAGAACTGGAAGTTAATGGAGAAAAGAAAATCTAATTGATACATAAGAACTCTGAAAAGCTAATCAAAGAGATTAAAAATTTCAGAAAATTCAAATCATGACATGAGGAATGAAATTAAATAGGAATAGAAGTTTTAAGTAACAAATAATGGTGTTATAGCAAGTAAAAAGATCAATAAAGGAGATAAAAATCTGGAGAAATGATAAAATCAGAATTAAACAAGTAGAGTTTGCATCATTGACACAGAAGATAATAAAATGCACAAGGGACCAAGCTGGATAAAGAAATACAATTAAAAAATAAATAAGTAAGTACTTTGAGAACTATCCAATTCCATTAAGAAAGGCAACACAAATATCATGTTTATTTCTGAAAAGGACAAAAGAAGTAACAGAATATGTATTTAAGAAGTAATAGGGGTTCTCCCAGGTGGCACAAGGGATTAAATACTGCACCATGAAACATTCACAGCCACTGCAGCATGGGAAGTTCTATCCCTGGCCAGGAAGGTGAACCCACATAGCACAGCAGAACTCTCCTGCCTTGCCTGCTGCTCCCCTCAGCACTGTATTTCAGTAGCTCTGCCAGTTCTGTTCCCTACTCTGTCTCTGGTGAATACTCTCACCCACCACACCTCTGGCCTGTACCATACCTCTTGTATGCATAAATAAATAATTAAAAAAAATATAGAAGAAAACTTCGCAAACATGAGGAAGGAACTTCATATAGAAGTCCATGAATCAAAAAAAAAAAAAAAAAAACCCAAAACACCTGGTTATCCAAATGCATTAAGACCTACACCAAGACATTGTCATGAAACTACCAAGATTTCAAGACAAAGAAGGAATATTGAAGGGTATAAAACAAAAATAAGAAAACTACAGAGGTATTCTCATTGGGCTAACATCAGACTTTTCGGAGAAAACCTATAAACAAGGAGGGAATTAAATGATATATTCAAAATATTTAAAGATTAAAAAACTCCAGCCAAGAACACTACATCCTGAAAGATATTCCTTTATATATAAAGGAAAAATAAGAGACTTCCCCAAAAAAGAGAAGCTGAAGGAGTTTGTAAATACTAAATCTTCCATATAAGAAATGTTGAAAGGAGTTCTACTCTCTAAATTGAAAAGAATGGCCACAAAAATCTGAACAAGGAAATAGAACAGAAAAATAGAGACAAAATGATACTAGCAAATTTTCATATATCATAACTAACTTAAATGTAAATGAACTGAACTCATTTTCCAAACAAAATGCACAGAGTGGTTGGTTAGAACAGGAAATAAAATACAACTCTTTTCTGTAAACAGATTCAATTGAGCTCCAAAGCAAGTATTGTAACAATTGATTGATTGTGGAAAAAAATCCCATAAACAAATGGGATTTAATCAAAGACTGGGACAGTCATACTATTCTCAGAAAAAATTTGACTTCCAGTTAAAGAAGGTAACAAGAGGAAGAGACAGATATTAAAAAATTATTAAAGAATCAATAAATGTGAAGGCATGAAAATCATCATATATGTTCCAAAATTAAGAGAAAATATTAGGCAACTATTATACAAAGAAATTATTAACAGAACTGAAAACATACAATGTCAGCAATACAATAATGAAAGGAGAATTCAACACCTGCATTTTCATCAATGTACAGGTGAAGCAAGCAGAAAATCAACAAAGATACAATAGCATTAAATGAGGACTTAAGGGCCTCCCTGGTAGCGCAGTGGGTTAAGCGGCACACTATGGGGTAGACCGCAGCCACTGCAGCACGAGTTTGATCCCTGCTGCCAGCCAGGGAGGGGACCCACATGGCGCAGCAGACCTCTCCTGCTGTGCCCGCTGCTCCCCTCAGCAGTGTACTTCCATTGATCTGCCTGTTCTGCTCCCTGCTTTCTGTGGTGAATCCTCTCACCCCACCACACCTCTGTCCTGTATGCATAAATAAATAAATATTTTTTAAAAATAATAAATAAATGAGGACTTAAATCATATGTGCATAACACATATTTATAGCATACTGCTACCCACAATAATCTTGATATTCTTCTCAAGTGCACATGGAACATTCTGTGGAATAAACCATATGTTAGGTCAAGAAAAGTGTCAATAAATCCATGAAAATTGAAATCATGTCAAGCATCTTCTTTGATCATAATGGTAGGAAGTAGAAATCAACCACAAAAAAGAAACAAGAAAAATCTCTAATATGTGGAGTCTGAACAACTGAATACTATTGAATAATTATCGAGCTAATGAGGAAATCAAAGAAGAAATTTTAAAAACCTAGAGAGAAAAGAAGATGAAGATAGGAGCTACAAGAAGCTATGGGATGCTACAAAAGTAGTATTAACAAAGAATGATATAGCAAAACGAGGCCCCATCAAAAATAAAGAAAAAGCTAAAATAAGTAATCTATCTTTATACTTAAAAGAACTAGAAAAATAACAAAACCAAAAGACAATACTAAAAAGTAAATAATAGAACTAAGCAGAAATAAACAAAAGAGATATCAAAAAGCGACCCAAAATATTAGTGAAATCAAAAGCTGGTTCTTTGAAAAAAGAAAATAACTAAATAGACAAGCCTTTAGCTAGGCTCACAAAGAAAAAAAGGGTAAAACTATAATAAATAAAGTCACAATGAAAGGGGAGAAGTTACAACTGACATTGCAGAAATACACAGGATCATAAGAAACTACGATAAATATCAACATTCTAATATTGAATAACCTAGAAGAAATGGACAGGTTTGTTGAAGTTTACAGCCTCTGAGATTGAATCAAGAAAAATTAGAAAGCCCAGGCAAACCAATTATACACAAGGATATTGTAAAATGTAGTTAAAAATTTCCTCAAAAATAAAAGCCCAGACCAGACAGTTTCACTAGTGAGTTCTATCATACCTTCAAAGAGAAACTAATCTTTCTCTTAACTCTACCAAAAAGTAAAGAGAATTCATCCACAGACATTTTATGAGGCTAACACTACTCTAATATCAAAAGCAGACAATGATATCATCAAAAAAGATAACAGCACACCAATATTGCTGATGAGTGTACATGCAAAAATTCTCATCAAAACCTTAGCAAACCACATTCAACAACACATTGGAAATATTAAATATTATACTTTATAACCAGGAAAGATTTAGTCCAGCAACAAAAGGACAGTTTAACATCAGAAAGTCATTAAATGTAATTCAACACACTATCTAAAGGGAAGCTACAAATCATGTGATAATATTAATAGATGTTGAGAAAACATTTGATTAATATCCATTTTTGATAAAAAAACCAAAAAATGGGAGAAGGAACTATTCTAAACATTTTAAAAGTCATGCGTGGCAAATGCATTGCTAACATTATACTCAAAGATGAAAAACTGAAAGCTTTTATTGTAACATTAGGTACAAGACAAGAATGTCTTATATGGACAGTTAATCTATGACAAAGATTTGAGACTATCTATTGTTTTCAGAAAGGTCAACATATGTGTTGGGAAAACTGAATAGCCACAAGCAAAAGAATGAAATTAGATCACTCTCACAGTATGACTCAAAATTAACTCAAAATGATAAAAGACTTAAATGTAAGACCTGAGGCCATAAAACACATAGAAAAAAATATAGACAAAATACTCCAAGACATTGGCTTCAGAAATATATTTGGGGACTTGACTCCAATGGCAAAGAAAACAAAAGTAAATATAAACAAATGGGACTACATCTAACTAACTTTTCAGCAGTTAAAGAAACTATCTGTAAAACTGAAAGTCTTCTGAATGGGAGGAAATGTTTGCAAATCATGTATCTGACAAGGTGTTAATAGTCAAGATCTACAAAGAACACATACATCTCCACAAAACTGGGCGGCAGAAGAGTTAAGCAGACACTTTTTCAAATAGGCACACAGATGGGCAATAGACAAGAAATAATGCTCATCAACACTTATTAGGAAAATGTAAATGAAAACCACAGTGAGATACCACCTCATTACCTGTGAGAATGGCTCATATGAGCAAGACAAAAATAACAAATGTTGGGGAGGTATGGAAAAAAAGTAACCCTCATACACTGTTGGTGAGAATATTGACTCCATGTAAAACAGTACAGAGGTTCCTCAAAACCTCCATACTTATCTTGACTACAATAGCCAAGTTATGGAAACAACCTAAGTGCCCAATGGCCGATGAGTGGATTAAGATGAATATACTGTATATACCATATTATATAAAATATATGCAATACAATATAGTATATACAGTATAATTTAGTATACATACACATATAGTATACATATAATATAGTATTATAGAACATAAAATCCTATTTATATATATATATATACACAAAATGAAATACTATCTAATTATAAAAAGATCAACTCCTGGCATTTGTGACAATATGAATTGAATTGGAGGAGATTATGCTAAAAAAATAAGATAGGAGAAAGACAAATACCTGATAGTTTTACTCATATCTGAAATATAGAGGCGGGGAAAAGAACCAAACAGTCTTACAAAAACAAACCAAAAACAAACTATAGAAATCTGACACCAGTGGGGGTTGGTGGTTGGAAAGCAAATGTGTGAAGAGATTCAATGAACTATATAGTGCAGAATGACCGGTTATGTTGAAGGTAAATATGGGATGGTAACATACCACATCTCTGAATCAAAACAATATTGTAAACCATTATTACTACAATAAGAATTATTTGTAAAATAAAAAAAAACAATAAGCAACAAAAAGTAGTTCATTATCAAAGCAAAAAGTTGGAAATTAAGGTTTTTGTGATTTTCATGGTCAGAAAAAGGATATTATATAAAATTCAAGAATTTCTGAATAAAGTATGAGCTTTAGTTAAAAATTAAAAAAATATGACAAAAATACTGTGGAAAATAGAGAACATGAATAACACATTTAGGTAAATGAGACACATTTTCCAACTTAACATCAATTAAATATTTTCTTTAATGAAATTTATTAGATTAGCAAATGTCCCTATGTAGGATTTAGCCTTTAGGAGTAAACACTAAGGACTCATTTTCTTTATATCTACCTGTTAAGATTCCTTGACAAAATTCTTATACCTTTGTTTGCTATATTTAATATAATTTTATATAACTTAAAATTGTATGATTAATATTTAGATTTTTGTGGGCCTCCCTGGTGGGGCAGTGGGCTAAGCAACGCACTATAAAGCAAACCTCAGCCACTGCAGCATGAGTTTGATCCCTGCTGCCAACCTGGGAGGGGATCCACATGGTGCAGCAGACCTCTCCTGCTGTGCCCGCTGCTCCCCTCATAAGTGTACTTCCATTGATCTGCCTGTTCTGCTCCCCGCTCTGTCTGTGATGAATCCTCTCACCTCCCCCACACCTCTGGCCTGTACCCCAGTACTTGTACGCATAAATAAATAAATCTTTTTAAAAAAATATTTAGATTTTTGTTATGAATATTATCCATATTTTTATCATTTTAAAAAACTTAGACTCTGTATCACTGAGGTGTTTCTGACCCACAGTCAAGGGTGTATATAAATTTTGAACAAGTGATCCTGTCCTTTCAGTATACAAGGAGATAGTGACCTTGTAGTACAAGGATATCTGCAGTTCTTTTATTGAGAAAACATAAATATCTCCAGGAAAATCGAAATCCTATCTATTTCACATATACTTCAAAACCATATCAGCAGGGGCATAAAAATACCAACCCCTGCTAGAAAGGAAATGTGTTGGTTCATTATAATTGAACCTAAATATCAGCTCTTACACATAGATCCAAATATAGTGCTACTGGCAAAAGAACATCACACAGCAAGAGGCAGAGCCAGGGACACCTGATAGCACTACGGAAGTAACTTGAGCTCAAGTGGTACTTGTTGTGGATACAAGTATATGGAAAATACAGGCAGAGAACAAATCACATTACCTTAATTTTAGAAAGTTCTCTCAAGATGGGTTTTAAATCTCCCAATGTGTCTTTTTGTATGGCTTTTGTCTTACTTTATATTATGGAATTCTCAAACATACAAAATAGAAAAAATAATAGAACAAACTCCCAATGTATGTATTATCATCCTCAAGAATTAACATCATTAATAAAATTTAAAGTTTAAATATCCATTTTTTTTCTATTTCTAAAATACTTTGTTATGAAGATAGCCAACTCCTAAGATTATAGACCTACCTGAATAACATTTTAAATTAATGTCTTCCATTTTGATAAAAACCCCCAGACCCCTTATGTTTTGGAAGCAATCTACAAATCTATATCCTTCAAAACTTGACTCCAGGCTATGCTATCTACCATCCCTCAGATCATTTACACTTGAAACTACAAGATACTACAAACCACTAATATAGATATTTCCTGGTTTCCCAGATTTCAGAGAAAATATTTGGGATTTTTTTCCCCCTGGAATTCTTAAAGAAATACTAACCTGTAATCCAATCTCTGTATGATGGCTTCCCAAAGAATCAAAGATTTCACTGAGATTTTCTATCTGAACACCAGGAAAAAAATTTCCATCTTTTGTTAATTCTGTTAATATTTGTTTCTCTATAAGATTCATAAAACAAATTCTTTTTCTCTTTATGCATTCACATGCTACCAATTTATTAATAGAATGTTAGCTTTTTTTATCAAAAGATTAAGAATTGAAACAATTTCAAGAGTTCTCAAATTATACTATTACAATTTCTGTGTCCTAACTCCTTTGTCCTAAATAACGAGTAGCTTTAATTAACAGAATCACAATTTTCATGACTTCCTTCATTTGTTCTAAGTGGTTTCCTTTCTAACCCAACCCTAGCCAAGCCATAGACTTTGGCTTGATTAACGAGTGTACACACTTGAATTCTTAAGAACAAATTCCACCCAAAGTGGTCATATTGGAGAGCATTGCAATGTAAGTTTACAATTGCTTATACATTCTGACTCAAGACTTTGTGAAAAGTGATCTCCTCTTCTCTAGTCTGTTCCAAGATAGTGGAAAGCAGACCATGTAGTAACAACATGGTCCTGATGCTGAGGAATTTCCTTGCTATAAGCACTTACTTATCAGTAACGTTTCTGAAATAATGACATTTGGTTATCTACTATGCAAATATAATGTTGGGTATAAGTAATTTCACTAAAATAATTTGATACTTTGTTTTGAAGTTAAAATTTTCCCTGATTCATTTCACAAAATGTTTAAGGCAATCTTTAATTTTTTCCTTTAGAGTTACTAGCCTGTATTTTTTTTCCTCATGTATTTAATTCAGTATGCTTATAATGAGCATATATGCATGCCTCACTATTCTTCACATTTTTTACTCTTAACAAACTCTTAAGAATCACCACATGAGTAGAAGCATACTACTTTCTTGCATACAGAACCTTGAAAGTTATACTGAGTGATGTGAGGAATGGCATTTGTATGTTATTTATTGACAAATTTCTTGTTTTGCCAAATAATTATAACTGAATACAGCTTTAAAGTTTTTAATTGAATGTATTTTTGCTTTGGTCATTAAGGGTTTTAATAATTGTGTTATTGTGAGTTGAAGCAATAGAAAAGGAAAAGGAAGTTTCGGGGAAAAGAATAGCAGTAAGAGATTAAAACAAAGGGCAAGAAATCTGAAAATAAAAAATCGGATGGGGGAAGACAGAGGAGTAAGTTGCAGAGAGAGAAACTGAGAGAATGAGGAACAATTTGGTTGGTTTTCGTAGCATATGGTGTGGTTTTTTCTAACACCCAGAAGACAAAAGCTTCCCTTATAGCTGAGGTGATGAATATTTAAAACCCACAAATTCTCTTCACTTTCAAAGGAAATTTTTCTCCTACTAGTTGTTATATTTCTGATAACAATAGCTACTGCTATCTCCTGGTTTTATCCTGTCACAAAGTCAATAAAGGAGAGCAAACAGATAGGTAGATGAAAGAAGAATGGCTTCAGGAAACTTCAGACCCAAATCCTTATCCTTTGCTAAGTTTCTGTACTACTTTTGTAAGTAATATACCTTTTTACAAACGAGGAAGTTATTGTTTAAATGTCATTGAGTAGTGAGGTTCTCATCTGTCCCATGGGTAGTTGTTACCCTAAATTCTTCCATGGTCCTGCCTGGATAGATTGTCACTTTGCCACAAGTCTGCTCTCCCTTCCTCTAAACTGTGATCTTGCAAGCAATTGCCTCTATTTCTTTGTTTCCCATTAGCACTGCTATTACTTTCCTGGATGGGATTCAGGAGGGTGTTGAGGTTTTCCTGGTGCTTTTTAAAATGTTTTGTGAATCTAGGGATTTGAAATACATCTTCAAAAGATGATTTGAAATACATCTTTTCAAAATTTGAACTAGCTTCAGAAGCTTCATTCATTCTGAAATTCCCAGGAGTTTGAGGTAACTGTGCTAGTTACTGTTCAATTGTTTACATCTCTGGCTCCAGTACCACCCACCTAAATTCTACCTCTTTAAGTATGTAACATCTAAAATTGTAGCAAATTTATCCATTTATATATGCCTCACTAAGTAAAAGTTTTTTATTGAGCCTAATAATCTAATTATACCTTATGGTAATAGCTTCACACTGTAAGGATCTTAGAAAATTTTCTTCTATCATTTTAAAATAAAGATCTCTTCAGTTGAAATGAAATCTTTTTTGGACTTTATTTTTACATTTGAATTACTTCACTTTATTCCATTAATGCTACCTCTACAAATCTGTCTTGTTGACTTGTTTCTCAGTATAAATGTCACTTCCCTGGGACAGCTTCCTCTGACTCTTCAAAGTTATCCACTCCCACAGACTATATTTATACTTTTATAGCACCTGCACTTTTTCTTCATAGTGCCTGTTATGGTAGTAATTATATAGCAATTGAAGTAATTATTGTTTAATGTCAATGTTTACAGACTAATGGCACCATAAGGCAGACTTTGTTTTGTCTTGCTCCCTAATGTATCCTGGCACCTATCACACGGTGATTGGCATATAATAGGTGTTTATTAAATATTTGATAAGTGAATGAATGTGTTTCTCAATTTAACCACATAAATTTTTGCTTATCTGGCTTAAGAGGAATAACAAAGAAAAAATAGTACTTTTATTGTGTACCTACTGTGTGCAGTGAGCTAGGTTGGGTCTTTTCGTGCATTTTCTTACAACAACTCTGTGAAATAGCTCACACACTTACAGATGGGGACACTGAAATTTGGAAAGAATAAGTAACTTGTTCAAGTTCTCTCAGCTAGTGGTTAAAGTTTGACTGATGTAAGCATTAAGAAACAAAAATATGTAAATAAAATAGTATAACTTTTTTCCTCACAAAGAGTAAACTCTTTGGTTTCAAAATATTACACTAACCCTGGGGACAGGGAAGCAAGGGAAACTCCCACTTTTCCTATAAATCACTGAGTGGCAGATCTGCCACCATGATTCCTGTTTACCAGATCTCAATTGTAACACTTCCGCTTTTGTGTACTGGAGTAAGTTAGAAGATTTCAAACTTCATTCTCATGTCCAAATATTACTATTTAAATATAGCTATTAAAAATGGTATCTGAATTTCTATGGATTCAAAGAAATAAATGATTTTCTGTTGTTTGTTTTTGTTAGAAGTTCAAAGGAAAACTAGGACAGAAGTAACAAGAAAAAATGAAGGGGAAGAGAGAAACAAGAAGGTAATTAAGAACCAAGAAATTCATGTGTATTTTTAAACAACAAAATATACCAAAACCTCTAACTTCTACTCTTACTTTAGAGCATTAACTTTTTTTTCAGGAAGATGAATCTTATATCATTGTGAAAATATCATTTCTCCCTAATTTGAAATCAGTTTTGTTAGTAACCTAGGGGTCTTCCATAACTATTTTATAGGCTAAAAGTCTCAAATTTTATAAAGTTGCTTTCTTACTAATAATTCATTGGAGAGATCTGTCTCTTGATCCCTTATTGTCATAGTCTGTTATTAGATCAGTGTTTTTTTTATCATTCATATTTCATATCTTTTGCTTTTAATATTTTTTTCTGGAATCTGTTTAAAGAGTTTAAGAATATTATACCAGGTAGCATAGCATTAACTCGCTTTAATTATTGTCCATATTTGTACATTATATATAAAAATCACTGTTATTTCTCAGAGTCTCTGCTTAGAAAACTATCATGGTTGATAAGATTCTTACAGAAATTCATTAGGTGGTTGAAAAATACAGCCTTTTTGAGTGGTGTTCAAAATAAATCTTACTCACACAGAAAAAAAGTGTGAGCTACTTGAGGACAGAATTGTCTTTTGTTCTTGTTTCTATTGTATCTCTTGGACTTGGAAGGCATTTGCCACATAGAATATATTTAGATTTAATATAAAATTCTTTATATTGAATAGTGTTTAAAAGTGATAATTTTTTTCAAAGCTCCATGTTTATTGGTTAAAAAATTAATATATAGTTCAATTATATTTACCACATACAGAAGAAATCATTTTCATATTTGCCACTAGGTTTTTTTATGCCCAACAGAAAAACCCATTCTTTTCTTTTTTCTTCAGACTGATACCTTCTTTTGAGGTCTGCCTTAGAATTTTAAATGGTTTGTCCATGGCTTTCTCTCTATAAACTGTGATGTCCTTTGAGATATAAGAAAAGTAGAAATTTGTTAAAAGGGAATGTGTTGTAGAAAGTAGCTATTTATTTGGTGAGACATGAGGGACTATTAATATGGAATAATGCCTGTTCTTCAAAATTACACTGCTAAGAATCTTTTAATTACAGCTCTACTATTCACTGACTACTTTTTCCTTTTACTTCCTTTGAAAGCTATGAACAAAATCTTAAAAATATTTTTAAGATGTGGGCCTCCCTGGTGGCGCAGTGGGTTAAGCAACGCACTATGAAGCAAGCCGCAGCCACTGCAGCACAAGTTCGATCCTTGCTGCTGGCCAGGGAGGGGACCCACATGGCGCAGCAGACCTCTCCTGCTGTGCCCGCTGCTCCCCTCAGCAGTGTTCCTCTGTTGATCTGCCTGTTCTGCTCCCCGCTCTCTGTGGTGGATCCTCTCACCCCCCCACACCTCTGGCCTGTACCCCAGTGCTTGTATGCATAAATAAATAAATCTTTAAAAAAAAATTTTTTTAAGATGTTATGACATATCCAAAAATAAATTATTTTCTATATGTTCCATTTATTTCATGGCATTTTCTAGATACTATAAGACAATGTGATTAGAAATCTAAACTTGAATACAAACATCCTTTTGGAAGTTAGATAATGTAGACTCTAACATGAAAGAAAATGGAATTTGAGTACTTATTGTGGACCTAGATCAAGAGAAAGTTCCTAATTTTCTTATAATTCATCATAACCAAAGAACACTTCCTAATTTAAATATCATTCTATATATGCCACTACCAGGAGAAAGATGGGTTAAAATAGACATCTGAGCTTTCTTCACACCAAAGGAAAGGAATAAGTAGAATAAAACTTAGCTTTATTAAACCTATTATTATATGAATATTTAAATGAATCAAATCAAACAAATCAAATCAAACCAAACAATTGTATATCCATTCTTTTGTTCCTATCCTTTTATGTCTAAGGGTTTCAATTATGTATTTTATGTCAATAGTAATTACTAGATTAAATTACTAACAATTTGGGATTTGTACTCTTTTCCTTATTAAGAGAGGGCCGCTCGAGTGTGTAAAACTTGCAAGCAACATCCAAATCAAGACATATTTTTTATGAATACATTCTCAGATAATTAAGACTGAAGTAATAAATTTATTTTAAACTCATTTATATTTCAGACTTATTGCTAGAAACCATAAACAGAGTAAAACTTTTCCATTTACTGGCTGCTTTCCTTGATTACTGGGTATCATCTTGCCAAGTAAATGGTGAGTCCAGAGTAATGGATTGGATTGTTACTTATTCAGAGAGAAAACTAGGATATTTTGGGAATGCTTTTGAATATCATGTCTCATTTGTTTAAATTGTGGAATGTAAAAAATGACTAAAGTTTTCCTTTCTTATATTGTGTATTCATTTAGATAAAAGTAGATTGAAACCATATATTAACAATGTTGTCCAAAATTAACACATAAATCCTTGGCTCTGCATCACGTGCAACACAAACTCTCCAAGAACACAGTTTCACTTAGAAATTTAAAAAAGGTCTTTGAAGATGCCCATTGCTTTGGCAGTGTTTCAGATTTGGCTGGATCTGAGTTATGCAGCTCAAGATAGAACACTGTAGCCTGGAGAACTTGAGAAAGTCAGCATAGATCTGTGTGTAGAGCATATAATTAAGGGTGTAGACCCAAACTTCACTGGGAGAAATTTATCAAGATTCCTGAAGAATGAAATTGTATGTATAAAAATAACAGACCAAATAAATAGTCCTGAAATACAGGCATTAACACTATTTTCTTTATCTCCTTTGAGCAATGATACTGACACATAATAAATCGCCTGGTCTGGTGTGTTAGATTGTTGGTAATATATTAAAAACCTGTATGGAACTTAGTTCAGTACTTAGTGCTTTCTTTGCAATTCTGTCAGAAAGAAATAACAGAAAAATCCAACTGATTTGTACTCTGTATGATAGCTTAATAGGAATACTTTATACTACCTGGGTGTTTAAGAATGCTGCAATTTTATTGAGTCTCTCAAAAACAATTATTGAGTGCTTACTCTATGACAGACACTCTTCTAGGAATGTAACTTGTGATTAACTAAGTGTATACTTTCATGAGAGTAATAATTTAGAGTGTCTAATAAGCAATAAAAGATTTGTACACATTATTTTTAAGAGGTGATAAATTCTATAAAGACTAATGAAGCAGGATAAAGGAACTATGAGTAATGGTGTGATGGAATGGACCCCTATTGTTAGGACAAGAGCTTTTTAAGGAAGTGACAAATAATGATGGGTTTTATAAAAGAGAGAGTCCTATAGGTAAAAATAAATATTAAAAACACAAAAAAATATCATCAGAGGGAAATGCACTGAATTTGTTGCAAAATAGCAAGGAGAAAAGTCTGCTCTTAGGTGGGAGAAGAAGTCAATGACTATATGTCAGGCTTTGAAGGACATAAAGAAGCTTGGATTTATTTACGTTATAATTATGAGTTTTAACAGGGATAGACTTAATTCCATAAACATTGACTTTAAGAGTGAACTGAGGGGCCTCCCTGGTGGTGCAGTGGGTTAAGCAATGCACTATGAAGCAAACCACAGCCACTGCAGCACGAGTTCGATTCCTGACACCGGCCAGGGAGGTGACCCTCATGGCACAGCAGACCTTTCCTGCCTCGCCCACTCTCCCCTCAGCAGTGTATTCTGTTGATCTGCCTGTTCTGCTCCCCACTCTGTCTAGTGAGCCCTCTCATCTCCTGCGACTCTGGCCTGTACCCCCAGCTCTTGTATGCGTAAATAAATAAATCTTTTTAAAAAAAGAGTGAAATGAGGACACTGGTTAGGCTTGAGTCTAGGTATGAAAGAAAATATGGTTAGAAGTTGGTGAACACCGCAAATACTTTGGGATTGAATCTAAAGATATTACTGATGGGTTAACTATGGATATATATATGTATATAATATGGATATATATACATATAAATTCAAGGACAATCCCAACATATTTGCCCTGAGCATATAAATGAATGAGACTACCACTGACTGAAATATGATCAAGGCAAAAGGGAGTGCATAGGTTTTTAAGGGAAAATTGGAATTATTCTTGATAATATAAATATGTTAAAATTTCAACATCTTAGGTGCTCCAGCATAAAGATCATATTTATACAAAAGCCAGGAGACTTTCACATTGCTTAAATTTCTGGAAGGAAACAGGCGTGAAAACAGATGGTTTCAATATTCTTTTTTGTACTTTTTTAATGCTCATATGTGTCTATTTTTATCTTGTTCTTGGATTACCTTTATTTAAACAATTTTAATATACCAATAACAAGCTAATAATTAAGTGACAGATTATCTACCAAGTGGATCAAATGAAAGGTTAATTACATTTACCTTCTTAAGAGGATCTATAATTATCCAATTTCTAAACCCTTTAAAAACTTTAGAACATGGACAGGTGCATTTTCTGTTAGTCCCTATAGTTGCACATTTGGCATTTATGTCAACTCATTCCTTAAAATTTGCATTCTTTCCCCAGCTACGCCTTATACTGCTACAATTGTAGTATGATATGCTTGTCTCAGAATCTAAAATGGTTTATACATATCTATCTCAAAAGCATTTGTCATCTGTCCTAATCCAGTGAATGCTTAAAACCAAAACCAGTTGGCTTTGCTTGGCTAAATGATGTCTGTTTGTTTGTTCTTTGGAGCTAGGTAGCAAATACAATAATATTCCAACTTGCCATATTACCTAATGCCTTTTACATGAACTCAGCACGCTAGCTGCCATGAAGTCACACTTTCTGTTTAGATAAGAGAGTAGCCAAAACTCTCAGAGATATTTTAACAGACGCCTATAGAGAAGGGATTAGGGTCTCTATTAATATACTCAGTTCCAAGATTCCTGGATCATGGGTTATTCTACTGATCTTTTCCACTCACATTCTTCCAATGAGTTAACCTTCTCTCTACACTGGGGTCTTATTTCAAGGGTGTTCACTAGCTCACTTAAAATGTCAACTAACTATTTTTAAAGATGTGATTGTCAAATCATTAGTTCAATTTAGTGTCATCTTTGTTGAGTAGTAATTTTAAATGTATAACTAAATGAGTTCTGAAAAATGTATAAGTATGACCACCATTATAATAAAAATATAGAACAACCCCATCACCCCCCAAAACGTCCTTCATTGTTTTTGTAGTTAATCCTCTGCAAATTCCTCCAATTTCTGACAACCACTAATCTACTTGTAATTTTACTTTTTCTAAAACTTCAAATATTTGAAATCATATAGTATGCACTTTTTGTGGATTAGTTTTTGCCCCCCCAGCATAATACTTTTGAGATTGATCCAAGTGTCACTATGTATAAGCAACTTGTTTTATTGCTGTTAAGTATTTTATTGATATATTTTATTCAGCTCTTCACCAGTTGAGTTGTTTGTATATGAAATATGCTTATAAAAGTTTATAAACATATTTTCAAGTTTTTGTGTGGTCCTAAGTTTCATTTGGTGTGAGTAAATACCAGGAAGTAGAATTGTTTAGTTGGGATGAAATCAATTATCTTAATGTTTATTTTCTATTTGTTCCATTTGTTTTCTGCTCTTTTTGTTCGCTTTATCACTCTAAGTTGAATTCACTCTTTTTAAAAGCTATACTTGTTTATTTTTTCATAATATAGGATTTCTCCCCTCAGGTGCAGTCACCATAGTTTTCCCACCACCAAAGTGCCCACATTCCTCTAGTGCCATGCTCTCCTCTCCCCACCCCCAACTCTCTACTCTTTCTCCCTCCAATCCTTGAGTGTCTCAGATTTCGGGTATGTTTTCAAAGGTCAGTCTTAAAATTTGTCTTTGATCCTTTGCTTGGTTTCCCTAGATTCCAAATGTAAGTGAAACTATCCAGTATTTATATTTCTCTTTCTGGATCACTTAGCTTAATGCAATCCCTCAGTTCCACCCATGTTACCAAAATAGCATGAGTTTATGTGTTTATCTATTTTGATTGCTGAGTCATATTCCACTGTTTATATGTATTTCTTTTCTCTTTTCCTGCATTCTTTGGATTACTTATTTTTAATATTCAATTTTATGTTTGCTATTGGTCTATTTTCTTTCCCTTTTTGTCTTAGATTTTCAGGGATTCTCAAAGGAACTACAATATACATATGCCTTTAAATTTATTGCATTGTTCCTGCAAATAATATTATAGCACTTCACATGTAAGAAACTTGTAACAGTAGTTTCCATTTCCTTTACTCCTTTGTGCTATATTAACATATGATTTTTACATATACTTTACTTCTTTTTTGTTACATGTATATTAGAAATTCTATAATAGACTTATTGTTTTAAACAATCAATTTAAAATAAAAAATGCCTTCAATAATTCCCCACCATTAACCATTTATGGATGATTTTATTCTACTGAGTAGATAAAAAATTTTCATCTGCTTATTACTTTCTTTTTGCTCTTCTTTTAACATTTTTTATAGTGTAGGTTTGCAGATAAATTTTCAGCTTTTACTAACCTGAAAATGTATCTATTTCACCTTTCTTTTTAATAATTTTACTTCTGAATGGATTTTTTATTTTAATATTTAATTAAATGCCAATGTTTTAAAATCCTTGCTAACTTTTTTACAGAACAGATCTTTTTTTTCAAGATTTTTAATAAGATGTATCCAAAGAAGTTTTTCATTTAGCTCTGTTACTTCCATTATTAAGCCAATAACTTTGTGAGGACTGTACCCAAAGCTTGTGTGTTAAAAGATTTTTTTCATTGTAACTAGTGGGAACAGAATCTAACTCTAGCTCTTCCTGAACCTTAGGACTTGTTTGGTTAGTGCTTTCTGATGTCTTTTCCAAGTCATGAGTGAGTAGTACCCTCTCACACGTGTGCAGAACAGTAAGCAGCCAGAAAATTCAGACTTCTTCAGATCTTTAGTATTCTCTCTTATCTGTGACACTCTTTTTTATTTTTGCTGTTCAAATATTTATTTTTTTAATTAGAATTATTTAATAGTATTTGACATCATTTGTAGTCCCCAGGGAGTTCCCACCACCATTTCACCTGTGCACCATCACCTCAGTCCCTTGTGCTCTTTATGCCCTCATCCCTGTCTTTGCCCTCCCCTTCCTCCGCCTCCCACCCATGATCCCTTTGCTTTGTCTTTGACCTTTGTTTTTGTTGTGTTTTTAGTTTGTTTGTTTGTTTGTTTTGGTTGTTATTGCCCATTTCCTTGAGCTTACTCTTCTTTTTTTTTCCTTCTTTTTTCTTTTTTGTTGTAGTTGTTGTTCTTTCACATTCCTCCTAAAAGTGAAGCCATCCGATATTTTTCTTTTGACTTCTGACTTGTTTCACTGAGTGTAATTCCTTGTAGCTCCATCCATATTTCTATAAATGGCTCTAGTTTATTGTTTTTGATTGCCGAATAGTACTCCACTGTGTATACGTACCATATCTTCTTGATCCAGTCATCTACTTTTGGGAATTTGGTTGTTTCCAGGTCTTACCTATTATAAATAGTTCTGCAATAAACATGGGGGTACAGGTGCCTTTTTTGTGTCCTTTGGGTAGATGCCTAGGAGTGAGATTGCCGGATGATAAGGTAGTTCCATCTCTAGTAGACTGAGGAACCTCCACACAGCCTTCCATAGTGGTTGGATTAACTTGCATTCTCACCAACAGTATATTAGAGTTCCTTTTTCTCCACATCTTCGCCAACATTTGTTGTTGGTTTTTTTTGATCTGTGCCATTCTTACTGGTGTCAGGTGGTATCTCATTGTGGTCTTAATTTGCATTTCCCTGATTATGAGGGATAGTGAGCATTTTCTCATGTGCCTGTTGGCCATTTGTATGTGTGACACTAACAAATTAAACTGACCTTCCCTCCCAGAATTCTATCGCTGAATGCAATGAGAATCCTGAGGTCTCTCTTACTCTCACTATCCTGTACTCTAAAGTGAACAGTTGAATACTGCCTTCAGACATTAACCTGGCACAAATATAAGGCTTGCCATTATTCTTTTTTTCTGGGGATGACAGTGCTACAATGCCAGTTGTCTAATGTTGAAAAGAAATTGTCTTATTTGTTGTCCAATCTTAAGATGGAAATTTATTTGATCTCTGTTACACTAATATAGCTAAAAGCATTAATTCTTTTATTGCTATGAAATAAGAAAAAAATTACAATTTATTTGTATGTCATCCAAGTGAAAACAATCAGCTATAACCAAAACACAAAATAGGTCTTTATGCTATTTATTTATGTAACTTACTCAAATACATAAATGTGTAATCATATGTACTGGTTTTGTGCATTTCTAATTTTAAAACTGCTGTTTGTGACTCCTTACAAACCTGAAAACAAAATATTAAATGCTGAAAACAGAAGAGCATTTAAAAACCAAATAAAGAAAAGACAATTAAAGATAACAGTAACTTAGTTCTCCCTGGTGGCTTGGGTTAATTCTCAGCACCACCACCATGATGGCCCTCCCATGGCAAAATTGCCTGAGTTTGATCCCTGGCTAGGGAGCTGACCCACATGGCACAGCAGACCTTTCCTGTCTTGCCCACTGTTCCCCAGTGGTGTATTTTCAGTAGATCTGCCTATTCTGCTTCCTACTCTGTCTCTGTTGAGTCCTCTCACAACCCCCCATACCTCTGACCTATACCCCAGTTCTTCTACACAAAAATAAATAAAAATCTTACAATAAAGGAATGATTTTAAAAAAAACAAGGATAACAGTGACTTTACTGTACATTGGTCAGTAGTTTTTCTTACCACTGCCAAGTTGTTATTTATAATTCTTTACAGATTTATCTCCTGAACACAAAGCCAAAGGCCCAAATTTGGTCTCTTTTTTGTTTCCTGATCACATTGCTAAAATATTTCTTACCCTTTCTTGGAGTTCTTTGTAATAATGAGATTGTATTTTTGCCAAAAGAAAAGGAGCAGAAGAGACATGTGCCACTAGTAGCCGTGGAGCATACAAATCTCCAACTGTCAATCCATTCTGTTCCTTTTATATTGTGGTGCCCCTGGAAGTCACAAAATGAAGATGGCACAACCACATGAAGGAAGGAATCACATTATCGCTTATAGTAAATGATCCACTTATCAGGAATCCCTGTTTTTATTTTAGGTGAGCAAGAAAATGAAAACAAGCCATTATTTAAAAGTGACTTGGGGGATTAGTCTGGTATTTAATCTACTACTAATATACTATAGTTTTCTTTCCTTCAATAGCGCCTAGTTCTTTTTCAGTCTATCACAAAAATGAGACATATTTCAAAATTATAAAAGTTTACAGTCATTCTGTTTTTTGTGTTTCCTTATAAGAATGATGCCGAGATAATTTACCATGATAAGAGTTAAAGGGTAGAGTTTTAAGTGTGGACTTTATAGTCAACCCATAACTTGGTATGGATCCTTGATCAAAATGTGTAAGCATGTTTCATTTTTCTTACCTTTATAATCATAATGATAAAATATCAATCTTAGCTCATATGTTTTTATAAGATTTACAGAAGATAGTATACAGATAGTGCTTTTCTCAGTGCCTAATATAGTAAGAATGAAAATAACAACTACTACTATTTCATTTCCTATACATTGTTAATGTAGGTCATTTAATAGTGTAAAAACTTTCTAGCCCCCATATTGTGATGCAGAGGGTGACACAGAACAATTTGCTGAGTGCAGACAGAACTGGGACCAATCTATCTAAATATTATAAAAGACATATATGACAAACCCACAGCAAATATAGTACTCAGTGGTAAAGTCTGAAAGTATTTCCACTAAGATCAGGAAGGAGACAGGAATGCCTACTATGCTCTGGGAACCAGAGTTGTGTGGTTGTGACCCACAATGATCCACCTGCCCCCCAGCTACTTTGTCTAAGTGTCTTATATAGTTTTATGTCACTTCTACCCCTAGGCTATTTTTGAGCACCCAGTATAGCACTGCACACAGTGATGTGGTGTTCTGGATCTGGAGTTACTGTTTCTCTTTTCTAACGCACAGCCTTTGTCTATGGCCTTACTCTTTTTGCTAACATGTGCTTAAACTCTGATTTATGCAAGTGTCCTTTTTTCCTTGGTTTTATCTGTGAGGGGATTTGACAGGTATTTTGAGTAGCCTCTTTTATGAGGAGACACAGGTGCTCTGACCTATTTCTTCTGGACTCTAGGTTCTTTACTAAAACCCCAAGGTCAAGCCAATAATCACTGCTCTTTACACCTGTTCTTACAGTTCTCTAGTAATGCACCCTATGTTCTAGGCACTATCTCTGTACACCCTCTGATCCACTGAAATGCTGAGTTTCAAGAGTTCATGATGTTAATATGTGCTCTTGTGTAAGGGGCTCTGGATTACAACCACTGTTCCCCTATCAAACTCAGAAGCATCACTATAATCACAGCTAACTGAAAGTTTTTCGAATCCTTTTCCACCAGACTGTCACTGCTAACGTGTACTGTGGTTGTCCATTTTTCCTTTAGCATTATTGGGTTTCTTCTGCTAAAATTTAGTTATGAGTATATGGAGTTCTCATCTCCTCCTGGTATCTTCACTCTTTTAGCATTTTGCTGGACCCACTAAATATTTATATTTATTTTTTTAAGAGATTTACTTATTTATGCATACAATAGCTGGGGCACAGGCCAGAGTCATGGGAGGTGAGAGGATTCACCAGAAATTCATATTACAGAAATATAACTTTGTTCATATCTAATAATATATTCTACAAAGCTCAAAAATCTTGATCATGGGTAGATCAATATTTACTAAGAAAATTAAAGATCTGCCAAATCAAGACCAACCTTTCTGAAATACAGATAGTGACAGTATTAATATAGTGATATTAATAATACAATAATACAGTACATAGAGGACTGAGTAACCTGTACCCTGGTGTGACCCCCCAAAAAGAACCATAATTCATATTTTTAAAAATCTTTAATTTCTTTAAGGTAAAAACTAATGGAGGAGGTCAATTGTATGTTGAAGGATAGGTAAAAGGGTCAGTGGTATGTTAGAGGATAGGATTCAACTTTTGTGGTAAAATAATGTATGTATTAATGTTGACTTTTAATGATGTGCACCTGAAATTTATTCACACACATGCACAATATAGTCTGCAAAAAGTCATAGTTTACGTCTTTTCCTACTTGGAAATACACACACACTATGTTATAATGAAATGTTACTTCAATAAGAAATAAGTAAAAGAAGTTTTGCATTCTCATTCTAGTACTCTCTGCCTCTAGCTCTTTAGTAATGAAGACTCAGCACTGTGTTTGGGTTTGAGTTATTTTTTATGATTCATGAAATTCATAAAGTGATATCTATTTTTAAATGTTTTTAAATGTCATTTATGTCATTTCTCTGTGCAACGCACTTTGTTGAGAAGTTTTTCTACAGTATAGGGTCCTTTTAAAATACCATTCTTTTACAGTGTAAACAGGAAAGATTTGGAGTGAGTAGATTAGTCAGAGGATGGAACATAGGAAGGCATTTGGGGACGGAGACTAATTGTGAAAGTATGAAGTGAGAGAAATGTTGTTTCTTGGCTCTGTTCCCAGTATTGTTTGCTGGACACATTTTGTGTGTGAAGCTAGCAGTGTTCACACCCATAGCACTGTTTTCTAATCATCTGATAATGAATTTAAGCTTAAATTCATTATCAGTGTTTTGTAAATTAAAATTCCAAAGACTTTATTAATCTTTGATATACTTGCCAAAGAAAAACATAAAAAGCAGCATCCACACTGAACCTATTTTTCCTCTTGTCATCTGTATAAAATAAATATGCTTGGCCAAAAACAAACCAGCAACTTTTCCTTATTCTGTTTCAAAAACTAACATAGCTCACTCTTAGTTATCAAATGTGTCCAAAGTAATTGGCAGTGAGTTGTGAAGTGGTCTTCTTAAACTGGGTGTATGTTACTTTGAGCAGTGTTTCCAAATCATAAGGCTCATTTTCCATGTCCCTTAACCTCAGTCTTGTTAAGTTAGGTTACAGGAAAGAAGGGAAAAATAAAATCCAGCTGTGATCATTCTACATACTTCTACACAACCCTAGAGATGTTTATGAGACTCAAAGGTTTCAAGGGATGTGTTATGAAAATCTCAGCAAACTCTTGCTTGTTTACATTGAAACTGCTAGTAAGAATTTGAAACTGCAATTACTGTCAGGAAAATGGGAAAAAGAGGGTGTTGACACTTATCTAACCTTTCTTGTAGCTTTTAGTGGCAGTGTCAAAGGACATAACATGGGTCAATTGTTGCAGGATTTTAAGATCACGTAACATTAACATATTACCTGGTCATTTACTAAATTTAGTGTATTAGCTAAAATTGTCAGTTAAGATTACCTCTACAGCATTAACAATAAGGAATTGTGAGAGTAGAGCCATAGAAACAACTGGAATGTAAGAGAACTTGCCAATTTAATAGATTAAAAAAATGTTTCTGATAATAATGTACATTTAAGGTGAGTAAGTTGAGTTAAAGGGATCAATTTGTGATAGAGGATGGAAACTATATTTTTGGTGGCATTCATAATGTAGTATATATAGATGTCACTTTATAATGATGTACACATGAATCTTATATAAACCAATGTACTATAGTTTAAAAAAATGTGCACTTTAAGACATGGAAGAATATTTTCTATGTCTCTATAATATGCAGATGCCATAGCTTCAAGAATTAAAATGACTAGAAAAACATTCAAGCTAAACCTTACTCCAGCTTCTGAAGTCTGCCCTGTTTTTCTTCTCATGCCTTGATCATGGTCCACGATGATCATGCAGATTTATCAAATGAGAATGTTGAAATGCAAAAGTCTTTGATTTAAGAAACTTTTTATTTATAAACTTATAACCAGAGAAGTGACTGTCCAATTAATTGGGGTTTTTATGGATATACATACTTAATCTAGAAGTCACCATAAATCTGGTCCTCTTCTGAAATGTTGTCAACTAAAATTGTGATTTCATTGTAAGTCTATCTCAAGCTGATACAGGAGATGGCTAAAAATCCTGTTCCTCACTCTCTTAATTATTGAACTAGGAAGAACTGCCATGACCATGCACCATAATCCTTACATGAACTTGAATTTGAGCAGAGTGCATGTCAAAGATCTGTGCCTGACGGTGTTGTACTGGTATATTATTGGCTGTTCTCAAGGAAAAAAATTGTGAAACTTCATTAACCTGAGTTAGGATTAGAGATCATAGCTGCCAAGTCATGGTTCATGATCCAGTGCCTACAGCTGACATCTAAACAAGCCTAAACCAGGATGAAGAACCTTTTATTACTATGATTGCCAGCGTCAGAAAGGTGAAGTGCTCCTTTCCAACTCACCACACCCATTTAAATGATTTTTCTTCATAAGAAATTCACTGGCAGTGAAGATTTGAATTTCAAATGGAAAATTCCTGGAATAAGGTTAAATATCCACACTTGGATACAGAAAAGAAATAAAACATTTAATTAATGATGAATGAAAGTAAAATTTGGGATAAAGAATATCATAGAATAAGGAATGAAATGATGAAAAAATTTAAAAATAAACAATATAAGTAGGAAAAAATTTTATAAACTTAAACATTCCTATACTTTAGTTACTAAATTTGAAATATTTCTAATGATGTTCGATTTAATATTTTTTCTGGCAACTTAAAGTCCTGGCTAAACTTCCTAGAGCTATTTATGGACATTTTCCTATGCCTGCCTATAAAAATATATCACAGGGGTATTTTTAACAGCAAAGTCTGCTGGAGACAGTATTTTCTTGATCTATTAAATACCTCTTGCTGTTTTATGTAGCTCATTTGTAAGCATTTGTTTGTGTTCCTTTACCTCCATTGGCATATTTTTTAAAATGTGTTCATTAAAAAATACTATATATGGCTAAAACTTCACTTTACATAATTTCACACAACTGCAGTCATTCTGGTTACTTCTAGAAATAATTTCCAACTGATCCTGAAGAAGAACTGCTTTCTCTTTGATATAAACCAAAGCTGTTGCTATGTTCTTTTTCTTCAGTGTTAGCACAGTGTTCTCTTATTTTTTTTAAATAATTTTTATTGCAATAATGCTGATTGTGACATATAAGCTTTAGGTATTCAGCACAGTTTATAAGTCACAAGAAGTGGTGAGCAAAAAAAGAAAAATAACCTTATCTTTAAAAAAATAAAATTAACTTGGTGGAATGGGAGTTTTGAAAAGGTATGGAATAACATTGTCTACCTCCAAACAGAAATATATTCACATCAGATAGATCAGAAATGGTAAGTAAATTTCATTAAATGGGTTGATCAATTCTCATTGATAAATTGCTAGTGGCTGCCTGGAGAATTTTATTGAGAAGAGTTTTGTAGCTTAACTTCGGCTTAAAAAAGTGTTGAGATTTTGAATTTTTTCAAAGATGACAATGAATTTAGAGGAGTTATGTTTCTATTTGGCAAAAAAAGTTCTGGTTGGTAAGCAATACAAAGGAGAATAGCTTCACCCACTGAATCTTATTCTTTTAAATAAATATACTCATTTTTTTTAAAAAAAAGATGTTTAAGACCTTTAAAGGAAGAATTAATATATTAGTCATGTATACTTGTTATAATTAAGTAATCTAAGTTCTTGGTGAGATTGAGTTATAGGATTGAAAGAGAACTTCATTATGGGAGAAGAAAAGAAATAGTAGAATCTGAGGGCAAGATACACTAGAAGACTTCCCAAAGGGTAAAATTCTTTTAAAAATGGACTCTCTGCATTGCCTTGTCTTATCTAGGTCACAGATGAAAATGTTAAACCGAACCAGGCCTTAGTTTGACACCTGCTAAATATTATTTATGTCTTAAGACTGACGCCAAACCATTTGCAATCATTCTATTTATAAGTTTTCTAAGCACCATTCTAAGTTTCCAGTAGTGCTCTCAGCACTTACGTGATGAACTTGCTTGACAATACTATGTTCTGAAATAACACAGGAATCTCCTTTCTATGACAATAATTCTGGCATGTGATATTGTCTGAGACAAACATTGAAGAGACTTTATTTTAGATTTTCCTGACCCAAATTAGCATAATTTTGTAAAAATGCTTAGCTTCTGTGCACCTTAGAAAGGTAAGGTTAGCACAAATCAGTATTTCCCAATCTTTGGGTCTCAAGTTCCAGAGGCTCCTCTATACTCTCAAGGTTGTACAAATGCATGTGCAACCTGGAATTATCTGAGTGACCTTCACCACAAATGAGATTGTTTAGTTGTAATGCTTAAAAAAGGACTATTGTAAAGGGCAAGAAACACTGGCAGAGGTTATGGACAAATTTTTACCATTCTCTATTAACTTCTGTTCTAAGACCCCACATGTATATTTGGTGAGATTAAGAACAATAATTTTTACTGTACAATAAAGTCACCTTGAGGCATTGAAAGACACAATTAATTAATTTTCTCTGTATATGACTGCTTAATTGGTGGAGTAATTGAATATTGTCTTAAGTTTGTTTCCTTCAGGTTAGTGCCATATAAGATTTTTACTGTATTTTAAATTTTTTCCCTGATAATAATGAAATAAGCATAGATGGGAATATTAAGTTCTGAATTTAATTTAAATGATGTCCTTTTGGTTGACAAATTCTAATGAGAAGCAGGAGCAAAGAGAATTTATTTTTCACTTTTGCCTAAGATGTGGAATGATTTTTCCCAGAACTGAGTGATGGAGTTACAATGTCAACTAACACAAGCTTTGGAATCTTGACTCTGCTGAGCTAGCAACATGATGCCAGATACTCTTTTAATAGTGTCAGGAGATATTTCATCTATGATGTCAAAACTCACAGGACATTTGAGCTAAGAATGTATGTTATGTACTTAGTAGGACACCAAGGAAAGTTCTTCAGGTCATACAGACAAATTGTATTTGGAACTGACGTCTTTGAAAGGTCAAACATTCATTGACATTTTAAAAACTTTAACCTTGATAAATCCTCACACTAACAACATGCATAGGGACCTAAATACAGACTTTTGTGGGTGTGTTAATTGGTGAATGCTAGGAATTGTGGCATCTTTTAACTGTATACAGAAAGATACATATTTTCCTCTTCCTTTTAGTTTATTTTTGTCTTTCAATTTTAAATGGGCCTCCTGTACACAAAATATACATGGCTAATAGTTTTTTAACCCACTTTGCCATTCTATGCCTTTTAATTAGTGAGTTCAAACCATCAACATTTAAAATGATAATTGATACAAACTTTATTATCAGTTATTTTTTTTTATTTTTGATTGTTTTATTTTTCTGTTGTTTCTTTTTCTATTTATTTCTCACTTCTCTTTCTGGATGGCTTCTCTAGTAGTTATTCATCTGTGGACTCTATTCTAGATTTTATGGCTAATGGTTACCACGTAGGGTTTGCTTAAATTATTTTTTTAATGTGACTTTTTTTGGATTTATTTATTTATGCATACAAGAACTGGGGTCTAAGCCAGAGGTGGGGGGGGGGGGCGGGGAGGGTGTTAAGATTCACCAGGGATAGAGTGGGGAGCAGAACAGGCAGATTTACTGCAATACACTGTTGAGGGGAACAATGAGCTAGATAGGAGCACGGGCTGTTGCACCATGTGGTTCTCCTCCCTGGCAGAGGAATGAACTAGTGCTACAGTGGCTACAGACAACTTTATAGTGTTGAGACTTAACCTCTTGCACCACTAGGGAAGCCCCATTTCTTAAATTATTAATTCTGACGTCCATTATGAACTGGTATCTACTCTCTGACATTTATACAGTTTCTGTCTACTTCCTCCATTTTAGTGTTTTGATGATACTCTCTATTCTGGCTCATGCTTCTGGTTTCGTATTCTTAATGTCATTTTACATTTATTGTTTTTTTTCTTGCAGAAAACTTCTATGACCATTTCTAGTAGGGTAGATCTGGTAATGACAAATTCCATTACCATTTGTTTTTCTACAATTCTCATTATTTTACCATCATATTTGAATGTTAATTTTGCAGAATTGAGTATCATGGTGGTAGTTCTTGTCTTTTAGGATTGTGAACAATTTTTTCTACTCTTTTGCCTAAAAAGTGTCTGAGGAGAAAGCTTTTTTGAGTGACTTTGTAAGTCACTTTATTTTCTTTGATTCCTGTAAAATTTTTCTTTAATTGTTAGTTTAACAATGATGTGTCTTGTGTAGGTACTTTTGCATTAAAAAATTTGGGTACTGTTTCTGCTTCCTGGACATCCACATTTCACTCATTCCTTAAATTTAGAAATTTTCAGATATTATTTGCTTTGACTAGGGTCTCTGCTCCCTTTTCTTTTTCCACCTTCTGGGATACCCATTATATTTATGTTTCCTCTTCTAATAGAATCTGATATATCTCATCGAGTTTTCTGATTTTTCCTTTGTCTCAACTTTCTCCTTTTCAGATTAGGTGATTTAAATCTGAGTCTTCTATTTCTGAATGTTTTTTACTGTATGTATAATTTTTAAAGTACGTTTATATTTTTCTGCATTTCATTCAAATTCCCTTTTTGTGTTATTTTAATATTTTTAATCTCAGGTGAAGATCTCTCTTTGTTCTTAGATCTCCTATGTAAGATTTTGTAGCTACCTATCTGCCTTTGACTGACTTTTCATTTAGCATTTTTAATATTATTGTTTTGATGTCTTGTCAGATAGCTACTCTATTTCTGTATCATTTATATTTGCCCCACAACTTTTGTTGTTATCATTTTGCTTTTCCAGCTTGTGCTCAGATTCCTTGCTTCCTAGGCAAGCATGTTGCCTTATTTGCTTTTTTTTTTATTGGAGTACTGTGGGTTTATAGATTTATTTTTTTTTCCTCTTCTTAGTTTACTTTGGCATGAGGTGGTGAACAGAAGTGGAATCTGAGACTTAAATACTCAATCTCAGTTTGAGAAGTGAAGTTGGTCACCTCTGCCTCCTCTCCTTTCCACAGTAAACTCTATTCAATATTTTAGTAGTTGTGTTAGCTTTCCACTCTTCTTCCATTTGCTCCTTTGTCTTGGATCATTATCTGGAGCTTGAGCCTTCTGAGGGGGTGAAGGGGGCTACCTCTGTACCACAAGGTTCTCACTCTGGGACTCAGTTGGGTTTAGCAGGCATAACTAATTCCTGTGGGGCATATGTCACACTCTTTGGCTATGGCTGCAAGCAATGACTATCATCAACCCACTTCCACTTCTGCCAAGTTGTATGTTAGGGAACAAAGCCACAAGACCTGAATGTTGCTTGGTACTTTCTAATGGATTAGTGAGTTATATCACCAGTTCTTCTCTCTGTTATGGAGCTCACAATGGAGCCCACCTTTGCTCAGCCTCTTTTATCACTACTGAGAGGATGGAGAAAAGATTTCTTCACCTCCGTTGGTTGTAGATTTCCCATTGTCTTAGATCATACCTGTTTCTTTTCAAGAGAGCAAATTTTCCTCCAAGGAAGTTCACAGTACCCCAGAGTACCACATTGTGCTTTGGGTTGGCCGACCCCCAGTCCATTCTGCATCTGGGGGTATCTCTCTTCCAGTCAGGCACCTCGTCAAGTCCTTCCATTCCTCGTTAGCAGCCACCAACTTTAGTTCAAGTTCTCCATGGAAATTCCTAGGACTTTATTGGGGGTACCTTCTGGGTCTTTCTTTGAGTAAATGTTTTTTATGCTATTTTTAGGGGAGAAGGGAACCCAGCTTCTCTTATCCTCCATGTTGTGGGTTGATACAATAATCATTATTCTTATGTAGGCTTTGCTATTCAAATTATTCTTCTTTACACATTTTTTTGTTTTCCACCTGAGGCCTTTGTGTTTTAATATCTTTGAAGTCACTCATTTAATCATTCATTTGATCTATTCTATTTCCATACCTTTTTCAGAATTCAATTTCCCTTTTTGATGTCTTTTCAGTATGCATTATTTTTTTTTGAAATCTTCAACTTATATTTTATGTTCATTTTATTTCGTACGTGATTTGTTTTCTTGTATGTCTTTGATTAGCTTTCTGTTTCTTCCACTTTGAATTTCTTTATCATGACAATTTAAAATTCTGTATCTTACTAAAAAATAAAATGTATGCCTCCCTGGTTGCTCAAGGGGTTGAACGCTGCACTGTGGAGCTTTTGCAGTCACTGCAGTGCAAGCTCAATCACAGGCCAGGGAGGGGACGGACCTACGTGGCACAGCAGACCTCTCCTGACTTGCCCACTGCTCCTCTCAGGAGTGTATTTCAGCTGATCTGCCTGTTTGCTCCGCACTCTGTCTCTCACTCTGAACTCTCACTGCCCCGCCCCTAGCCAGTACCCCAGCTCTTGTACACATAACTAGAATTTTTTTTTTTTAAAAAAAGAATCTTTTTAAAAAAAAAGAAAGAGGGGGTCTCCCTGGTGGCGCAGCGGGTTCAGCGCCGCACTGTTGAACGCTGCACTGTGAAGCATCCACGGCACAGCAGCGTAAGTTTGATCCCAAGCCAGGGAGGCACCCACATGGCGCAGCGGACCTCTCCTGTCTCACCCGCTGCTCCCTTCAGCAGTGTATTTCAGTCCCATCTGCCTGTTCTGCTCCCCACTCTGTCTCTGGTGAAACCTCTCACCTCCCGTCACTCTGGCCTGTACCCCAGTTCTTGTATGCATAAATAAATAAATCTTTAAAAAAAAAAAAGAAAGATAAAATGTACTGTTGTTGTGTTTGAATTTTGGAGAGCTGTTCTCTTCTTGTGATGAACATATTTCCTTGATGTCTCAAAAGTACCATGTATATTTTTACCTGCCATTTTGCTGCTTTAGACTTTACTATTTTTAAAAAATGTTATCTGTAACTCTGGTGGCACAAGGGGTTAAATCTCAGCATTACCAGGCTATTGCCAACCACTGCACCACAAGTTCCATCACTGGCAAAGGAACTAATCCACATTGCACAGGGGACCTTTCTGTCTTGCCTGTTGCTCCCCTCAGGGTGCATTTTAGTAGACCTGCTTATTCTGTTTCACCCTGTCTCTGGTGAATCCTCTTACATCCTACACCTCTGGCCTATCTCCCAGCTCTCTATACATAAATAAATAAAATAAATCTTTAAAAAAAAGTATCTGTAGTAGCAAGTAGATTTTCACTACTAATATTACAGCAATCAATGCTGTGGCTATATGTGATTTTTAATTTTTGCCTATATGAGCTTTGGTTGGCTTTAGGAGACTCTATCTTAGAGTTGCTGATTTAGGGTGTGAGTATGTGCCGATAGTGTTCTAGTTATTGTTGTGAATGTCATCTTTGGGAGTGGGGCTTGGCCATAATTGTGGTGCCGCCTGTATTCTTCCTTTCCAGGGTCCCAGACTGAATCTCTGCAATCTGTATATTCTCAGGGCATCACTAGCTCAGTGCCAATCCCAAAGGGTAGGAGTTGGGAGTTGCAATTGAACGCACTGATTTTGTTCTTTTCACTGTGGACTGGCTTGCAAGCATTATAGCAGCAACTCCATACATCTTTTTCCTCAGTCAAAGGTGTATGCTTCCATGCTGTTCAGCTCTTCTCTCTCTAAGGCTACCTAGTGAGCAACACACGACAGGCTTCAGGCTTTTCTCTCCACCAAATTCTTATTTAATGAGGCACAAATTTCCTCAGTGCCCCTTCTGTTATGATCTGTGCTGATCTCCAATGTTTAAGAGGTGAACTACTTTTGTTTTATATCACGTGACCCTCTGAGTGTAGTGTTGGTTGAGCTATCTTTCAGATTATCTCGTGAAAGCAAGGCAAGATCCTCATCTGATGACACATTGGTCCAATCTCTCATTCTCCCTACTTATTAGCCTTCTGGCTCAGTATTGGGCACCATAGAAATAGAAACTGTTCTATGGCAAGGTATAGGTTTCTAAGGTTCAATGTCCATGCCAGTTTGTTTCCTACTAGTTTATAAGTATGCAGTTCAGATCATGACCAGGAATTAAGAGGTTGCCTGGGCATATTTATAGCCAAGGCTCTTCATAGGCTTGAAAAATGAGCATCAGGCTACAATCTACTTATGGGTTAAAGGATACACATGAACTTTCGAATGGAAGAGAGATGCATAGGACAAGATCTGGGGAAAGGGCACAGAGCTTCCATGTACTCCACAGGTACATCATGCTTCCTGAATCTGCATCATACTAAATTTTACTGATAAGAAAAATCCTTGGTATATGAAATGACTCCTCTCAAAAACCCAAGATGTCCCCTTGTTTCTGAATTATTTGACCAGAATAAAAACAACTAAAATTTTTAAGTGTTTTATTCATCCTCACATATCCAAATAGTATACCACTAAATTATTGGGAATTCAGAGTCAATGAAACTACAGAGAGTTGCAGTTAAAGGCAAGAACTCCTCAAGTATTAGCTGTATGAAATGTTTGACAGCTATAATGTATAAGAAATTGTGATTAAGTGATAGTTTAGTTATGGCAAGTGAGGTTGATATTGCCCTCTAGTGGCTCTCTTCTCTCTCTTTCTCTCTCTCTCTCTCTCTCTTTTCTCTCTCTCTCTCTCTCTCTCTCTTTTCTCTCTCTCTCTCTCTCTCTCTCTGTTATCTCTGTCTCTCTTTGTCTCTCTCTCTCTTCAAGTGTCCTAGATATTTCCATGGGAAGTTCCCTATCATTAACAAATAAAAAAAAAGAAAATACTTTCCCATTTAATGTCAATATCATCACCATCATATCTTCCCATAGGTTTCTTTTTTTTTGCATAGAATATTACATTTGACAAAAAAAAAGCATGAAATCACTTATATACAAGTACTTACAAAATACTTTTACCTTTGAAGAAACTTTTAATATAGTTGACGATATGTACATGTATGAATATTATGGTAATATTTTACTACAAATATTAAATAATATTTAATTTACTAGTAAATAATTATTTTACTTTGCTTAATGATAACTGAGGTGATTTTCAGTAGATAGAAAATTTTAAAGAAAAATTTAATGCTGAAGGAGTTACAATGTTAAATTGGCATGGGGAGGAAATGTATATTTTTGCTTAGCTGTGTTTCTTATTTACATAAGTTTTTTCTCCTGAACATCTTCACTTATCTATTTTTTTGGTACATTTATGTATTGTAATATTGCTATTGCAATGCTAGTTAGTATCACTATCATGTCACATAATTGTCATTTATTTTGTTTGTTAGAGGGAATAGCTAAAATCTATTATCAGCATGTTTGATGATTAGAATACAATATTATTAATATTTACTATACAAAACTTGTTTTTAAGCTGTCACAATTGCCTTGCTTGAAGATGAAAGGTTAATAAAATGAAATGTCACCAGTAGTTTTCACTTCTGTTTCGCAGAATTAAAGAGATTATAGGCATAAATGTCACTACAACACCATATTTAGTTTGGAATACATTGTCTTATGTATAAGTGTCCAGAAAATGTCTAAATTTCTGGTAGATTCATATCTCATGACTTCAGATTCCTTGCTCTCAATGGACTGAGTTATATGTTAAACACAGGTCTACAGACTTCAGTGTTAATTCTAAACCATGTTCAGTAAATTCTTATTATACATATGAAAGAATGTAATTTGTTCCAAATATTACAATTGATTTTGAACCCATATGTTATAAGCTATGTGTTTGTAGTCAGGTGATACTTAAAATGACATTATTAAAGAACTTTAAATATCCCTAAGCCTTTAAAGCTTTGCTCATGTCCTGAATGATTATCTTAGTAATAGAGGATTTTTTAAAATTTTAAAATATTTTTTGAGCATAATTTGTAAAATGTTTCTAAGTGTGTTCATTTTAGAGGTCTTGTGACCTCCTATGAGACACTGTCAAAACCCACCCAGACCAGCAGAAGCCTCAGAACCTTCTATAAAACCCCAGCAGTTCCCAACAGGCTGGTGAGACCCCACATCCATACTGGGAAAGGTGATAGAGTGGCTAGAAGCCTCTATCCCCCCATCCCCATGAAAATCTGTTTATGCTCATCCAGAGCAGAGTCCCTGCAACCTTCCATGAAACCCTGCCAGCGGCTCACTAAGACTGGTGAGACCCCTGACTAGTGAGGGGGAAGAGTCATGCCCAGAAGAAGACCTACATATAATAATAGCTGTGTTCTAAAATAATAATGGAAAGAAGGAAAAACTCTACAAAGAGCAACATGAGTCCTCAAAAGAATGCTACAATATTAGAGAACAAATCTCCAGAAACCCACTTCAAAGACATGCAAACATTGTGTTCCTTATAATATACTGGGTATAGTACTGCAAAAATAAAGGAATTCACAGAAATGGAAGAACACCAAGAAAACTCAAAATAAATGAATTTCCTTAGAAATAAGATCAATAAAATTGAAGACAGAGAATGATGACTTAAATAAGGTAAAAATAGAGTTACAAGGTTTAAAAAGAGAAATACAGGAGATGGAAAATTTACAGAAGTAGAAAAGAACAAGTAGAAGGACAAGTCAGTATAATTTATGTCCAAAGATCTGGGATAGAAAAGGAAAAAAGAGAAACAAATTTAAAAAATGAAGAAAAACTCTGAGAATTATCTGACTCCATGAGAAAACACAACATAAGAATAATGGGAATACTAGAGGAGAAGAGAGAGAGAAAGGGACAGAAAATATATTTAAGGAAACAGAAAATATATTTAAGGAAATAATGGAAGGAAATGTCCCTAATCTAGAGAAGGGGATAAATGTACAAATCCAGGAAGTTTAAAGAACCCAGCATACTTGAATAAAGTGAGACTGACAAGACATATAGTAGTGAATCATTCAAAGAGTTCAGGACAGAGAATAATGAACTTGGCCAGGAGGAAGAAACAGATAACCTATAAAGGTACCGTGATGGGGCTAACAACAGTCTTCTCTGAGGAAACACTATGCGTGAGGACGGAATGGAATGGTGTGTTCTGAATACTTAAAGATAAAAACTGCCAGCCAAGAATACTTTATCCTTCAAGACTTCTCCAGATATGAGGGAGGAATAAAAGCCTTTTCATACATAGAGAAGTTCAAGTAGTTTGCAAACACTAAACCACCCCTCAAGAATTATGGAAAATTGCTTACACATTGAAACTAAAAAAGAGGCACATGCACAAAAAACTAAAGAAAGAGATATAACAATAAAAATTAAGAATAAAATAACAGGGCCTCCCTGGTGGCGCAGTGGGTTAAGCAACGCACTATGAAGCAAACCGTAGCCACTGCAGCATGGATTCAATCCCTGCTGCCTGCCAGGCAGGGGACCCACATGGTGTGGCAAACCTCTACTGCTGTGCCCGCTGCTCCCCTCAGTACTCCCATCAGTACTTCCGTTGATCTGCCTGTTCTGCTCCCCACTCTTTGGTGAATCCTCTCACCCCCTCCACACCTCTGACCTGTGCCCCAGTGCTTGTATGCATAAATAAACAAATCTTTAAAAAAAAAGAATAAAATAACAGTAACAGATTATCACATATCAATAATCACTTTAAATATAAATGGACTGAACTCACCAATTTAAAGACACAGAATATTTAAATGGATCAGGAAACAGAATCCAAACTTCTGTTCTCTCCCAGAGACACACCTAATCTCCAAAGACCAGCATAGGCACCAGTAAAGGATTGAAAACAACCCTACAAGTAAATGTTACTCAAAAGAAGGCAGGGACAGCCATACTTTATATCACACAAAATAGTTTTCAAGTTAAAAAAAGGTAAAAACAGACATGGAAGACACTATATAATAATTAAGGAACAATACATGAAGAAGATATAAAATTCATCAACATATATGTACCAAATGAAGGAGCTCCAAAATATACTAGATCACTATTATCAACTCTGAAAAATAAATTGGAAAAGTTCACATTGTGGTAAGAGACTTCAAAAACCCACTCTCACTAATGGATAGACCAAGTAGACAGAAAGTAAATAGGCATATGATAGCCTTACATACAGAATTAGACTTCATAATCATGTAGATATTTGCAGGATACTGAATCTCCCAAAAACAGATTACAATTTTTCCTCAGTGCACAATGGACATTGTCTATAATATACTACATTCTGGGAAACAAAACACATATCAACAAATACATAAAGAATGAAATCTTATCTACTATCTTCTCAGAATATAAAGTTATCAAAGTCGAAATCAACTATCAAAAAAGAAACAGGGAAATTCTTTCATACATGGGGATTGCAAAACACACTAATAAAAAACTACTGCATTAATAAGTATCTAAGAAGAAGAAGAAAAATAGCTTGAAACAAATAAGTAGTGTACACAAACTCTTAAAATGCAATCATCTGAGATTGAGTAGAAAACAAATAGAAACTGTAAACAACCCAATTACATGCAAGGAAATCAAAAGACAAAAAAATTCTCCCAAATAACCAGAGCCCAGGACCAGATGACTTCATAGGTGAATTCTACCAAAACTTCAAAGATGAAGTTTGCTTACATTGCTCAGAATCCTCCAAAAATTTGAGGGGAAATACTTGAAAATACTTTTTATGAGGCCAGCATTATCCTGATATCAAAACCAAACAAAGACAATGCAAAAAAAGAAAATCACAGACAAAGCTCCATAATAAACACAAATGCAAAGCTCCTAATAAAATCCTAGCAAAATAGGGCCTCCCTCGTGGCGCAGTGGGTTAAGCAACACACTATGAAGAAAATCATAGCCACTGCAGCATGAGTTCAATCCCTGCTGCCAGCTGGGGAGGGGACCCACATATCATAACAGACCTCTCCTGCCTCACCCGCTGCTCCCCTCAACAGTGTACTTCAGTCAGTCTGCCTGTTCTACTCCCCACTCTGTCTCTGGTGAATCCTCTCACCTCCCGCTACTCTGGCCTGTACCTCAGCTCTTGTACGCATAAATAAATAAATCTTTTTTTTTTAAAAATCCTAGCAAAATAAATCCATCAATACATTAAAAGAATCACACACCATAACCAAGTGGGATTTAGATTAGGGACACAAGGATTGCTCAATTTCAACTTAATTCACAACAGCAAAAAAGGACAGATAAACATCATATTATCAGATAAATAGATACCAAGTATCTGATAAGATCCAATATTACTTTATGATGACATCTTTCAAAAAATTGGGGATAAATGGAACATAGCTTTACATAATAAAAGCCATTTACCAAAAACTCACACCTAGTATCATTATCAATAGTGAAAAACTGAAAGCTTTCCCACTAAGATCTGGTATAAGACAAAGACAATCACACTGACCATTACTATTCACATAGTATTGGAAATTCTAGCTAGACCAAAAGAAAGCAAAACAAAGAATCCAAATTGGAAAAGGAGAAGTAAAGCTATCATTTTCAGATGACATAATAATATAAATTTCATGATAAGTTCAAGGTTCCACTGAAAAGCTTATCAATTCCTTCCATCTTGACAATTCCTTAACCTCTTTGGACCCTTCAGCAAGGGACTAATTCCCATCTCTGTATCATCCCCTTTAGGTTTAATTTTCTTCTTAATCACATTATTTTCCATAGCCTATAATTTTAAAAACAATGCTACAAGCTGCTCTATTTCTTTTGTCTTACCTCTTCTCACAAAAATTTTTCAGTGTGATCACAATTCTTGACTTTTTCCATACCTTTATCTGGACAACAGAAAAAAATTGGGGGAAAAAGTCACATTAGAGAACATATCAACACCAATAGAAATTTACACTCACCTACTTTATCTGGGTTGTTAGCAGAAACCTGAAATCCTACTGTGTTTCCCTAGGCAACTTGCTTCTGAATTATTTCACATTTCTCTAGTTTGTTGTATTCATAGATTGCTACTCCATAACTTCTCTTTCTCCTAATTTTTGGCTGATGCAGAAGAGTCATCTTCTCTTGTCTTGGCCAGTTTTCCTTCTCTGCCCAGCTATTTATTTTCTCTTGCCTTTCAAGGATCTTAACAGAATGCATTTTACAGAAAGGTTTTCTCATCAATATGTCTATTTGGTTTAATCTTTCTCAGCTTAAAAATTACCCTTCCTAGGTCAACTGTATTGTGAAAGTAGAATTGATCCTTGTGGCAAACTTAACATAGTTTACACAGACATTGTTTATAATGTGTGCACCTAAAATATATATATTATAATGCAATGTTATTTCAATAATTTTTTAATTTTGGAAAAACTACCCTTCCCTCAACTACATATCACATTTTAATGTAAATATTCTCAATATTACAGTCTTATTATAAGTAAAATCTATAAAACATTTTTAGATATAGCTTCATTAATTTTACTTTTCCTATATATTTGAATCTAATTGCATTTCAAAGTATCTCAGGATTAACTAACACCCTACTGCCAGCAGGTGGCTCTGTGTCAAAATGGTAAAAGGGTATCAAAAACATTAATCTTAGAGTATAATATTCTTGTTCAATAATTCATTCTGTTTATGCTTCAATAGTTAGCAGCTGAATATTGTTCAGAAAAGAAAAGAATAAACCAGGAAAACACCATAATAAATTAACAATTCTCAAGTGGACTTCAAATGAGTTTCAGGTTGATAATCAGGAATGTTTTTTAAAAAATGTTGTATCTTTATTTCACCTGCTTATTCATATAGCTAGAACAACAAGAAGGGCAGAATGACACATGCATTTAAAAGGGGCAATTTTTTATATTTATTTTTCTAAGGCTAGAGCAGAAAGGCTTTGAAAATCAATTGTATAGCCAATGAATACATATATTATAAAATACTAATAGAAAAGTCATTTGTGTATACTGCTCATCCCAACAAATAGAACATTATTGTTCTTGAAAAAGTGTACATTTCCCTTTGATCCCAGCAGTAACACTTCTGATTTTCATGTTTATAATTTTGGTATTTCCTTCCTTGTTTCTACTCTTTTGCTACACATTTATTACTCCTAAACATATGTTTGCTTAGTTTTATTGCAAGTGATGTCATATTATATGTATTCTTTTGTAACTTACTTTATTACAAACATTTGCATTTATGATTTTCATCCATTTTGAGATATGTATTCTATTGTATAAACATACCACTATAGATTGTTATTATTACAATTGATTAATAAACTACTTAGGTCTCCTGAGTGTGACCAAGGGAAAGAAGTATATAAAATGATGGCTCCCTGAAACTTAATTTTTAAAGGGCATCTCGAAGAAGGCCAGATAACTGCAGCTTGTGTTCCAAAAAGGAAACTTCAATCTTTTATAGTGAGCAGAAAGCATGCCTGCCTTTCTTTCCAGAAAAGAAGCTATCTCTTGTCTTCCAAGATTGTTCACTTGAAAAGAATGGATATTAGAGAATAGAGACATTGTATTAAATTCTGATCCCCACTGGCATATTCATAAATGTTTAGGTGTCTGAGAAGGTATTATTAAAGTATACTTGGCTACAATTGTTGCTTTATCCACTAATAACTTACTTCCCCTTAAGAAAATGAAATGCTTTAATTTAAATGTAATTTCTAGCAAATAATCATGTTACATTGGTTGTTATGTCTACTTTGGTTTTTGTCAGGTATCGTTAAGCAAAAGACCCTACTGAATGGGAGAAAATATTTGCACATCATACATCTGATGAAGGGCTAGTATACAAGATATACAATGAATTCATACAACTCAACAAAAAGAAAACAAAGAACCCAATCAAAAAATTGGCAGAAGAGCTAGATAGACATTTCTCCAAAGAAAACATATAGATGACCACACGGCATATGAAAAAATGTGCAACATCACTTATCATAGAAATTCAATACAAACTACAGTGAGAAACTACCTTACTCCAGTGAGACAGTCATATATATATATGTATAGGTATATGAATCTATACATATGTATAAACAGTAATAACAAATATTGCCTAGGGTATAGAGAAAAGGAACCCTCCTATACTGTCGGTATGAATGCAGACTGGGAAACAGTATGATAGGGTCTCAAAAGATTAAAAGTGAATATATCCAGTAATTATACTCCCAAGTACCTATCTTAAGAATATAAAATCACTGACTTGAAAAGATATATGCAGTCCATGTTCATGGCAGCACTGTTTTCAATTGCAAATTATGGAAACAACCTAAATACCCAATGACAAAGAAATGGATTAAGACGTTGTGGTAGAGGCCTTCCTGGTGGTGCAAGGGGTTAAGCACCACACTGTGAAGAATCCATAAATACTGCAGCACAGGTTCGATCCCCAACCAGCGAGGTGACCCACATAGTACAGCAGACCTCTCCTACTTTGCCCCCTGCTCCCCTCAGCAGTGTGTATTGCAGTCAGTCCACCTGTTCTGCTCCCCACTCTGTTTGGTGAATCCTCTTACCTCTCACATCTCTGGCCTGTAGCCCAATTCTTGTATGCATAAATAAATAAATCTTTAAAAAAAGTAAGTTGTGGTATATATACATAGAAGAATAATACTCAGCTATAAAAATTGATGAGCTCTTGTCATTTGTGGCAACAGGAATGAACTAAAGGTAATTATGCTTAGTGAAATACATCTGAAGAAGAAAGGCAATATTTAGTGATTCACTAATTTGTGGAATATGGTGAAACAAAATAAAGGAAATAATAAAACAAAACCTAGAAAACTGACTGCAAAACTGAGGTTACTAAAACTAGAGGGTGGGAAGTATGGAACCAAAAAGTGGAAGGGGCCCCAGGATCAATGGTAAAGAAATATGGGTGTTGGTGGTGAGATGGTGTGGTGACTTATTTTTGAACAGGTGTGTTCAAAATAATATGCAGTATGATAGATCAATGTTACAAAAAAAAATTAAAGAATGCAACTTTTAAAAGGGATCGGGAAAAAATAATAATAAAACAAAATTAGAAGGCAACCATAAATCAGAGACATTCTGCAAGGGAGGGGAAGGAAAAGGAATTCAAAACACGGTAGAGAAGAACACAAGGAACTATGGTGATAGTTCACAGGTGAGTTGATGGTGGGAATGTTATGGGAAATACACAGTGATGTAAAAGATATAAAAAATAACAAATTAAAAAATGCAATTTCCATGAGAAAATGAAAAACAAAGTTGTTGATGATGATAAATTTATTATTATCCCTCTAAAAAACATAGATGATACTACAGACAATTACGCTAAATGAAAATAGGTCAAATGGAGTAACACAAATACTCCCTTTATTCACACATTGAAGACAGAGAAAAAAACAAAAGGCTTAGACAAAACCTACCCAAAACAATCCCTAGAAATGTGACTGTAAAACTGAGTTCATGATGGGGGAAAGGGTAGGGTGAAGAACACGGAGTTGGAGATGAATAGGCCCAGTGTGCTTCATGGACTGTTGGTGCTTCTGTGGTAGGTGTGAAGTGATAACATTTATCTGAAGACGTGTGATTCTGTATCTCTAAATCATAAGCAGTATTGTAAACCTATACTACTTCAATAAAAAAGAAGTAATACAAAACAAATACATTTTAACAAATAAATTACCATGAGAAATTTGGCAAGATAATCATAGGAGACACTATGGTCTTCTGCTTGGAAGGGAAGGGATACAAGAGAAAAGAAAGGGAGATTCTTTGTGAAGTTGGATAGGTAGACAGTGTATTCCTTGTAGTAGTGTCTAGATTAAACTTCCACCTATAAAGTTTCTGAGATTTTCTCTTTTTTCTTCTCTTCTCTTTCTCTCTTTCCTTCCTCTCCCTTCCTCCCTCCTTTCTCTCTTTTTTTAATTACAGCATGTGTTTATTTTTTTTACTGTGTCTTTTCTTTTTTTTCCACTACAATCTTTATACCCTTTTGATCCTTTCTCCTTCAATTCCCTTAACCTCATACCTCACTTTATCAGTCTCCATTAATTTTTAAATGTTTTTCTTTGTCAAGTCATTCACTATGTAAATGTCTGAAATTTGTCTTTATCATTCTGACTTTCTTTACCACTGTAATTTCCTTAAACTTCTTCCATTTTGCCATAAATGACATTTCATTAGTCCTTATGGATGAATAATATTCCATTGCGTGGATATATAAAATATTTTCATAAAATTCTAAATCAGTAAGTGCCTAGATTGTTTCCATGTCCTATGTATTCTAAATAATTCTGCAGTAACATTGTGGAGCATATAATATTTTGAGTTGTTTTCATATTATTCAGATAGATGCCCAAGAGTGAGATTGCTGGATCAAAATCTCTTTCTAGTTTCAGTTTTTTAAAGTAAATCAAGATCACTTTCTAAAAGGGCTACCCCATTTATATTCTCATAAACATTGTAACAGTAGTCCTCTTTCTCTGCATCCTTTTGATGTTGGGTTTTTGTTTTGTCTTAAATATAATTACCATTCTTATGGGTGTGAGATGATATAAGATCTGGTTCTGGCTTCTGTTAAGACTAATCTTGTGACCTTAGGCAAATTTCTTGAATTATTTAGGATAAATTCTATGAAATAGCAATTTATTAGGTTCTCAAAATGTTAATAGGGTAATAAATATGAATCATTCATATCTACTGTCATGGTATTTTTAAATAAGAAAAATGGGGCCTCCCTGGTGGCGCAGTGGGTTAAGCAACACACTATGAAGCAAAACGCAGCCACTGCAGCACGAGTTCGATCCCTGCTGCCGGCCAGGGAGGGGACCCACATGGCGCAGCAGACTTCTGCTGCTGTGCCCACTGCTCCCCTCAGCAGTGTACTTCAGTTGATCTGCCTGTTCTGCTCCCCGCTCTCTGTGGTGAATCCTCTCACCCCACCCCACACTCCTCTGGCCTGTACCCCAGTGCTTGTATGCATAAATAAATAAATCTTTAAAAAAATAAATAAATAAATAAGAAAAATGCTCCCAATTTATGTAATAACTATATAAAAATGAAATGAATTTGTAAAAACCAATAATAATTATAGCCAATATACATTGCCTCCTTAGAAAGTTTAGAAATGGAAATTAAATGTTTAATATTTCCCATATATTTATTTATGAACAATAAGTGTCACACTTACTTACCTTTTCTGATTCACTCATATAAGAAGAGCAGATTCACAGAGCCAAATCCTTATGTCCTGGGATATAAACGAGGCTTTATTTGCTCTCCTTGAAAAAGAGGTTTAAATATGAAGTGAAGATAACCATGGTTCTTATTATTCTGTTAGTGCTTGTCTCTGTCACATGGGTAGTTGAAATACTTTTACCATATTAACATGGGTTAATGTAGGATCCTTTAAAAACAATACTCTATCAGAAGAGATAAATATACCTCCATGTTAATTGCTGCACTAATTATAACAACCAAGATTTGGAAAAAGTATCCATTGAGTGATGAATGGATAAAAATGACTGATGATGAATGGAATACTATTCAGCTATAAAACAAACATAGGAAACATAAACACAAAGAAGATGAAATCCTGACATTTGCAATAACATGGATGGGCCTAGAGGGATAATGCTTAATGTGTCAGACAAAGGTGAATACAATGATTTTACTCACATATGGTACAAAAAGAAAGAAATGAATGAACTAAAAGAAACAAATGGTTATATTTTAAAGCCAAATTTGTGGTTACTAGAAGAGAAGAAGGCAGTGTAGTGCATAAATTGGGTAAAAGGGGTCAATTGCACAGTGAAAGAGAAAATTGTAGTCATAGTGGTGAATTTAATGTAATATATACAGATGTTGTTATACTGATGCACTCCTGAATCTTACATAATACTATAATGTAATATCACGTCAATAAAAAATAATAAAGCAAAACAATATTTTACCTATAGAGTGGGTAAAACTGTCAGCTCTCAAAATATCTCCTTTTGGATGATGAATAATAAAGGATTTAATTGTCTAGAAATCCTACAAAGCTGAGCTGTTTATAGAGATCTGTAAAATGAGCCATGTATATTTTTTTAAGATTTTTTTTACTTATTTATGAGTATAAGAGCTGGGGTACAGGCCAGAGTAGCGGGAGGTGAGAGGATTCACCAGAGACAGAGTGGGGAGCAGAACAGGCAGACTGACTGAAACACACTGCTACACTGATGAGGGGAGCAGCAGGCAAGCAGGAGAAGTCTGCTGTGCCATGTGGGTCCCCTCCCTGGCGGCAGGGATCAAACTCGTGCTGCAATGACTGCGGTCTGCTTCACAGTGCATTGCTCAACCCACTGCACCACCAGAGAGGCCCAAGCCATGTATATTTTTAAATGAAGTAAAAGGAAATGTTTTTACCTCAGTAGAAATATATATTGGTTTGAGTAAAATTTTCAAAAGTTCACTCTTCACTTCTCAAAAACAAAAGAAAAATAAAACAATATCCTAAAAAACAATATCCTAAAAAATACATCGAATTCTACTTGGATGGAACTATCACATCTGTTATATTGACTCACAAAGACAGGCTTTTGAGTTATCACCTATTCTTCCTCTTCATTTCTCTGCAGCTCTACAGTGCACTTATTGCTAGCAGATGGTAAAGCACTTTATGTTCTTAAGACATATCCAGGGAAGGAGATTCTATAATGTCTCTTTGGAATTTGTTCAGTACTTTACAACCCTTGCTGACAGGAAACTATTCTTAACCTAAACCCCACAAGGCAACATTTAGACAAATTTCCTTTGGTTCAGTCCTCAGTGGAGATGGAGAACAGCTGGCCACCATCTGTGTAATATTCCTTTATAAATTAGAAGACAGGTCAACTCCCAGTCTTCTTTTCTACCAGATAATAAACCCATTCATTTAACCTGTCCTCATATCACCTATTTGCAAACTCTAAATCATTTTAATACATGCCTGTGAATTCTAAGCATTTCATGTTTCTCATAAATTGTGTACAATTGAGAGTGATTTCTCAGCTCAATCTATAATATCCTGGTATTATATATTCACTTCTAAAAAACACTGAACATTTCTTCACAATCTCTTTTTTCCTGTCATTGCTATCTTATTTTTAGCTATGCTACAGTCTTGAATTAAAAAAAATTAAAGTAATGATGATGGTGTGCCAGTTCACCGTAATTGGTTACTATGATTATGCTGCTACTGCTTCTCACCTTGGTAATCATCATGGGTTCTTGTCTTGTGAAGGTGTAAAAGGGAATTCACAGACTTTTCAGATAAGTAAGCAAAGAGAAACAAACTTTGTCTTGGAAAGTAAATAAAAGTTTAGGAAAAAAGGTAAAGAGTAAAGATTCCCAAGTATATGGTACGTGGAGGGGCAATAAGAGCCGAGGTGGGGTTGAGCCTCAGGGAATATATGCCTTCTTTCCCTGGTTACTCTGAAACTCCATCAATCTCATTGTGATTGGTTAGTTCTCGGTGGTCTCTCTTAATCTGGTGGTCCCACTTAATCTACTACTTTGCCTGTAGAATCTTCCATGTCTGGAATCTTCCTAATTTATATCCATTATCTCCTTTGTTTTTGAATGTCCTTTTGTTTTTACCCTAGGGCGTTAACTAGTTCCCTTTAAAATTTTGTATTTCCTGTCTCCAGATCTTCCCTTCTGTTTTGTTAACCTTAAAATTCTGAAACCTAACTTTTTTAGGGCCCCTCCTGTCCCTGAAACTAATCATCCAGGCATCAGTAACATTGGGTTTTAGCAGTGTATATGCTTCAGGCATGTGCATATACATTATGTTCACCACTAGACATCTATTTGGGTATTTTCCCTCTATACTAGGTTAATTTATGAACATGAATCTTTAAACAAAATTCTGTGTTTTTCCGACTAGGATATAAATATCTTATTATAGTCACAAATATCTTTATTTTGAAATTCTTTTCAATCATAAAATAAAATCTGGACAAAAAAAACAAACTACATTCAACATGAATCCTATGAAGTATTTGGCTTTTAGGTTAATGTTACCTTTAGGTATTGATTTTCCTTTTCCCAGGGAAATAATTCCAGTGAGTACTAACATTAGACAGGTAAACTTTTGGGGCAAAACACAAATACACACACACACATATTGTTTGGAGTATTGATCTACATATCTACTTAAGCTCTGTTTCCTTTGTCTTGTAGGGTAAATGGAAAAGTTATCAGGCTTTTCTGCCCTCCTGCCATTGGTGTGATGATGGATACCTAAGGTCCTTTACTTATGCCTAAGTGGGCATACGCAAGTGGGCGCACCTAAGCTGAGACATGGGCATATAAGGGTGGCATCACGAGGACGCCAGGAGAACAGCAGAGAGGCAGAGAAAGAGAAAGAGAAGAGAGGAGAAAAGGAGGTAGATCAGAAAGAGAGAGAGGCTAGAGAGCCCAGAGAGTGAAGATGTGCTGGGGGCTAGGAGACCTGCCAGCCTCCTGGGCCCCCTGCACCTGTTCCTGCCATGTACCTGATTGCCTCTGATATAATGAAGCAATAAAAGCCTGAAAAAGCCACCAAGGGCTCCGGGACTCCTCCTTGACTGTCTGCTCAGAATTATTGAGAACTTGCTGTGTGCCCTTCCCGGCATTACGGTCTTCTCCAGACAACCCAGAAATGGCACCCTGTGAGTTTGTGCCCTATAACTAGAGCATATGTAACCTGTTCTGTGGCATGATAACATTAGAATATGTCGTTCCTTTTGTGTTTCACCAAAATGTGACTGTGAGCTGTCTCCAATGAAATCATTACCAAAACCACAGAAAAAAATAGTATGCGCAGAGTAGATAAAGCTCACTGATTAGGAACTCACTAAAAGGAGATGACATTCATGCCAGATGTTATTTTGGGGTACTAGGGCATCAGGGTTTCCATTCCTAAGTGATTCTGTTTAAGTCAAGATAAATTATCTGTTCTAGTCATTTCTGTCATTCTGATCTGCAAAAAATTTACATTTGTCCTACAGGACAGTTTTCTAAAAAGCTATGCTGCTTATTATTATGTTGTTCCTAAGGTTTTGCCAACTGCTTACCTGATCATTAAATTTAGCTATTTGGATTATAAGTTTCTCATGACATTGGAAATCATATCAGTTGTTTTCAAAATTGTTTGCTTGCATATACCCAAAGGACTGTTACATTCCTTATTCAACAAATAATTGTAATTTAGAACAATCCATGGACAGGCATTTGTCTATATTTTTAGTATTTATATATCAGTAAGAAAAAAACAAAAAGCAAGATCCTACTTTTAAAGAACTTAGAGTCTGAAAAAAGATAATAAACATAATAGTGAAATTAAATAGTATATGAAAAGGTGATATGTGCTATGAAAAAAAAAGAAGAGGAAATGATAGGTCAGGAATGTAAAATTAGGAGGAAATTATTGGACAGTTTGTGGTTTTAATAAGGTATGAGCAATGCCTTAAAAGAGAGGAGCAGTTAGCCAAGTGGGGATAAGCATTCCAGACGAGGGGAACAAATTATATAAGACCTTAGTGTGGGAACTTACCACACATGTTCAAGATGCTAATATTTCTGGAATAGGGTAAGGGATGAAGTAGTAGAAGGATAATTTAGAAAAATAATGGGAGGACAGATCCTTAGGGGATCTGGCAGCCATTGTTAGAACTTAAATTTTTGATCTGAATTAGATAGGGGATAGAACACTGGAGATTTTAAGCAGAGGAATAAAATGACCTGAACTAAATTTTTAAAGGACCATACTAGTTGCTTTGTTGAGAACAGATCATATGGAGCAAGTGTAGAATAATTCAAGTGAGAAACAATGGTATCTTGGGACAGGCTAATGAAAAGTGATCTCATTGTGGATTATTTTGAAGGTGAGTCACAGATACATTGCATGTAAAACATGAGAGAAAGACAGGAGTTAAGGATGACTCAAACTTTTGAAATTCAGGATAGTAGACTAGGATGGAAATAAACATTTGAGAGTTATAATCAATGTGGACTATTTTATTTAAGGCCCTGTAGTTGAATAAGTTCACTATGGGAATGAGTGAGAAAGTAGATCAAAGACTGAAACACGTGACAGATCAATATTTTGGGGTTAGAGGGAAGAAAAAGAAAAAAATGAAAAAGAGACTGAGAAAGAATTCAGTGAGAGAGGAGAAACACCAAGAGTGAAAATTTTTACATGAAACATTACATCAAAGAGAAAAGATTAGTCAACTATATTAAATCCTACTGATAGATCAAATATGATAAAACAGATCATTGAATTTAGTACTTGTGAAGGTCATTCATGAAATCTATAATAAACATTTTGGGTAATGATTGATGAAAGCCTTGTAGCATTTTGTGAATTAAGATGAGAATGGGAGAAAAGGACTAGGGAAAATAAGTATTGATAATAATTTTGAGTAGTTTTATTAGAAATGAGAGCAAAATAGAATGGTAGTTTTCAGTGTGAGGTTGAAATGAGGATACTTTTAAGAAAGTAAACATAACAGCATGTGTGTGAACAGATGTTTTCTCTCAGTAGACTAGAAATGAGGAATCCAGTGGAGGAAGGTCTGGAAAGAGAACAAAGTGGGGAGAGAGCACAATGGACTATGGTGGAGGACGATGGGTGCTTTGGTGGTGGCTGCACTATAGCCATAATACCTGAAGGTTTGTGGCAGTATCCTATACTTGAAAAATACAAACAGTGATGTCAAACAACATTATCTCAATATGAAAAAGAGAGAAATCATTTGGTACAAAATTTAAAGTTAATGATGGTCATATGTACCAATAGGTAGGAAAGCATTATATATGACAACAATTCTTGGAGGGGAATACCTGCAGTGATAGGAGACTGCAGAGGCATCGTAGTTAAAGGAAATGGCCATGTCTAATCTATGAACCTGGAAGTTAATGGCTGAGGTAGGCCGAAGCTCCACGTCATTAGAGAAGAACTCAAAAAATGGAATTTACTAACCAGATGAAGAGGAGCTGTCATGCTTAGTAGACATTTTTCTTTGTTCTCATTGAACTCTCCCTCTGATAAAAAATATTTTTATTGCCTATAATTAGAAGAGAGAAAAGGAACCACTGCATATAAAAATAAGCATCTCTCCTTGACTCTTAAATCTACACTATTTCTTTATTGAAAATATCCCAATATAGTTCAAAACACCCATTGCTAACTGGCACAATACATATAGCAAAATCCTGTTCTTCTCATTTTTATATAGGGAAGGTTAAGGTGGAAAACTGGCATGACTCCTTGAACAGTCATATTCTCAGACTAATTCATTTTATGGAAAAGTACAGAAGAAAGCTGAGAATAAATAAATTGATTTTCTTAAATATTTACATGTTCACATGCCCCATGGAAAGATTCTGTGTGCCCTACATTGCAGATTATTGACACAGTTAATTGAAAATTTTAAACTCGCTGATTAACATTCTATCTGGGAAAAAAATCTATCGCTTCTCAACACACTTAAAATGAATATTTATTTGTTTGGATTAAAATAAAGATTTCTGGCCCTCCAAGAACCTTTCTGTTCCTGGCCATACCCACTCCCTCTGGGTATACTTTGGCAATGGGTTTTATGCATTCAATTAAAACAGATGTCAAACTGAAAAAAAAAAAAAAGTTTGGAGTAGTCCAGATGGAAAGGGCATTCTTTATCTAAATTCAGACCACAGTTCTATTTGATGTCCTTTCCCATTATGACACTACCTGGCACTGAACTAACTGGACAGTAGATCTACAGATGGGGAAAAAAAAGTCCATCAGATAAGACAGGCCCAAAGAAACTCACCTTTTCTATAGTAGTTGATAAGAAATTTTATCTTGCAGGAAGGTATGAAGGGTTTCAACAGTCTTCAGACAGTTCAAGCAAATACCAACAATGATATAATAGAAACCGGAGTACCTGGATATCCCAAGAAGTTGATGGAGCCTATGACAGATATTGAAGCAAGTCCATTTAGAATCTGACTAATGCAGCTAATCAGCATCAGTGAAGTTTATACCTGGGTAGCTGGGCCTTGAGTCAATAGAACCAACACACAACTTAACCTCTGCAGCTGTTAGGTAGGTATACTGTTCTGTAGAAGGAAAGGATGGCAATTCTTTCTGACAGATGGGGAACATCTAGTAGAGACTTTGTTTCAATTAAAATACAGATTTCTGGACCTCCAAGTACTTTTCTGTTCCTGGCCATACCTACTCCCTCTGGCTATACTTTGGCAATGGGTGTTATGCATTCCACATGAAAGCAGTGTGGTTTGGTAACATACATTTAAAGAGGTGTAATCTTATACCAATAAAACACACCCAGTTTTATAAACTAATGTTACCTCATGAAATAAATAGGTACAGCAGATCTCTCCTGTCTTGCCCGCTGCTCTTCAGCAGTGTATTTCAGTATATCTGCCTGTCTGTTCCCCACTCTGTCCCCACTCCTCTCATACCCCACACCTCTGGCTGACACTCCAGTTCTATTCAAAAATAAATAATCTTAAAAAACAAAAAGACATGTGTGGCTCTACACAAGATATTTAAGTATGGTCATGTGGGCTAAAGATTGATATCACTGCTCTAACCCAGTTTCTTCCTAACTTCAGGTATAATCTGCTTCAAAGAAGCACCATTTCCCATTGGTTAATCTTGTAATATGTCTTCCATATTCACAATTCTAAAATTAGATGATTTATGCACCCCCAAATAATGCTTACACAGGAGAACCTGCAATAGAGTGCTGAGGACAGGGATTCTCATTTCCTTCCCACTGCTGATTTTGAGACTTCTCTTCCTTTGCTCCCTCCACCCACTCCTCTCCTGCTCAGACATTTCTTACCCATCTGATCTGTAATACTTTGATGCAGAGTCTATGAAAAGAAATAGGTGAGTATAAAAGAGGATATGAAGTGGCCAGGTTACAGCTCTCTGTGTTCTTCTCTCCTCTACTGCCTCGTTCTCATTTGTAGGTTCTCTAAAGCTAATCTAAGATCTGCTGTGTTATCTTGAGTTTCTATTCTCTTCTACTGCATAACAGTCCTCCAACTCCAACACTGAAGTGCTGAGGATAGCTTTCCTTTCTGAAGAGAAACAGGAATAATTTTTAATTTTCCTTTAAAGTAAAGTTTATCTTATGTCAGTCCTTTAAGAACAGTACCTAAAAGCCAGCATTATCACTTAAAAGTGGTTTTGTATTTCCTTCGAGACTGTAACACATAGAAAAAAATAAATAAAAAGCAGAGAAGCATCATCTTTATCCCATACCCCAAAAGGCATGACTTAAAATTAAGAGTTATAGTTGGTTTAGAATAATCATTTCAGATAAAATAAGGAATCATTAAGTTCATTTTACAGTTTTCCCTTCCCTCCCTCCCTCTCACCTTCTCTACCTCCTCTTGTAAGGGGAAATCATGTGGTTTCTTGTTCATGAGGGTACAGCTAAGAATTTCCCCCACTCTGCTATGTCCTTGTGTGAGCCAGAATTGATGGCCAGCCCGAGTGACAGCAGCACTTGCCTGGATCTGCCTCAATGGGAGTCATGGGCAGAGAAGCCTATGGTATGGCAGGCCAGCCTGGTGGTCTTCAAACAGTGGCCTGCATTCTAGTCACTTGGGGTCACATCCCCCGAGCACACTGATGGATCTCAGTGTAGGTTGGCTTTGGCTGCACTGGCTGAAGTTTCACTTTTGAATACAAAACTGGAATTGAAAATGGACCGTTCAGGTTAGAGTTCCTGCCATTGCCATTCAAGGATTTTAAGACCATTCAGAATTGTAAATGGGCCAATCAAATTTGTGCTTAACTGTCACCAATCAAATAACTGGAATTGTAAATGGATCAATCAGGTGTGAAAAGTGAGGACACTAGAGGGGATCTATTTGGGACAGCAACCAGCTTGAGCCCATTCATCAGAAGGGACTGATCAGATACATCACACAGCTTCAAGCACACTTGTCTGAAGACTTCAGGACCTTCACAGACCTCCTTAGACCTACATCGCCATTTAACTGACCTCCAACCCTACTTGTGACACCATTTGCTCATAAGCACTGTCATCCTATTCCTGGTTTCTCTAAAAAAGCTGTTGCTATTGGCTTGGGCCTGGCATCTGTAAGAGCTGTAACACTGGTGCCTTTGGCTCTGAGGCCTGCTGTTCATGTTAACAAGCACTGCTGACCTGTCACTGGCTATCTTTAAGAGACATCTGCCACTTCTGATACCCCAGCACTACCTCCTGGTGCTGCTACTGCTGGTATTGTGAAGTCTGGTGTCTGGTGCTGCCCAGCCTGGCCTTTGGTATACTAGTGTTGGGTGCTTCAGTGCCATCTCAGCAGCATCACCTGTGATTACCTCCATCTGCCACAGTGGATTGGGTGCCAGTCCACCACTTATTGCTGTGCTACCAGCTCCAGGTTCTCATTGAGCACACAATGCCATCTTGCCTAAGTGAAGTTTGCTATGAACTAGTGGACAATGCGGACACAATCTGAGGTAAAGCTATTGGTCATTTGTGGCCTTAGAACCTCATTCTTTCTTCCCAATTTCCTTATCTATCTCACTCTTTTGTAAATAAACTATGTTGTTTCTGTACTTTGAGCCTGAGTGTGACTTGGAGTTGTAAGCACATAAGTGAGGACCCATGAACCATGAACCCCACATCTGCAAGGTTTTACTACCTACTTTTTTCTCCCTTATCTAAACAATTATTTATAGAGAACTAGTAGATACTGTGCTATGTTCTAAGTGTACAAAATTTAAAAAGTTATGCTATATTGTTAATGACAAAATTTTCAGTGGTTTAACACAATACTGATTTATTTCTATGTCAAACTCTGATCCAATATTTTGCATGAACTGATTCAGAGCTCCTGTCTCAGTGAGGTCCATCCTTGGACCATCTTTAGTAGGCAGAGAGAGCAAGGAAGAGGGATAGTGGAGACTGTCTTTTTACATAGACTTGAAAGAAGTGTGCACCATTTTTACTATTCTTTCTATTACAACGACAAGGGAAGCTGGAAAACTAATCTACCTATCTGAACTGGAAAGGGGAATGAGAATGCTAGAAACAAGTCAGTCTCAAATTTGCAATAATATAAACTTACATAATACAAAGAATAATTTCTGATATGTAATACTGCTTTCTCTAACTATTAGTTGAATGGGAAAAATTAATTCAGGGAGTGACTATATGACTGGGGATTATGTGATGAGATAAAGAAAAACAGTGGGATAGTATAATAAGAAGTTATGTTTTTACTGTATTTCAATGGGAGATATTTTTAAAATACTCTTTGTATTATAAGATATTGGTTCTAGGATATTATAGCAATTATGCTTACTATTATCCCCAACTCTGTTATGAATTCTTTTTTTCCATAACTTTATTTTTTTATTCATCTTTAAATTTATTTTTTAAATTAATATAATTCATTTATTTATATATAGTTTACATCATTGTTTAATTTTGTATATTTGCTTTCTCCTCTCTGGTGTATAGTCCTCATAGAATTCCCACAACCAATTCACCTGTACACCATTCACTATAGACCCTTGTACTCTTCCCTCCCTTGTTTTGATCCCTCTCCTTTCTCCTTCTCCCTCTCCCTTGTAGAATGTCTCAGATTTTTAGTTGTCTGTTAATTTTGTTTTATTTTTGTTGCTATTATTTCCCCCAAATCTGTTATTTCACTCCCTTATATTCCTCCTATAAGAGAAACCATCCGGTATTTTTCTTTTTCTTTGGATTTATTTCATTGAGCATGATCCCTTCCAGCTCCATCCACATTGCTGTGAATGACATACATTTATCCTTTTTGACTGCTGAGTAATGTTCCATTGTGTAAATATACCATATCTTCTTGATCCAGTCATCTATTTTTGGGCATTTGGGTTGTTTACATAGTTTACCTATTGTAAGTTCTACTGCAGTAAACATAGGGGTGTAGGTATTCTTTTGAATCAATGCTTTTGTGCCCTTTGGGTAGATACCTAGGAGTGGAGTCTAGCTTCATTCTTTTGCATGTACAGTACAGTTTCTCCAACACCATTTATTGAACAAATTGTCTATTTTTAAATCTGTGATTTTAAAGACACAAACTCAGTAATTTGTTGTTTCTGTTGGCTCTTACTCATGATGTCTTGTTTTCATGTTTGTTTAGTAAGCTTTTCTCTTTTCTCAGCTGATTTTTCTTGGACATTTATCCCTTGAGATTCTTTGTGATCATGGTATCTCCCCTGCCAGGTAAGTATCCTTGAGATCCTTTGACAGCGAAATTTACTGTACTCTCTTCTAAAGAGAACTACAACTTGGAATTACTTTAAATTAAATTTATAAATTTTTTTTGGTTATAAATGTAGTGTGCACTTGTGCAACAAATCATATGAGTACAGACTTGAGATAAAGAATTAACAGAAGTTTTCATTTTTCAAGCTTTACAGAAAGTGGCAAATATTATCTCTTAGGATGAAAAATAAATTAAAAAAAAGAATGATCACTATTTTTCTATTTCTCTTAATAAGGATATTGTCCTTCTGGTGTCTGTACTTTATGCCAAGGTCTCAGATCTAAACTTCTATCCTGGTCAGGGCCCAGCTTTGTCTCTTCAGCACATATGTGGTCATTAGAACCCAGTGTTACTTATCCCTTCTTTTTTCTTCGCTTCTGAAGATTCCTGAACTCCTCTGCCAGCATTAATCAGTCAACCTTTAAAAAAAAAGTATACAACATTGTTAGGTGTTTTCTACTAAATAAGAGTTCTCTGAACTTTAGACTGCTATATTTCTAGAAACAAAATTTGAGGTTGGATATCATTCAAGGACTAGACTTTAAAGATTTTTGCATTGTATATTGTATAATGCTTAGGCAAATTGATGGCTTTTATAATATATCTCAGAGTGTTGTAAATGGAAAAATCTATGGAAAGATTCCTGTAAAGGAACCATAAATAGAAATATGAAAATGCAAGTACAGACAGACAAAAGGAAATTACAAAGATAGCTTTTCTCCCAACCTTTCCCAAACCTTTTTAAAAGTTTAAAAAAATAATAATGATAGTAATTAGATATGAGAAAAGATAGTCTAACAATCAGGAAGGTAATTTGACACATGTATTTATACCACAATCAGCAATGTCTGTGTTAAGAGATAATTACAGTTTAAGACATTACATAATTTTAGTAATATACTTACATGATTCTATATGGAGGAGATATTTCCTTACATGCTTAATTTTTTATTTTAATCTTTTTTTTTACTACTTAGGCATAGCAATTTGTACAAAAGCTTAGAAATCATTGTTGCTATCAACTGCCTTACTTTTTGTAAACAATACTCAGTTACTGAAGGTTTTGAGTCAGGATGATATGATTATTTTGCTGTTTAGAAAGATAAATCTAATTACAAAATTAAATATGAATCTGAAGGAGCAAGATTGGAGGCAAGAAGACTGGTTTCTAAGGAACTGACTTAAAGTTCAGTTTACTTTCACTATCTGTGTCTTCAAGTACACTTTGATAGCAATTTTTATTAAACTTGAAAAGTCTGATCGGCAGTTCAGTTGGAATGATCACTGGCTATACTCTACCAATGAGGGTTCCTTAACTGTACTTTTAAAATCATGATACAAAATGAATTATATTAATATGTTAACTGTGTTATAATCATGACCAGGAACAATTGATCAAATGTTCAAACATAACTTTAAAATATTATTAGCAGATGTGAAACACAATAGTCTAGTTAATTTAATATTAATTTCACTTTAAGATTATAATTGTTGTGGCCTGTGTAACTATGGTCCAAATTTAAAGAATGAAACATCTAGCAGAAAAATGTAATATTGTTTTATTTCTATATAGTATGTTTCATATTCATTTACAAAATTTCCTATCCCTATTCCTTTATTTTGATATTAAGGACAGGAGATTAAAGGACAAGTTTACCACATTTGTCCTCAATGTCTTTGCAGTGAGGTAAATACACATATATTCAGCATCTCAATGTTGGTTCTTCCTCCACATTACAACTTATTTTTTTTAAAGTAAAATAAATGAAGTTTATCTCAGAACTGAAAAGTTCTGAAATAGAGTTATCTTTTAAATTTTTTTTATTGAAGTAACATTGCATTGTAACTTCATATAAATTTCAGGAAGGGCACATTATCATTCTTTTACTCAGGGAAGCCCATAAGAAATGGAAAGTTGCATTTCTTTTATCACCACAGTGCTCAGAGACTGAGTATGTTGCTAATGATGTCTGTCTCTCCTCTGGAACAAAAACTGTAACTGATAGAAGAGTTAGAGTTGGAGAGATAAGAGAAAATAGAGAAATGCCTCTAGATACAGTTTTTTTTAAAAAATAAAGATAAAAGATAAAGGGATCATTAAAAGACACTTCAAATTGACTAAGCCTGTTGAATATGGTAACAATGTGGTGGTTATTACATTATTAGTCATTGAGCATTTTGGGAGACTAAAAACAATCAAAGCAAACACAATCAAGGAAATTAAAAGGAAAATTAATTACCCTGTTCTCTCTCTCTCTCATTCTTTCTTTTTTTCTCTCTCTCTCTCACACAAAATGTCACTGATACCCAATGTTTAATAAAGGATAGGTTAGTAAAATGTCTTTTTTTCTAAGAGAAATATTTTAATGGAGAAAGTTATAACTCATTAAAGCAAAATTACCAAACACTTAACTTCTATGTGTCAGGCACATTGGTAGACTCTAGAATACAAATATAAATAAGACATGATTCTGCTCACATATTCGAAGGAAATAAAATTTGTACATTCATTTCTGTTTCTCAAAAAAGAACACCCTCCCAAAAGACAGACATTGGGTATAACTCTTAGTGGATGGAGTGAGGAAAAAGATCATATGCTTGTAGTATTCTGCTTATCTAATACATTAAGATACAGTAATCACTTAGTTTAGTTTTCAAAATAAGAACCGTTATTAGACTATTGGAAGTTTTCATTTCTTTTATCATCAATTTTCTGAGTAGTTCATAATTTCACATTATTTAACTCAATCAGTTAAATACCTCCAAACTTGTAGATTCAGGAAATAAAGGTAAACGTTATTTTTACAAAAAAGTGAAAATATGATGTGTAATACCTCACTATAGCCACTGTTAGATTTCTTAAAGTCAAAGAAAAAGAGCACTAGATGGGGAGTCAAGAGATATAGCCTCTACTCTCGGCTTTGCTGCCAACTCAAAATCTCAGGATACATAAATTATGAATGATGCTGAACTTTATTTTCTTGTGTGATGTTCATCTAGATAATCTTTAAACCATATAAATAATACTGTAAGTAATAACGTGATAATATTTTATTGAATTTCTGTAAAAACTGATTCTGCTTGGGAAAATCACATTAGCAATTCTAATTTGACAACAAGATCACAATCCAGAAACTTAGAACAAAGCAACTGAATCAGAAACATATATTTTGCCCTCTACCATATACTTTTCATTAATTGAAATAAGTATTGTAAAGACCAAAACAAAATTCAAAGAACTTATTTGAGCACAGGGTATAGAGAGGCAAACTCAAAAAAGGAAGCTAGATACAGGCAGGAAATTTATCAAGATGTTCCTGTGTTACAGTTTTAAGATTAAGAGCAGTTTTAAGATTAAGAGCAACATTTTTAAAGACAAACTGCCAGCATTCAAATCCAAAATCTCAATCATTGTGTGGATAAGTTCTGATCCTTAGTTTCATTATTTATCAAAAATAAATAGCAATGTAACATATGTATCCTATAGCCGTGTTGTAAGGATTAAATAAATCAATTCATATGAAACAGAACAATGTCTGGTACCAGTAAGTTATGCAAGCTGTCAGAATTGCTAAGAAGAAATGAAGGGCAATAACTCAGTTAAATTATAACATATGGCCACTGTATTTTAAAATAAATCAAATGTGAAGTTCTGAAGAACTGATTTATTTGATCAAAGATTACTAATTAGTAACTGATTAAAATATTAACTAGAATCTTTATCAATATTGGTATTATATAAAGTGTTCCATTAGCTATAAATTTATCTATACACTAACCTACACTGGAGAAGAATATGGGACTTTTCTTTGGAGGGGAGAGGAAAACTTAATATAAGCATTATTAACCAAGAATTAAAATATTACTTTTGCATTACATTTGAATATAATTGAATAGTAATCACTTTATGCTTGATCAGAATTAAACATATTTAAATGAAGATGCCTATAGCCATCTATAGTATTAAACTGTTGAAATGAAAACAAATTAAACCAAAATCTTCATTAATTATACCTAGACTTATTGCAAAATAACTTATATCATGAAAAAATCTTGGAATATATTCTGCGTCTATAACAGATATAAACCTGGATCAGTTTTGCATTACAAACACATAGTCACTTGGCTCCAGGACGTATTTGGAAATATTTGATGATAATTTGGTTCACAGGACCATCAATTCTGTATTGCGCACTCATCCCCGTGGATTAGAAAGAAACATTATTTGAACAGTGAGCGTACTTTGGCATGGAGATGGACATTGAATCATTAACCAGTTTTCCCTGCAAACATTTTGCACAATGTCTGGGCATCGGACAAAGCAGTCCAATGTGTTTCAATTAAAAGCAGTCATATGGCATCTCTGGTGGAATGATTGTTGGCAAATACAAATATTAAGCACATGTTTTTGAAAGACAATAGGCATTTTCTTGCAACTTGGAATATGACTTTTAACTCAAAACTGAGTTCAATTTGAATGGTATATATTTATTTATTTTAATGAATTGGTAAGAATGTGAGTTATATTTACAATAAATGTTATCCTTCAAAACCAAGCCAAAAACATTCAGACAAGATTTTTGGCAGGAATTAAAGAACTAAAGAACCACTAGTATGGTAATCACTCAAGACTCAAACCAAAAAATAATTTAGAGACTATTTTTCAGATTATTTAAATTCAGTATGAACTGCTTTCTAAAATACTTCCAGTGTTATAAAATATATAATATAAAATTTACCATTTATAGCCATTTTTAAATGCTGATAATTGTATGGAATTAAGTATATTCATATTGTTGTGCATACATTCCCATTATCCATCTCCAGAAATGTTTCATCATCCCAATGGGTGCATAGTTCTAGAATAGATATAAACTTGTCTTTTTAGAATTGATTACCCAAAGTGTGTTTTTGAAGAAATTTTTTATTGTTTTACAGTTTCCTAAAAGAATGTGTATCTGAATACACCATATGAGTTCAATTTGTTCAAATGCATGCTTTGTTATTTCTGTTTGTTTAGTTCTTTGCTTGGGAACACCAGAAAATAGCCCTATTGACGGGGCTATTTGAATAGGAACTTCTCCAAATATGACACAAAAATTGTCAATAAACACATGAAAATATTATCAACATCTCATTACTAGAAAAACACAAATCAAAACAAGTTTGAGATGTCACCCCTCACACCTGTGAGAAAGGCTGTTTTCCAAAAGTAACAACAATAAGTGTTGGAGAGGATCTGGAGAGAAGGGAGCATTTATATACCACTGGTGGGAATATAAATTGGTGCACCTATTATGGAAAACACCATACAGATTCATCAAGATATTGAAAATAAAAATTCTATGCAGTATTCAATATTCCATTTTACCAAATAATTTTAGATCTACTATCATTGTGATGTTATTTTTTTTAAAGTACATCTGAAGAAACTAAGAAAAAGAAAACTCCAATGGTTGAATGCCAAAACTTCAATCTTCATCTCTTTAGCTACACTGGAAAACTAATCTTTCATTTTAAGATAACAGCTTACAGCTAATGTTAGATACAAAATAGAATTAAATAAAATTGCAATTGACCTTTTTTAGTTGGTAGGAATGCTTTGTGTTTTAACTTTTATTTGGGACAGGTATTATCTCACTGAACTTTGTATTGGGTTGGTGAGATTATCTTTATTCTAAACCTAATTTGTAGGGGTCAGTTACCAGAAATTGAGAATCCACAAATGACATGACAACTACAGAGCTCAAAAAGGTAAAAAAAATGGAGTTCCAGCACATTGATAATTCATAAGTCCTATTAGGTGTATAGCCCTTGAGGGAAGGTATCTTGGGGATATGTACACCTGTATGTCACTGATTTCTGGAATAGCGCTAGTGCTCTGTAGCATTCAAGAAATATTTATAGAATTAAAGGATAAACTCTTTCCCACCACCTCACACACACACACACACGCACACACGCACACACACACACATCCTTGTTTCCATCAGCAGGACAGAGATCAAATTATTATTCATTGTCAAAATTTAGTATGATTAACCTATTCAACTGATGGTTTTTGGCCTCTCACCAAATCTTGTGTGGGTTTTAGTAGATGGCCCCAAAATGCATCTCCCTTTTATGTAAAAACAAGTATGTTCTAGACCTGCCTTTCTTGTTCCTCCCTGTGGTGCTACCTTGAACAAGAAAGTTTGACTAATGATGCTATAGCTGAAAAAAACATGAGTGTGTCAGGTGGTGAAGGCTAAGCTTCCCTAAGTTTTACAGAACAGACTGTCCCAAGATGTTCAGAATGGGCCTCTACCGTGTCTAGATATCACACATCACTTTGCTGTAGATTTCAATGTGAAGTTAACTGAGATCCTATAGGCTTAAGAGAAATTTACCATTCCCTTAATTTCCTAAAAAATGAAAATTATCCAGTTTTAAGGTCATCACTGGAAAAATCTATCAGGGAAACCTATACCTAGCTGGACAAACATATAACTAGAGAATATCTGGTCTTTACCATATAAGCCACCCTTCCCCATTATGTTCCCCCTCCTATTCCTTCAAGCCCCAGGAATGTCTTCTCTGCCATATGTAGAGATCTATCTGATTTATCTGAAAGCTTACAGTAGGCACAAGTCACATAAACAAATATTAAGTCAAATAATGAGAAAATGTGATCTATCTGCTATGAATCCACAACAAGAATGGGCAAGAATAAAGGATAACACTATATTATATGTATAAAACATATAAAGAGACTCTTGCAGATCAATAAGAAAAAAAGATGAAAATTCTAATAGAAAAAATACTCTACACTAGGAAGAAATTAACAAAATGAAAATGACAATCAAAAATATTCAACCTCTACATGCAAATGGCCAACAAGCACAAGAGAAAATGCTCAACATCCTTCATTATCAAGGAATGAAAATTAAAACCACAATGAGATATGACCTAATACCAGTAAGAATGGTACGTATCAAAAAAAAAACAACAACAACAAATGTTGGCGAGGATATGGACAAAAAGAAATTTTACTACACTGCTGATGGGAATGCAAGTTAATCCAACCACTATGGAAGGCCATATGGAGGTTCCTCAGTCTACTAAAAATAGAGTTACCATATGACCCAGCAATCCCACTCCTAGGGATCTACCCAAAGGACACAAAAACACTGATCCAAAAGAGCACCTGTTCCCCAATGCTTATTGCAGCACTATTTATAATAGGTAAGACCTGGAAACAACCCAAATGCCCAAAAGTAGATGACTGGGTCAAGAAGATGTGGCACATATATACAATGGAATACTATTCAGCAATCAAAAATGATAAACTAGGGCCTTTTATAGAAACATGGATGGAGCTAGAAGGAATTACACTCAGTGAAATAAGTCAGAAGGCAAGAGAAAAAAATCAGATGACTTCACTCTTAGGAGAAATGTAAAGGAACAATAACTACAAAAATAATAATAATAAGAGAGAGCTCAAGGAAATCAACAATTATAGCCAAAACCAAACAAACAAAAAACACGAGAACAAAAGGTCAAATACAAACCAAAGGGATCATTAGGGGGGTGCAGGATAGAGACAGGGAAGAGGGCAGAAAAAGCATAAGGGTCTGAGGTGATGGTGCACAGGTGAAATGGTGTTGGGGATTCCCTGGGGACTACAAATGTTGTCAAACATAATTAAATAAATCTTAATTTAAAAAAAGTTTTGACAATCAAAAAAAAATACAACAAAAAATGTTCAACCTATTCTCTAATCAGACCTGAGCATTTAAAATACTTATATGATTTTTACCTATAGGGTTGCAAAGAATAAATTAATTAACATTATTTTATATTAGTTAAAGAATGAACTTGTATGACCTTTCTGAATGTTAACTAAGTAATGACAATCATCCTTAAAATGTATATAATTAATTATTCGGTTGTTCTCCTTCTGGAAATTTATTATCTTTAAAAAGAGACACAAAGATTTATACACAAAATATTAGGGGGTAAAAGAAGGAAATGGTCAAACAAGGGCCCCCCTGGTGGCACGAGGGTTTAAACGGCACAAGACTATGAAACTATCTGTAGCCACTGCAGCAGGAGTTCAATCTCCAGGAAGTGAGGTGACCACATGTCATGGCAGACCTCTCCCTCCTGTCATGCCCGCTGCTCCCTCAGCAGTGTATTTCAATATATCTGCTTGTTCTGCTCTCTATTCTGTCTCTGGTGACTCCTCTCACCCACTCTTACCTCTGGCCTGTTTTCAAGTTCTTGTGTGTATAAGTAAATAAATCTTAGAGAAAAAAAAGAAATGACCTAACATATTAAAATTTTTTATTCTCTTTCTTTTGTCTATTATCATCATTTAATGCATGGCATAGCTAAATTAATCATTTTACCTATGTGTTGTATATATATAGCTATATGTCTTTATAGCTATGTAATATCTAATCACAAAGTTTAAAAAATTATGTATAGATTAAAATTACCAAATTTATAATTACCAACATAATGAATTTCTTTTCTGTACTAAAAATGTGTTTTTATTGTGAAATGCCGAAACATGGGATGCAAAAAGATAGATTAAAATGAAAAAAGACAGGCTATCAGGTAAATCATGTTAACACACCTCTGGATTTCATAGTGGACCTTTAAAAGCATTGGATTTATAGCCCCTTTTACATGGATTGTAAATCTTACCACCTAGTACTCTATCAGGAATTGGTTTAGCAGATATTATGAATTTGGAATGGAAGTAAATATATAGTTAATTAATCTAGAGCACTTTCAAGTGGTTTCTAGTAAAGATGGAGCTGGGGTGATCATCCTGGGCTCATAATATTGAGTTTTCCCAATAGGGCATGCACATGGCAGGTTTTAGGGGAAGAGCTTCCCAGTTGCTGCTAGAGGCTATGGAAACTGGACCATAGTCAATGACTACATACATACCTTTCCTTAAATCACCTGATCTATATCTTGTGGAAAATGTCACTTCCAAAATTTTAGACTAGCTTTCCAAAGTATTTTATTGTAAATATTTATTTTTTCTTCTATAATGTTGAAAGAGGTGAGTTGTACGGTTGCATACCAAGGAGTGAGTAAGGGTCAGTAGTCATGGGACCCCTCATGTCCATTCTGCCTCATGGCCATAGATGGTCTAACAGGCACAAGTTATATACCAGGAACTGAGCAAAATGTTGTTACTAAGGTCTCTAGGCTTCTTATCTCAGGTCACCATGCTTCATTCTAGATATATTTTTCTGATAGAAAGGCTATCTCTTGCAAAATATCCTAAATTTGGCAATTCCCCAATTTGCCTTCTTCTAAGTACTTAGGAAGAGTGTTGAAAGTTTCTTGTGACCTTGTAGGGCATCAACTGACTTTAGATAAAAATAATCCATGTGCCAAAGTGATACAGATTGGAAAGGCCTATTCTCAATATCTTGGGGAAAACTATCTTTCAACAAAACCTATCACAATTAAATTTATTAAAATGTATTAAGAAGTACATATTTTAAATAAAATCATGAAATTCTTATCAGTTGTTTAGAAAATATTGCATGAAAATTTTTAGAATTGGGTCATTTAAACAGATACCATAATTAATAATGGGATAAATTTGCATGATAAAGGGACTATATGCACCTGTCTATTAAAGCACTTTTATATAAGAGATGGTGGTTGGCAGAAAAAAAAGGGGAGCCAGAGTTAGTTGTTTCAGGCTCTTACTGAGGACCTAGAGATGGTAATAAAGCAACTTTATCATAGGTAATAATTAAACCTGAAAACTATTACATATACAAAAAATATACAAAAAATAAGGTGCATATATATGTGTGTATATATATAATTAATATGGACTATTACTCAGCTACAAATAAAAAAAATGAACTCTTGCCATTTGTGGCAACATGGATGAAACTGGAGCTTATGCTAAGCAAAATAAACCAGAAGGAGAAAGATAAGTAAAACATGATCTCACTTACATAATCTACTTACATGTGCTATAGAGAAACCAAAGAAAGAGTCAGACAATACCAAACCAAAAACAAACCCTAGAGATATGGCAGTAACACTGTGGTACCAAGAGGGGAAGGGGAAGGATAGAGGGAAGTGGGGAGGGAAGACAATGGACTATGGTGGAGGACTGTAGATGTCTTGGTGGTGGCTATGTAGAGCTAACATACATCTGAAGAGATGCAAACCTATAATAAGTCATATACAGTGTTGTAAACAAATGCTGCCTAAAATATTATTAAAAATAAGTAATATAAAGTGAACATTTGTAAAAAATTAAAAAAGAGATGAACAAGTCCTTACGAATATTTACCAGTGTGAAACAGTTAATCATTGTGTGACTATTAGTTGAATGATAATGTCATGTTAATTGATTACTATGTGTAAACTTTTTATTCCTTGTTTACACAGAAGTATTTGAGAAAATTTGTGCTCTTTGAGAAAAAAGAGAATTTCAAGAGAAAATCAAATGGATTTTGAGGAAATAGTCAAATGATCAAAAACACCCCAGTAAGCAATTAAACAAAGGTGTGATAATTACAGTACCATTATATCTGGTGTTTGTTACACAGGTCATAGAGACTGTGGTAATTTTTAGGAAGCATTCAATTGTTTTCAGACTCACATTTTTCTTTCATTTGGTGTCCACTTATGACAAATTTTAACCATTATATAAATTCCTCCAAACCATAGGCCTAGCAGTAATTCTGAATCTTTCCCCTGACTAAGGTATTTCTTTCTAATTGAGCCCCACCACTTCCCATGGGCTGTTTAAAGTGTTTACAGAAAGAAAATGTGTATACTGCCAGAAAACATATAATTTCCAGTTTTCATGGGCTATGTTCCAGCATTTTGGAAATAATTGATATTTTTCTCTCCATATGGTTCAGGCTCATGAAGAACCAAACTACTTATATTGAAAACATATATCTTGGAAGCCAGAAAAATGTTCTCTAGCATAACTGTTGTTATTTGGATTTTTTGACATTTCAAAATAACTGAAAAATGCTTCTACTTCAGTTACATTACATAAATTATATATATTTTTATAACCTTGACTATCTCTGTGTTCTAAGGATTGCAATTTTATCTAATCCCCTGTAATCATCACTTTCAGTAGAATTCTGTTTCCTTCATAAACACAGGACAGCAGAAAAGTTAGTTTTGTCAGCATAACCAAGATTTCCTTTGTAATAAGCGATTCTCTCTTTGAATTACAAGCCAACCTGAAAAGAATTTTTATCAGAAATCCTATGTTTTTGTTATGAAGGTATACAAAATCAATTTCTAGAATGAAATAGTAAGGAAATCTGCTTAAGAAGACTTGCAATCAGAAATTTATTTGATATTCATTAGACTAATGTTTAATAATTCTAAGAATAAGTGTCTAGAAAATGGAAGAAACCTGCCAGAATAATATATAACACATGTATGTTATACATATATTTATATATCTATATAGATAATTCAAGTGACATTAATAAAATGATCTAATGAAGTGATTAATTGTAAAGACAGTGAAAGTATACTAGCTAGTTCAAATATTAAAATTTCTGCTTTCTAGCTTGGAGATTTTACAAATTAAAACACTGAAGTAATACCAAGTACATGACAAGCACAATTATCAATGCCTGCATTTCTTAGTCCCTTACAGAGTTCTGAAATTTTCTGACAGATTTCTCCAAAATCTCCTTTTTCTAAGGGACTCTCCTACACTGCTAGTAGGAATGCAAACCATTATGGAAAGCTGTGTGGAGTTTCCTCAAACTACTAAAAATGGAGCTTCCATAGGAACCAGTAAGTCTACTCCTAGGAATCTACCCAAAGTATACAAAAGCAACAGTTCAAAAGGATACCTACACCCCTATGTTTATTATTTATTATATCACTATTTACAATAAGTAAGATATGGAAACAACCCAAATGCCCAAAAATAGATGACTAGATCAAGAAGATATGTTATATATCCACAATGGAATACTATTAAGCAATAAAAAAGATAAACTCATGCCATTTGTAGCAACATGGATGGAGCTGGAAAGGATTATGTGTAGTGAAATAAGTCAGAAGGAAAAAGAAAAATATCAGATGGCTTCACTCAAAGGAGGAATGTAAGGGAACCAAATAAGGAACCAGGAAAAAATATATAATAAATCAAAAAAACAAAATTAACATGCAACAGAGACACTCTGCAAGGGAGGGAGTGCAAGAGGGATCAAAACAGAGGAAGGGATGTGTTCTCATACAAGGGACTAAGGTGATGGTGGATGGGTGAATTGGTGGTGGGAATTTTACAGGGACTACATCTGAGAGGAGAAAGCATGCATTGTACAAAAAGGAAGAATGATATAAAAAAATATATAATTAATTTAAATTTAAAAAACATTCTCATAATTACAGGATTTAAAATATATTTAAATAAAATTTAAAAAATGCATTTCAGTAGGCTTCATTAAAAAAATCTCCTTTTTCTACATTTCATGACAAAAATACTTTTTCAGATTAATATATTTTCAAATAAATGAAAAAAATCCAAATAACAAAATATAAATCCAAGATGCAAGACATATACCTACGATGGTGACAGAGGTGGTACCAGGCTTTACTCATGAGAGTGTCATCTGAAAATTAATCAGAGGGCCATTACACCCCCAGAGTCTCATGGCTTGGGGTAAAACTTGAATACCTCTTGGACACTGGATTTCAATCACAGGGTCAGAGGAAACAGAGAAGAGAATCAGACTTTGTTGAATAGCAGGTGGGTGGAGAAGTTGTGCACCAAAGCGTATGATCTGGTGTCGGAATACATTATTGAGCTGCCTTAGCACCAGGGGCTCTGAGGAGGACATAGAAAAATATTGTGTAGCCATACACTGCTAGCTAAGGGAAAAAAAACCAAAGGAGGATCTTGGAGTTCCACACAAGTAGGATCTCTGGTAAGGAGATCAGAGATTGTGCTCTAGACTATACTCCATATACCCACCACTCAGGGCTGGGATGACTTCATGAGTTGCACTGACAGAGAGTAGATTGCTGAGTCTTGGGTCTAGAACCCAAAATGGAGGGACAGGGATAGTGCCACAAGCATGAAGAGGTCCCCCAAAGCAATTATGTACCAGTAGCATGGTCTCTCCAAGCCCTTCTCTCACCCTCTGACCCAGCAAATGCAAAGGCAGGTTGCAGTACCTACTGAAGCCAGCGAAAGCCAAAAATTAAAATCAAATCAACTACATCTCCACCTGTTGGAAATGTAGAAAGAATTCAGCTCTCTAAGTTTTTGCTATAAAAACTTTAAAAATAAGAAAATCTATGGAGCAAAATGGACAGACAAAAAAAACCCAACAACAACATATGGCACCTTAAGCCTTCAAGAAATGTGACTTCATAAGAATAAAATTACTCTGAAGAACCTACCCACAACACATGTAATGTTTTGTCTTCATATTGGATAGTGTTCAATATTGTTAAATAAAGACAATCAGAGAGATGAAAGAAGATGCAGAAAATCAAGAGAGTGTTACAAGAGAAATCAAAAATCTAATCAAAGAGATACAACAAATTGCAGGAAAAAAAAATGAATGACCTAAGAATATAATGTACAGACTATAGAACTTGAAGTTATACATAAGAAAATAATAGATATTCTGGATGGAAACAAATCAATATATGAGATTTAAAAATCTTCTAGAGAAATCCATGGAGGCAGAATAGATTAAATGAAGATTGTATAGAGACTTCTAAGAGAGTAGTACACAAAGAACACAAGTGGAAAATAAGTAGCTATAAAAGGAAAAAAATGAAGATATAATTTGAGGACTATCTTACTCCACTAGGAAAGCCAATATAAAGATAATGTGTATTTCAAAAGGAGAAGAATGAGAGAAGTGACAAACAACTTAAAAAGTCATAATAAAGGAAAACTTCCTAGTTCTAGGAAAGGAAATAAACATACAAGTTTATGAACCATGGACCTGTTCAATGCCTAGTCTCTAGAAAACAATTAACAAATATTAGCTATTTATATTAGTATTTATTTATATCTTGGAATCCTCTTGTCAAAAGATTAGGCAGAACAACGTTTACTCACAATCTTGGAGATAATTACTGTATTCATATATCCATAGTTAGGTGAAGAAAATAGCATTATCACTCTTGAAATCTGAGAAAAAATAGATAACTAAAGATTTTTCAAGTGCATTTCAATTACCCAAATAGATTAGAAGCAAAAAGAGAAACATTTCTCATTTCCTGCCTTCTTGGTCTGAGGTTTAAATACTTTTGTTTTCTATGTATTTAGTTTCTCAGTGACTGACTATTAAGAAGAAATTTTTTGATTAAAGAAATTAAATAAAACTACTCCTACAGCTGAATAAGGCAGCTCTGTGGGTTTCTCCTGGAAACTTCCTTTTTCTTCATCAACAGAGCAGCTAGAAATTGGTTTAGTTTGGCAACTTCCTCTTTACCAAATTAAAGAGGAACTAACATCTGGACTATTTTGAAAACATGACCCTTTCATTATTAAAGAAATATGCAATAATCACTGATATTTATTAAGCAGTAACACTTGACAAGCAACGCAGAGTGACTTAAATATATCATTTCATTTAATCCTTTCCCATCTGAGATACAAAAGGAGTTTTATCATCACCATTTTACAGCTAAGGAAACTGAGAAATAAGGATCTGCCAAAATTTCCAGAGCTGGAAGATGCTGATAATGATATTTCAATTCCTGATTCCAGACGAGTAGTCAGGACTCCAGGCTGGAGGTGTTCACCAGTATCTATACAACCACCTTATTACACAGGTTGAATATAGGGAAAACAAGAACAAATTTCGACTCCGAGTTAAATGTTGGATTTCAATTAGGACCTTGTTAATTAAATACTACTGGGATGAGTTTTATAATTAAGTAGTCACAGGAAATGGTGAGGCTACATTCAATTAAATAGACTTTGAAGTGACTGTGTGGACATTATCATAAAATTGTCACACTTATTCAGTATTACCATACCCGGTAGTCATTCAGGTCATGCACATGAAGAGATTTTTGCATTAACCAGATAGTGTGGTGAGATGATCCACTAGGAGTTTTTACTTTGTACTTCCTTCCCCCATCCAAGCAGTTTGCTCTGTGCTCATTTCCTCAGGAGAGGATGAAGGGAGGTAAAAAATTAAGTTTCCTGGGCCTCCCTGGTGGCCTAGGGGGTTAAGTCTCAGTGCCACCACTGTGATGGCCTGAGTTGGATCCCCAGCCAAGGAGCTAACACACTGGGTGCAGCCCACCTCTCCTGTCTCACCAGCTGCTCCCCTCAGCAGTGTACTTCACAGATCTGCCAGTTATGTTCCTCACTCTGTCTCTGGTGAATCGTCTCACACCCCACACATCTGGCCTATCCCCCAGTTTTTCTATGCAAAAATGAAAAAAAAAAAATTTAAAGTTGCTTGATAACTGTCTTTCTGGCTTTACCTCCCAAAGCCTAACTGCAGAAAAGTCAAGAATTCTTCAGCAGACACTCTTGAAGGCAAATGATCTCCCCTTCTAACAAATTGCTAACAATATTAACAGTCGATAACACTCAAAGATCGCTATGTATTAAAGGTACCATATACTCATTTGTGAAATAAATCAGAGGGAGAATAAAAAAGTGTGATGTTATTTATCTCAACAAATAAAATCTGAATGAGCTAAATAAAACAAAAATAAAATTTTAGAATATATGACCAAATTAGTGATTACCAAATGGAGAAAGGGAAGAGTGGTGGGCAAACGGAGTAAAAGGTCAATTGTATGGAGAAGGATAGAACTGGAATTTTAAAGATGAACTTAATATAGTATATATAGTTATGCTTCAGAATATTGCACTCCTGAAATTTAGATTTTTCGAGCAATATAACTTAAAAAAAAAAAGAAAGAAAACACTGAAGGAGTTATAAATATCATTAGAATACTCTGTGAGGACAAGGATATTTTTCTGTTTTTATTTACTTTACCTCTACTATCCAGAACAATACCTGGCAAAGATGAAGTTCTCAATAAACATTTATTATAAAAGCAATTCCTGTTTAAACATGAAAGAACTGAAGCAAAGAGAGGTTAATAACTTGTTCAGAGTTTAATAAGGTGTTGCTAGACTAGGAAATATGGCAGCTTCCCCACCTGGGTTGGGGGCAGAAGACAGAGGAAGGGAAAGCTGTGGTTTCCACAGGAGCCAGGAACCCATTTGTGTTGCCAGGGAAGTGCAGAGACCTCAGCAAAGAAAGGAAGGTGGTGGCTGGTGGGCATTTGGCAACTTAGGCAGCATCATAAGTGACTAAACTAGAACATTTAGGAACAAAATTGTCAGGTGAGGCTGGGGGAGAGGGGTTACTGCAGAAACAGCAGAGAGCTGCAGGTAAGGAAACTAACTAGGCACACAGAGGTTCAGGTCAGCTGCATCAATCAATGACCATCAATCAAATGGTCACTCCTCTCCTAACCTATCATTCTTTTTTTTAAAAATTATTTTATTTTTACACTGAAGAACTGGGAGATAGGCCAGAGTCGTGCAAGGTGAGAGGATTCACCAGAGAGAGTGGGGAGCAAAACAGGCAAAAATACTGAAACACTGTTGAGAGCAGTGAGAGGAGCAGTGAGAGAAACAGTGTGGGGAGCAAGAGAGGTCTGCTGCGCCATGTGGGTCAGCTCCTTCGTGGGGATATTGAACTTGTGCTGCAGTGGCCAAGGATAGCTTCATAGTGCTGATACTTAACCCTTTGAGCCACCATGGAGGCCCATACCCTATTATTCTTTATTTTTTTTCTCTAGCCAAGTTGAATAGGTTGTATAGCAGAAAATCACTATAGGAAATGAAAAAACTGCAATTTCTTGCATATGATTTTTTTTTTTAATTTGTTCTAAGCGATGGAGGATAAGAACAGAGAATCTGGAAAGAAGGTGCCATAAGACCAGAAACCTGGCTCACAAGGAGTTGGGGGTAGAAGGATTAGCATAGCCATCTCTCCAGTTATAGAAATCAAGATCCTCAGGAGAGTACAGACCTAAAGGTAAAGATATGGAAATTGAGCCCATTGTAGAATCACCTGTCCCTTTCAGATGCTACAGAACTTACTCAAAGTCAACAAGGAAGGCTCCACGAAGGAGGAGGTTAGGCTCTCAAAGCCTGACCACAGAGGGCAAGAATTCTTCAGCAGACACTCTTGAAAGGAAATCATCTCCTCTTTTGGACAAATTGCTAACAGTATTAACAATAACTACCACTCAGAGATCTCTATGCATTAGACACTTTTTAAGGCACCTTTCTATGTGCTCATTAGTGAAATAAGTCAGGTGCATTTCAACATAGAAAACACAATACTGTAGGGAAAAGTCCTGCTCTAATCAGGGTCTGTGACTTCCTCTTTCTTAAGTGATGTTTTCAGTTTGTGAAGCAATAGAGAATTTTATCTCATGGTTTTTCTTTCTTTCTTCTTTTTTTTTTTTTTAAGGGGCCCATTGTCAACTAAGCAATCAACTGCCTACTATTATGGAGCTTATGTTCTACCAGGGGAGAGTGAAAACAAATAAAATACACTATGTTGTCAAACACTGAAATCAAAAAACACAAAACAAATTAGGGATGAGATTGTTGGAGGAGGGTTCTAGTGAAGATGTGGTAAGTCAAGGATCCTCCAAGGACACCAAAGGAAGTGAGTAAACAAGTCATTTGTAAAGTCATCTATTTGTACCCATTCCAGAAGTGCCTTTGTTATAAGACTTAAAAACAAATGAACAGATGCAACAGGCGCTCATTAGCACCTGTAACCGAATTTACCCACTGTATGCAAACTTACTAGGTTATTTATGCACGGAGATCCTGTAAAAGGTCCAGACTAACCAGAATTTCTTGCAGCCTTGAACTGTATGTGAGACTTTTTTTTTTTTTTTTTAAGAAATAAAGGAAGAAACTTGGGTGGAAGTACTACTTCATTCATTGGCTTGTGACTGGCATTCACTTCTTATATAAACTCAAGGGCTGTGACACATGAACCATAGAAGATTCTAGATACTTCAGAGAGAAACAGCACAAGTAAGTGATATGACTGAACTCTACAAAGATAAGAAACAGGATAGTCTTACTCTTGATTTTAGAGTTTTATTTTTACTACTGTCTTACCCTGTATGATTAATGATTGTCTTATAACATATTTCATCTATTTCATTCACTAACCATATTTTTCTCTATATAATGACATCAAATGTTATTTTCTAAGAGAAATATAGGTATGGGAGATTTTTAAGACCTCTCAAAAGACCCTTCAGGTGCATTTTAAAATAGAATATATAGTCAATACCAAAGGAAAATTTCTATTCTAATCAGGGTTTGTCTTGTCTTCCAGCCATTTTACAAGTGGTGTTTTCAGTATGTAAAGTAGCATTTTCTTTTGTAATTTTCCACTTTTTTTTTAGGTTTAGGGATTTTAGTTGTAATAGTTTTTATCATTTTAAGGTGATTTTGTTGAAACATCTCCATGGTTTGAAAGATAGTTGAAGGGATTTATCCCAGTCTAGAAATTTGAACTTGAGCCCCCAAAGGATATTAAATTATTTTTCCTGTGCTAGTGTAATGCAAAGAAGCCATTTAAAATTATACTTAGTTGGACTTTGATAAAAAAATAGAGAGTTCAACTTGTTAATTCAAAATTAAAAATCTGGTTGATCAAAATCAGTTAACAAAGGCTTTTATATTTCTTTACTGTCCTACATTTTTACTTCAACCTGGAAACTTTTCCAGGATTGATCTAGAAATGCCAAGGACTCTGAATGAAAGAAATCAGCATTTTTTATCTCCTGCTATTACAGAGTAATAAAGTGCTGCTATTTAATGTCAACATATGCAAGAAGTTCCTATGTATACAACAGCGTTCCAACAGATTGCTGCCTGAATAGTCCAATTTATGCATTTTTAAACAGTAGCCTATACAGTAGGCAGAGAAGCATCATGCTCTATGGCACCATGTTTTGTTTTTTATGCATACAAGAACTTGGGTACAGGCCAGAGGTGTGGGGGGGTGAGAGGATTCACCAGAGGCAGAATAGGGAACAGAACAGGCAGATTGACTGAAGCACACTGCTGCGGGGAGCAGTGGGCGCAGTAGGAGAGATCTGCTATGCCATGTGGGTCACCTCCCCTGGCCTGCAGCAGGGATCAAACTCTTGCTACAGGGGCTGTGGTTCGCTTCATAGTGCATTGCTTAGCTACTTACCCCACTGCACCACTGGGGAGTCCCCTCTATGGCACCATGTTTTACAAGATTTATTACTGGTCATTGTGAGAGAAGAACTACTGGTAACTCAGAAGTAGCCTTTGCATTTATACTTTAAACTTAAGTGCTATTTTACCAATACCAGACATATATAAAACTGTATTTGAAATTTCCATGTATGCTTGATGTTCCTTGTAGTTAAAAGAGTAAGAACTCAAGTAGATCAAAGTTTCATTAGTAAACTAAATATACATAGCATTTAGGTTTCGGATTGAATTGTGAAATGGCTAATAATTTCTTATTTATAAGTTTTCTACCTATCAAAATTACTATAAAAATCCTATCCCTGTTTTCCAGTATCTGCTGAAATCTTGGAGATGCACAATTTAGTAAATGTATCCTGAAAAACAAGTCTTTAAATTTGGAATTTTGTAGGTGTATAAATTAAAAAATAGACTTTTTCTCAGTAGAAAATATAACTATGCATGTAACAATAGGAATTTGATAATAACAGTACAGCTTTGTTAATGAGTTATGGCTGTTGAAAGGGTGTTTTAAAAGGAAAGATCAGATATTCATGAACCTGGGTCAATCTTAGATGTAAAAATAGATTGTAGAGAAATGCAGATAGTTAGCAAATTATGCTAAGAAATTTTAAATGTCTTTTTTACTTGAGTGAATTGCAATATAAAATATCTTGAATTTTAAGTTAACTACAACCCTTTTACTTTTATTAGGTACTCAGGGGCACACTGTTAGTTATGTGGTGTTTGATCAAATAAGACCAAATGTTTAGGCCAACATTAAATTTTTAAAATTGATCATAATAGGTATTTGTGAACCTATAGACACATATAGTGTTTATGAGGAAAAACGGTATATTTTTTGTTGCTGCAGAACATTGAGATGATAGCAAAAATCAGTTTTAAAAATGGTATAATATTTGTTAAATAAAAACTGAATAAGAATGTTTTTCCTGTTTTGAAGACATTTCTTGTTTTTTTTAAGTATAAAACAAAGATGATTATGATTATGGGAAATGTTTTCTTTGTTCAGAGAGAGATGTATTACTTTTCATTTTTTATTTGTGACATTCATGCCCTCATATCTTTGCTATTATCTATTTCTAAGATCAATGTTTCTAAGAAAAGAGAGAAACAGTCTTACTGCTCTAATGTGAACTCAACTTTGTTTCCAAATTTGGACTTCCTATATGCATATTTCACTCTAAAATTTATCTGAAGCTGTATATCTTGGAAATTTCATTAGTTATGCTAGTGAATTATTCTCTCTAGAGAAAATATTCACTCACATTTGGAGATGTGTGAGCTAGCAACATTTTACCTGGTTAAGTACAGGATTGACTAATGGAATTGGGGCTGTACATGGAGTGATTAAAGTGACTGTTTTGCCACCTCTGCTCCACAACATCTGGGCATGGAAAACCAGGGCCTATCAAAATTGATTTACTAGAAATTGCCATTGCCATTTCCTGGGTTCTGAGGTGGTCTAAAGGAGCAATCAGAAAGTTATTTTTAGGGTATCTCTTCCACAGCCAGAATGCATGAACTGAAGGCATAAACTCAGCAATCTAGATGTTTATCATTTGTGTTTGACCTTTCATATGATACGCATTTAGATAGATGTTGTTTTGAAATATAAAGCCTGAAAGAAACAGGATATATAGGCATATGAATAAATGTTCATATTTTATCATCAAAGAAATACAAGTCAAAATAATAATGAGATACCACCTGACACCTGTGAGAATGGTCCATTTCAAAAAGACCAGAAGCAACAAGTTTTGGTGACGATATGGAGAAAAAGGAATTCACTTACAGTGTTGATAGGAATGTAGACTAGTCTAGCCCCTATGGCAAGCAATATAGAGTTTTCAAAATATTAAAAATAAATCTTATGAGCCACAATTCTACTACTAGGTTTATAGCTGATGAAAGCAAAACACTAATTCAAGGGGACAGATGCACTACTGTAATCATTGCAGCACCATTTACAAATTGTGTAAACAACCAAGTGTCCAATGGCAGATGCGTAGATTAAAAGATATGGTACATATATTACACTTGAATACTACTATCAAAAAAGATGAAATTTTGCCATCTGACAACATGGATAGACCTGGAGATTATGCTGAGTGAAATAAATTAGAAAGAGAAAGAGAAATACCAGATGATTTCATTCATAGGTTGAATACAAAGAAACAAAACAAAGGGACACACAAAACTAAGCCAATACAAACCCCAGAAAGCTGACTGTAGAAATGTGTACAGATGGGGAACAAAAGGTAATGGGGCTCAATGCGTGATGGTGGTGGACTATGGATTCTTGGGTGGTGGCTGTGTTATGGTACATTAATTTAAGGAGGTGACAATGTTATCTGAATAAAAAATATTACATTTTAAAAACATTTTGAGTTATCCTTTAATACCTCAGAAGAAGGTATAAGCTTTCAAAAACCTCCATAGGAGGAATGTGAAAGAACAACAACAAAAAAAAAAAAAAAGAAAAAAAAGAAGAGAAAGCTCAAAGAAATGGGCAATTACAACCAAAAACAAACAAACAAAAAACTCAACAAGATAAAAAGGTCAAAGATAAACCAAAGGGACTAGGTGGGGAGGGAGGGCTGGGAAGGTAAAGAAGGGGATGAGGGCAGAAAGAGCACAAGGGACTGAGGTATGGTGACGGGTGGAATGGTGGTGGGAACTCCCTGGGGACTACAAATGATATCAAATCTATTAGATTTGTCAAATAGATTTAATAAATCTATTAAAAAAAAACCTCTATAGAAAAAAATGGCAACATTTTTATAGGGATTTAAAAATATTCCCATTTTTCTCTTTCCAGAATCACATCATGCCATACTACAAACTCACTTATTTTAACATGAGGGGGAGAGGAGAGATTATTCGTTACATATTTGCATATTTGGACATAAAGTATGAAGACCACAGAATAGAACAAGCTGATTGGCCTGAAATCAAATCAGGTAAGGCATACAAATATGAGATCTTGAAAATGTGGATAAAATGTATTCTCACACCCTTTTGTCTTTCCTCCAGAAAATGAAGGAATATAAAATATCCCCATATAAAATAAACCTCCAGAAATGAAGGTTTTTAGATCTTTTGTAGCATTGCACTGAGAATCAAAAGTTAAGTAAATGTTATGTGACTCATAAACTTTCTGTTAAAGGTGGAAACACAATCTCACAGAAAAGAATATAAATCAATAGGAAGCTTTGTCAGAAGAGCCGAAATGGGTGAACAGTGATGTCAATATTTTTGACAATTGGAATTGCATAGGCTATTAAACATATTTGTAGCAGTTTTACAGTGGGTTAATTATGCTGGAGAAGCAGCAGCAGAAGTAGATGACCTCCTTGGAACTCTGTGGACTCCAGACTTCCATAGACATTTGCTGAGACTCAGCTGCTATACCTACTTCCAGCCCTGCTTCTGACATTTCCTGCAAGGATTACCAATGGGCTTGACCCAGTGTTTTAAAGAGCATCCCACACCCTCTGGTTCTCTGGCGCCACCTTCTAGTGCTGTAGAGTCCATCACTGTCTGATCTGGTAGTGGCCAACTTTCAGACTGCTGCTGTGAACTGTTATGGTTTCACCTCATCTTCCATAAGTGGACTTTGTTTGAGATTACTAGACACCGTGAACACTATCTGGGGTGAGGTAGCCAGCCACTAGTGGCCTTACAAACAAATGGGTCCCAAAGAATAGCAGGACCAGTAATACTTCTATAAAGTAGACTTACAACTAAAAAAGATAATAAGAGACAGAGATGGACACTATGAGCTAGAAGAGAAAAAAAATCCCATTTACAAATGCATCATAAAGAATTCAATACCTACTGGTAAACTCAAAAAAAGATGTGAATGTGGGGAGGTAAGAAATGATGTGAAGGACATATTCAGTGAAAACTGTAAGACAATGTTAAAATAAATACAAGAAGACACACAAAAAAGAAAAGATACTGTTTTTGCATGGATTGGAAAAATAACATTGTCAAAATGTCCGTATTACTCAAAGTATGATACATGTTCAGTGCAACCCTTATTACAGTTTCAATGACATTCTTCAAAGATATGGAACAAATATTACTGTAGTTTACATGGAAACACACATACAAAACCAAACCAAAACAAAAACAAAAATAAACCCTAAAGAGTTAAAACAATCCTGACCAAAAGAGAGAGAGAGAAAGGAGTAATAGTGGTACCGCACTGCCAGACCTCAAACTGTACTACAAAGCTACATAATCAAAAGAGAATATTATTGGTACAAAAAAAACCCACACAGACCATTGGAACAGAGTTCAGAACCCAGAAATAAACCCATACTTCTATGGACATTCAGTCTATGACACAGGAGCCAAGAATGTAAAATGGAAAAAGGAAAGTCTTCAATAAATGGTGTTGGGAAAACTGGACAGCCACATGCTGAAGAATGAATCTAGACCCCTATATTACACCATATACAAGATTTAAAAATTGATAAAAGACTCGAATGTAAGACTTGAATCCATAAAGTGCATAAAAAAAAAACAGGCAAAACAGTACACATCTCCAACAACAAGGAAAATGATAGAGAATATATACATTTTGACCTACATCAAACTCAAAAGTACACATCTCCAACAACAAGGAAAACGATAGAGAATATATACATTTTGACCTACATCAAACTCAAAAGTTTCTGCACAATAAAAAAGAAACAAATCAAAAGAAACACTACTGAATGTAAGGAAATATTTGCACACCATGCTTCTGTCAAGAAACTAATTTTCCAGATCTACAAATAATGCATAAAACTCTTCACCTCATTTGCTAATTTATAAAATGAAACCATATTTAACGCCTACTTCACAGGGTTGTTTTAAATACTAGATAACCTAGTAGACATGTCAAATATTAGCACAACGCTTAGCACAAAGGAAGCAACACCCAAAACTGTTATTTTCTTCTTGAACATTTATTTGGTTTTAAACAAGGTATCATAATTGGTGTTAGCTTTATTTGGGATTTTGTTTTGTTCAATGAAATAGTTCAGGCACCTAGAATAATATTTGACATATCCATCAAGCTTGTACTCTAAGACATCTTTATTCTTGATATGAACTATATTTGCTTGTACTTATCAAGTATGCATATGAAAGACAATTGAAAGTAATGTTGGTACTAGTATACAGGACCTTGAATAATTTTTCTTTCAACATCATTTCATAACACAGCTGATGTTAACCAATTCAGTGTTTTTCAAAAAGCTGCTTTTATTATACTTGTGTCACTTTAGGTCAGAGTTTTTAAGAACCTATGGAATGCATTAAATGAAGACTTACTGTAGTTGTATTATGGTCATGAGGATATATGTGGTAGTTATTTTTATATTCAATTTAGACTTTTTCTCTACTAAATTTTCTACTAATTTCTACTAAATTTTCTACTAATTTCTACTAAATTTCTCTACTAATATTTATGAATCTGTCTTAAATTTGTGCAAATATGTTGCTCTCTATTTAATTTCAGATAGTCTCTCATTAAATATGAATTTGGCAATCCCTTACTGTGACTCAGTGGTAAATCTCTATATTTCTCAGAGTATGGCTTAACAGAATGACTAATTTAATATCTAGTTGAGGTCACAAAAAATAATGAAACCTTTTTAAAAAAAGATGTTTTGGAAAAGCTAAATAATAAATGTATGTAAGTATATTGAATGATATATACTTTTGTATACAGTTATCACTGTAAACTTGGGCTATAGCCCTGTTCTGTTATTAACACGATGGCAGGTCTTCTGACACTCTTTATTTTTTTAAAAAAACATAAAATGTAAAGATTTCACTAGAAAGTGCCTAATGTACCTTTCAGAGTAATTACTCAAGCATTTCATGACTTTGAAATCATGATCTATTAGATCAAGAAGACATGGTAGGGCCTCCCTGGTGGTGCAGTGAGTTAAGCAACATACTATGAAGCAAACCACAGCCACTGCAGCACAAGTTCCATCCCTGCTGCTGGCCAGGGAAAGGACCCACATGGCGTAGGAGACCTCTCCTGCCTCGCCTGCTGCTCCCCTCAGCAGTGTGTTTCAGTCAGTCTGCCTTTTCTGCTCCCCACTCTGTCTCTGGTGAATCCCCTCACCTCCCTGGACTCTGGCCTGTACCTGAGCTCTTGTATGCATAAATAAATAAAGCTTTTTTAAAAAAAAAAGAAGACATGGTATATATACACAGTGGAATACTATTCAGCAATCAAAAAGATAAATTCATTCATGTTATTTGCAGTAACATGAATGGAGCTAGAAGGAATTATGCTCAATGAAATAAGTCAGAAAGAAAGAGAAAAATATTGGATAGCTTCACTTATAGAAGGAATATAGGGCAACTAAATAAGGGATCGGGGGGGAAAATTAAAAAAAATATTGGCAGGCAATAATAGATCAGAGACATTCTGCATGGGGGGGAGAAGGAGAGGGATCAGAACAGGGGAGAGAAGCGCACAGGAGACTATGGTGATGTTGCATGGGTGAATTGGTGGTGGGAATTCTATGGGAACTGCACCTGAAGTGAGGAAGCAAACATTGTACAAAATGAACAATAATGTAAAATAAATATAATTATATTAAATAAAGGGAAAAAATCGTGATCTATTTCAAAAATCACCAGTAAAAATGGAAATATTGTAACTCTTGATTTTGTTATAGGAGTTGAATTCTTTGTTTTATTTTAAGCAATTCCATTTGGCAAAATCCCCATTTTGGAAGTTGATGGACTTATCCTTCACCAGAGCTTAGCAATAGCAAGATACTTGGCAAAAAAAACAGGTAAAAACCTAAAAAAGGTTTTATATTTGTTATTCATTAAATAACTTTATTATTGAACACTTATGCAAGGGAGAATGGAATTAAATGATAGCAAACATTCATCAGTATGCAATTAGGAATTTATTTCTTGTGATAACAATTTTTAAAATTTGTATAATATTCAAATATATAATGCAGTATTATTAACTATTGTCAACCCAGAATGTTATATTCCCACATTTATATTTGGAAGGTTGAATAGTTCACCCTCTTCTTACACCCCTGCCTTTGACAACCACCAATCTGTTTTCTGTATCTATACATTTGCTTTATAAGAGAATATCTTATACTACTTGTCTTTCTCTGTTTGACTTCAATTGTAGTATTTTTTTTAATAGAAAAGCAACATATCTATAACTGTGAGTTTGAGAAACTCATCCTGGGCAAACTCTGTATTTGATTGACATGACTTTGCAGGGATGCACATTTGGATGTCATTGAAACAGTTCAGATATCAGTGGAAAAGGAGTGTTAGAGAAATGGCAATTTTGGAAGGCAGAAGAATAATGACAGTTTGGATATAGTTGTTTTCATAACTCTGTCTTCTCTTCCTTTCTTTAAAGAGCAAAACAAAAAGTTTTCTATTCTTTTCAAAGTCTCTGTCTTCTCCAATCAGTCATAAGTGCCATATAGGCAGGGGATTTATCTCTCATACACTTCAAAGTCACTGTAGGAGCCAAACCACAGTAAGCCCAGTAACTAATTATTGAATGAATGAATATAAAAGAGCTTCTTTGAAGTAGAATGTGATGACTACATTTTAGGATCTATTGAAGGAAATTTCAGTGTCAAAATAATAAGCAGAAACATATCAAAAAAGAGACTGAAAATATGAGCCTGGAATTTAGGACTAACAGTGTTGTGTAAGGAGTCATCTGCATAAAACTGATAGCTGAAGCCTTGAGAATGGAAATCAAAAAGGTTGGAAATCAGTGAAGATAATATGTGGTGCAATTCAATGGGACATTTCATTTCAAGGTGAGAAATAAGAACCAGTATTTGACTGTCACAAAGAACATAGGTCACATGAGAATCTATACATTAAAGCATTCTTTTGGCTTTACTGATGATTCAAGTAGAATTCATCCACTGTCAATATATAGCTTCTAGATTTTTAGTAAAATATATAATTGTACAATAGTAATATATTTTAGAATTCTTCCACACTGAAGAATTTTAAATTTTAAATTTATATCAACTAAAAATTATTTTAAAAACCCAATGATTTCTTAGCAAATGATAATAAATGAATAGTAGGAAAGAAAAAGAGCCTTATTAATTATAGTTTCCAGGAAGAAAACAAAGGTACCTGGCAAAAATTATCTGAAAAAACAAAAAACAACAACAAAAAAAAACCAATTTTAGTAGTGAACATAGTTCAGTAAATACAGATGTTGACTTAATAATGTAAATGTGAGCCTATATAATGTCATAAGTCAATGCTATGTCAATAAAAGTTTTAAAAAACTTAACTATAATGTATGTAAAATTATTCATTGTACTTTTTCTGTATTAGCGAAAATTTGAAACTCACATATTCATTCGGGCTAGTTAATAAGCTCTAGCATTTCTACTTAAAAACCCCTGATAACTGAAAAAGAAGAATGTCCTAAAGGTATGTGTAAGGAAAGAGCTTTAGAATTTATGAGGGAGGTGAATTTCAAGTGGGAAATATATGCTTATTTGCTTGTAATTTCATAAAGAAAGAACAAGAAAAAAGAAACTAATAAAAGTCATTACTAATAAGGGTAGCACGATTAGGAGGATGGGGGCAGGAGTTGAAGGAGTTAATCCTCACTAGGTACTATTTAATATTATTTTGAATCATATGAATGCTGCTTATTAAAAATAAACTTACCTATGTAGATTAAATTAACATATTCTTGGGCATAAAATGGCTTCTCTCTACTCCATAGATTTGGCTGGAAAAACAGAATTGGAACAGTGTCAAGTTGATGCAGTTGTAGACACTTTGGATGACTTCATGTCACGTTTTCCTTGGGCAGAAAAAAAACAAGAGATAAAAGTAATGTGATCTGTTTACTATAAATCATATAATACCTGCTTATAAAATACTTATACAACTCTTTTATGTGTTATAAAAATTTTCTTGTTATCAAAGTAATGTTCATTTATTGTTTTAAAATATCAAATTATACTTTAAAAGCTAAAATGAAGTACAGGCATTCTTTACCTTACCTCTTCACATTACCTATGCTCAGGTGCTAGCCTGTTTTTAATAACTCTTTTAGTATTTTCAGTTCCATATTTCTATATGTAAATGTAACATTCATTAATTCTCTAATTTTAGTTTGTATTGAATTACTATGTTATCTCTTACATAATTAAATGCTCTGCTTCCCTTTCCTGAAATAGTGGCATAATACACACACATATATGTATGCATGTATATATGTATTAAAGTTTTTTGGCTAAATAAATATTCCATGTTTATATTAGTATACCTGTACAAATATTATACAGGAAAGTGTATTGCAGTATATTGTGCCTCAATTATATTTCCTTTTTCATTTTTCTCTCTCAAAATCAGCTATTGTTTCTTCTTATTTGCTTAATTCTTATTTTTATTGCTGAATCTCCCACACTATTATTATTATATTATTATTATAGCCTGCCAACATGAATTTCCAATGTCAGTGATATCAAAAATTATTATTTCCAATATTGTCTTAGAGTTATCTGGTCCAGAAATTCCCATTTCCTTTGCAGCACCATTTAGTTTTCTGCACATCTGTTATTGACTTTCTGTCACTACCAACTCTTTCCCTTGAGTTGGAGTCCTATTTCCTGGATGATATCACTTATCTGGGACACATCCTCCCACTATTCTAAAATTACAATGAATTCTTGATGACAGGTATGATGGTGAGGGTATGGATATGTCTGTCTTGTGGGGGCCCATTGCTTCCATTTAGTTTGCTTATGCTACTGTCTGAGTATACATCTGTCATCCTGGAATATTTATTACACCTTAGGTGTTTCTTTTGAGCCTCTCCTGGATTGAGGAGAGCAATCCTCCAATAGTTTACTCAGCATAGAAAAATATTTGGGGCTTTATGTGAAAATCATGTAATATGATCTTACTTCATCATCATACTTGTTTCACAGTTTGGGTATAGATTTCTAGGTTGAAAGTAATTTTTCTTTAGTATCTACTAGTCTATGGTCTTCTAGCTGTTGAGAAGCAGAGCTGATCTTTGGTTTGTGACATTTGGTTTGTGACCTATTTTTTTCTTCTAAGGACACTTAGCCTTGGAGTTGTAAAATTTTAAAATTAGTATTGGTATGATCATTTTATTTATCATGTTGGGATCTTTCATCTGGCAGTTGTGTCTTTTAATTCTAGGAAGTTTTCTTTAATTATTTCTCTAACAATATTTTCCCCATTTCTTTGTTTCATGCTCCTATAGTTATAATTATTTTTGCTCTGATATTGGGATTTTTCTCTCCTTCCCATCTCTGGCTTTTTGTATTACTTTCCTGAAGAATTCTTCAACTTTCTTCCTCAATCTTTGTGTTGAGTTCTAAATGTCTGATACACATCCACATTACTGGAAGACTGGACTGTGGGTCTCTCTTTTCAGTGGTGTTCAGTATAGATTAGGAACCCTCTAGCATTTAGAAAGTTTCTTTCCTTTCTGATGAAATATTAGTTGAAAGGAGTTCAACTGAAACTATAACTAAAGGAAATAATATGCTTGCAGAAAAATCTCAAGGATAGTATGGCAAGCAACAGTAGTAGCTGTTGGATCAGACTCTAAAGAGTCTGGTGAGATTCAACCAATTAGTGTGAAAGTTGGAGGTAAAATTCTTCTTCCAGCATATGAAAGCACCAGAGTAGTTCTAGGCAGCAAGGATCATTTCTTATCTAGACATGGTGAATTTCTTGGAAAATATGTAGACTGATGTGTTTTGGCCTCTTTTTCTCAGGAGTCATACCACTTTTAATAATCTATGATAAAGCATAGGTAAATTAAAAAGTTTACTGAAAACTCTCAGCATGAAAATAGGGTTTGCGGACTTCCAGCATCACATCATTAAGCCAGCTGGGACTTCTTCCCAATAGTACTATTTTATGGCCAACAGGCATATGAAAAATGTTCAATATCTCTCATAATCAGGGAAATGCAAATCAAAACCAGATGAGATACCACCTTACACCAGTGAGTATGGCACACATTCAGAAAAAAAAGCAATAAGTGTTGATGAGGATGTGGAGAAAAAGGAATTCTCCTACAATGCTGGTGGGAATGAGAACTAGTCCAACCACTATGGAAAGCTGTATGGAGGTTTCTTAGACTACTAGAAATGGAGCTACCATACGACCAGCAGCCCCACTCCTAGAGATCTACCCAAAGGACACAAAAAACACTAATGCAAAAGAATACCTGTACCCCTATGGTTATTGCAGCACTATTTATAATAGGTAAGACTTGGAAACAACCTAGATGTCCAAAAATAGATGACTGGATCAAGAAGATATGGTAAATGTTCATGGAATACTATTCAGCAATCAAAAAAGATAAGTTCACAACATTCGCAGTAATATGGATAAAGCTAGAAGGGATTGTGCTCAGTGAAATAAGTCAGAAGGAAAAAGAAAAACATCAAAATATCAGATGGTATCACTTCTAGGAGGAATACAGAGGAACCAAATAAGGTATTAGGGAAAAATAATAATAGTAAAAAACATAACAAAACAAAAATAAACAGACAACTATAAATCAGAGACATTCTGCAGGGGAGGGAGAAAGAGAGGGATCCAAAAGAGGGAGGAAATAGCACAAGGGACTATAGTGATGATCCATGGGTGAGCTGGTGGTAGAAATTCTATGGGGACGACACCAAAGAAAAGAAAGCAAACATTGTAAAAAAAAAAAAAAACCCAATGATATCAAATATAATAAATATTTTTAACAATTACTATTTTAGAGCTCTCCGCTTGTAATGAAGAATCCCTGGAGAAGACTTCCAATATCTTTCATGAGATAAAGTCTATGTTCTGGAACAAGGCGAGAGAAGGCTAAAATTTAGGTTTTATTATAAATATATTAACTTAATCCCCTTTTTAATAATTAGATATAACTCCCAACTCAGAGTAATATAAAACAACAACAAAACAAAAAGCTCAGAGATGGGAAATAAAGATACAGTATCTGATTAACAGGAACTATATAATAGTCTGCTTTAACTTTTCTAAACTTATGTTAAGGATGGGGAAGAGGCTGTTATCTAGCAGGCTGAGATGAAGGAGTAACTCTCATGCCAAAACTACTTTCAGGTTTCCTCTGTTCCACATTTTATGGCCTCCTTAACTCTCTATCCCCATTCTAGATAAACCAACATTTCCTGAACCATTAAGTTTTATGGGGTAGTTAGTGCTAGTTTTTAGATTTTTCTTTACAGGCAATATCCATCTATTTTGTAGGTTCAAATTTTGTTTGTTCTTGTCTTATTTTCCATGACTTTGTGCCTTCTATCTTTTCAAGAGTAAGCATTTAACATGGTTTAGGGATGAAAACAATTGGTATGTCAAACCCATCATTTTTATCCAGAATTGTAAATATAACTTTTTGACTATTTGAAGGGTGATTTCCTTAGAGCACTTGTCATAATCTATATTTTAAAATGTGTTTACTTGCTGTTTGTCTCCTCAAACAGAATGTGTCTTTATTATTCCTGGTATACCCCACAATTATCAGTGTGTTTTGCAAAGTAGGCACTAAATACTTGTCAAATGAGTGATAGAGAGCTAAGATCATCAAATACCATGGGTTAGTGTTACTTTGGTCTCTGTACCTGTATTTTTTCAGTTAATTCTCTATCTCCTTCCATAAGATAAGACATTCTTACTGTCATGCTAACTTCCCAGATGAAGTGAGAAACAGAGTGGTTATGGAGTTGCACAGCAAGATGGCACTCCTGCAGAACTGATAACAATAGCCTCATCGCCTGTGTGTGCTATTTCTTAAACTAGTGATGACATACCGAAGCATCCTTTAGGAATGAACTATTGTTATCCTCATTTTCCTAATGAGGAAAAGGAGCAGGTAAATGTAACTTGCCTATAGCTATTTAGTGTGGTTTATTCTGAGGCTATTTACTTATACACAAGGAATTCAAAACTGGGCTCCATGTTATTTTATTTGTTTTTAAGATTTTATTATTTATTTCTAGAAGAAATGGTGTGTAGGACAGAGGTGTGGGGCAGGGAGTGGAGGTGGGGTGGGATTGAGGTGAGAGGATTCACCAGAGAGAGAGGGAAGAACAAGCAGATTTATGATATACACTGTTGAGGGGAGCAGCAGGTGAGACAGGAGAGGTCTGCTGTGCCATGTGGGTTAGCTCCCTGGCTGGGGATCAAACTCAGTGTGCCATGGTAGGCCACTGTGGTGATAGTGCTGAGACTTAACCCCTAGGCCACCAGGGAGGCCCAGCTCCATGTCTTAAGTACAGGGCATAATGTTATAGCGTCAGCAGCTGCTCAGAACAGACTTATATGAATATTTACAAACACAGCACTGTTTATGGACAATGTCCAAAAGCCATAGCACAGAATAAAATGGTATGCTCACTAATTTGAGAATTTTTTAATTCTATGTACCATTTACTGCATTAGGACCATCTGATTTGAGTAGAGATATTTGAGACATAAAAGTATTCATATTTATTTTTTCTTTGATGCCAGAGTTAGACACACACATACACACACACACACTTTTTTTTTTTTTCTCATCAGGCAACATCTTAAGTAAAAGCTCAGCTTTGATGGTAGAAATACAAAAAAGACTTTCTGGTGTAAATATATTTGGTACCTTGGAGTCACACCACTAAGATTAAATTTGGATTCCTTTTTACTAGTTGTTGCTCCCCCCCCATCTAAAGTCCAAACTCTTTGTCTGTAAATAAGATATACAGTAAAAGTTACTATAAAATAGTTGGGAAGATTAAATTGCAGTATTGCAGTATCTGTAGCTATGACTATGTAGTACATGTTTAATACACATTAGCGCTTACGATTAATACTGGGTCATATTGTTTACTGTTCATTGTCTATGAATTTATCAGGTCTCCCTCTCTATTTCTCTATTTTTTTTCCCTTTTATTTGTCAGAGGTGGCATCTGTATTTTACATATCCTTAAAAATGCAGAGAGAGTAAATACATAATACCCAACTTAGAAAAAAAGTATCTAAAAGTTTGTCATGCCAAAGACCTCACTGATTGTCAGTCTAACGTTTATCAACTCTCCCTCTCTTTTCTTTATTCTAAGCTTTTCTGTGGGTCCCATAACAGAAGCCATTTCTCAGAGGAAAATAAGCTTTGAATGTTTAAGATAACATTCTACATTTTTATTAGAATAACAATGCTCTTACTTATCACTATCTCAAAATTTTTTTTCAGGGTAATGACAATCCAAATCCATAAATAAATCATATGAAGGGAGAACATGGTATGGATATATTGCAGATAGCTATAAACTAACTAATAAGAAGGACCTGGCTAGTGTACAAAAATGAAAAATGCATTTTTTTTGTAGTTCACTGCCTACTCACCCAGTGGTGGGTTGCACTACTGCCACCTGGCGGCAGATAAAATTTAAAGAACAAAAATTCTATCAATATTAAATGTTCCTTAAAAATCTACCAAATACACATAATTATGTTTCCCTATTGGTTGCTAAAATTCCACTTCAAAATTTTTAAAAATTTAAAATTTAAACTTAACTGATAAGGTAAAAATTCTCTTTGGATATTGATCACCTGACAAACCTGGAACTTAACAATTTGTCCTTTCTCTCTGGTGTCTTGTTGTTTACCCAAAGTATCTGTTTTCATTTCCTCTTATGAAGAACAGTGTGGGGATGAAGGATGAACAGGATTGAGAGGGTGTTATTGGCCCAGTTCTGGTATTAAATACTTTTGGGAGTCAGATTAAAAAATAATGCTTTGTAGAAATATACATTCCTCACCTAACCCTCAAAAAATTATTTGAGTTATAGCAATGACTTTTCAAGATGGAACAAACCTTTAACCTTGTAACTCTCTGGAAGAGGACATAGGAAATGTCTGAGTCCTCCAAACATAAGAGTGGCAGTCAAGGGTTTACTAGCAAATGCATTTTTATATGGACACATCTGGGAAAAAGAATGCATAAACAGAGCTTGTCTTCATTATGCTATTTTGGCGAGTATTTTTAAAAATGACTTAAATAGTAATGATTATATTGTTTACTAATTTACATTTCATTAATTTCATAACATTACATTTCATTCCCTAAACTTGTAAAGAGACACTGGGTTAAAAAATTAGAAATAAAGAGAACAGATATTTGGGGGATACTACACATACATAGACATCTTTATACCTTAAGTCGTGGAAATGAACATTAGAAAAAGTAACAAAAGTACCCAGGTGAACATACCTGGGTTTTAGGGAAGCTGCTGTGGCTACTTTCTATCCCATTCAATACCCTCCTGTTTCTGGATGTCCTTAGACAGTCAAATTGGTCATTACCTTTCCAGTTGCTGCTGAGCGAAGCTGAGTGAGCTGTGAGAAATGCCTTCAGGCTCTGAGCCCTTGCTTCTCAGCTCAAAAATTCTGTGTAAGGAGCAGGACTTGCATTATTTTATTTTAAAATATGACCATATTATAAAGAGCCTTATGTATGAAGGTGGTATAGACAGTGAAAAGAATATAATGTCAAAGTAATAAACATTCCAAATTTTAGTTGGTGAATGTTTTGTTGGTAGGTGTGATGCAGAAATATACATCTGAAGAGGTGTGACCCCTCACCTCTAAATCATATACAGTGTTGTAAATCAATGCTACCTCAAGAAAAAGAGAAAATTCAATAAAAAATAAAGCTTCTATTTTAAAACACACACACATACATCAGCAAAAAGCTTTTGTAAACTACATTCCACAAATATAAGGCACTGATGTGTAACAACTTCTATTACCTAGCTAAGTAAATATAATAACAGGTAATAAAAATTAGCGAATTGGTGAGGTAGTTATCCACTATCTGACTTACCTTAATAGAGATTACATTTTATTATACCTCACTTATTTTATATGTATTAATATTATAAATTATTATGTATTTAATTTTTGAGTTTGGCTTACATTTCATATATAAGATACAAAACAGTCAAATTTTTCATATACAAACAAACACTTCTAACCAAGAAAGAGATCATGAATAATGTATTTAGAAATTCAAGTGACAAAACAAAAAAAAATTAAAAATATATATTTGTTAGTTTTTCTTCAGGATATTATTTAGTTAGCAACATTACCTTAAATAATGAATCAAAAGGGAGCACCTAGATAGTGGGTTTTAGAAATAATAACCAAGGCAGGAAAATCTCTTGTCAATTCAGAGAAAACCAAGATGACCCTAGAACAGAATGATTCAATGGAATTTTTTATGTTAAATGCAATTGATGGAGATTATGAATAGAAAATTTAGAATGAATGCTCACAAGACCAGATACTGAAGGTGAGGGTAGAAATGCTTGACATAGTCATTAAACCAGCCGTGGAAATGAAAAATCTTTAGGCACCAGCTACTGTACCCAGTATCAGTACTGCTATAGAAAGTATCCAGAGGGGCAGACCAGAGGCAGAGATCTGGAGATTGAGGGCCATTGTAGAGAATCACCAGTCCTTACAAATCAACCTAGTCACACCCTAGAAGTAATTAACAATAGATAACAACCCCATAAAGGAATGAAAACTTCCCTAAAAGAAGAAGACTGCATTAGTTCAATTTCTGCATTGGCAAGATTCAGTTCTTCTACCACATGTGACTATGCAGGTGTTTTTAGCCTTCCTCTGCCACCCCACCCACCCAAACTTTTCCTTTGCAAACCAGCAGCAATTACTCTTTTACCCATCAGTCACTATGCAGGTGCCTCTTTTTATCTTTCTCCTTTTCCTAATAAACTTGTCTTATTAAAATATAACTTTTGCCTATATCTGTGCAGGTATCTTTGCCTCCTGGGTAAAGATGCTGTGTGCTGCTGAAAGGGGAACTCTAGTAACCCAAGGGCCCTGTTGGGAGAATGGATGCTCGTGGGTCCAGGGGTGTGCTCCAGTTAGGAATAATGTGAGAGCAAACAAGTGTGGGTTTATTGAAGCAAGAGGAAAGAACTCCTGACAGCAGGAGGGGGTCCCGGGGTGGATGCCCATTTTACCCTATCTATAACTATGTACTATCAGACTTCCTGTTTCTCAATGTGCCACACTATTGATTAGGCACTAGGTGGTAAGGAAGTTTCGAGGTGGTTGTTTTGCTGTTCCTCATTTGTCCTGTAACCAGATTTACTCTAGGTAGTGGCTAGCTCAGCAGCATTTCAGCAAAACACTTCTGTTTTTCTGGGAGCTGTTTTGTTCCTTCCCTTCCTATATTGTTTAAAACTATTGTCCTGTGTCTCTGCCTTTCTGGTTCCACCAGTCCCCTTGGTCTCAATCCTTCTCAACCCCGTTCTCTGAACCCAACACCTCTCCAAATTGACATCACAATGGTGATATTAGCAGGCAGAATGGAGGCACCTGAAGACTCCCAATCCTACACACTCTAAATGCGTTCTGCTACACCCCACATAGACAAAACATACTTAGTGTATAAAGCCTCAATAGAAATAACTTTAATAGGGTTAGTCTGCATAGAGAGCAAGAAGAGAAAAATGATAGTAGTACTCAATGAAGAACCCCAAATTACCCATCCCTTGTGGGAATGTAACTTGACAATTGTAAATAGTCTGAATGAATGTGCATGCATGCATCATTTCAAATTAGTGACCAAAGTATTTATTTTTTAATCCATGAGTAATAAAGACTATTAAGACTCAGAGTCAGACCTGAATCCCTGGAGTGTGAGAAATTTGAAACAAACAAACAAACATGTAGAACCCTCTGTTTATTTCTGAACTCATGTGGGAGAGCAAAAATGGAAAAATCTAATTCCTTTTCAAATCACATTTTTTTCTTCCTTTTTCTTAAAATGACCTTTTTCTCCCTCTTCTAGGATAAGATATTTAATGAGCTGCTTACATCTGATGTACCTCATCTTCTGCGAGATTTGGACACATATTTAGGGGAAAAAGAGTGGCTTGTTGGTAACTCTGTGAGTATGTTTTACATTTTGAAAAATACAAGCAAATAGACAACATGGTGGATTAGAGAAGTTGGGTTCCCCTTCTCCCTTAAAATTAACTACTAAAACAATAATATTAGCTCAAAGAAAGAATCAGAAGTTCCGCTGATTGAGTCCCAGGACTTTCTCTTGGAGAAATCAAAAGTAAGGTTGGAGGTTGCTGATGAGAAGAAGTGGGAGGAAGCAAAGAGGGGCATGACTGGGGGTGGGGTAGTAACCCAGCCAGCAGAATGAGGTGGAATTCAGCAATCTGAGTCATATTAGGACAACCTGGAGCACTGTAAAGTATCCTGGAGGATTGTTGCTCACATGTGGGCACAGGTCCAACTGCAGGGCAGTGTGAACTCTGGGTACAGATCTGAACCTGGTACATTGGAAACATTTCTACTGGTGAAATGGTATACTCCACCCTATTTCTCAGCCAGAAGAAAGCAATGAGACACCAGGCTGGGCTTCACTGAGGAGAGAAGGACTTGTGAGATAGCTCATAAATCTCTTGGGAAAATGACAAATGGTACAAAGATTTTGCAGCCCCAAAGATGCAAGATGGCAGTAGTTGGAATTGTGTAAAATAGCCATTGTTGGAAACCACAACTAGACAAAGCAGCATACACCACATGTGGATTTCAAGCCACATGCCTTCCAAGCCCAACTTGGTCTAGTGCAATGAGCCTCGTTATCCAGAACTTGCTCCTCCACTAAGAAACTAAACCTGCACAGATCACAGACCCACAGTAGAAAGGAACAGCACACGTGGTAAGAAGTTAGGACAACTAAAAGTTGAACAGAGCTCCCTGTGGGGAGAAAGGAGTGGAGGTAGAGGTGAGCAACTTTGCTCCACAAACTAAGATCTAATACTTAAGTCCCAGTCTCCTCTCCTGTCCCCACCCTTGCTAAGGTAAACTAATGAAAATAGCCTCTAAAACTAAGCCAACCACACATATGCACAGAAGTAAACAAGACAATAATCATGCCTAGAAAGCAAGGAACATTTAAACAAAAGTTGGAAAGGAAAAATGGGAAGAGCAGAAGTTCTGAGAAAAATATAAAGAATAAAGAAATCAAGAACCTACCAAACAAAGACTTCAAAACAGCAATATTAAAAATCCTAAATGAGATACTGAAAGGTCAAAGGCCGATAGATAGGTGCAAGATCTTAAAAAGGAGCTCCAGGAACAAAGGTTTTTTTTTTTCTTTTCACCATAGACATAGAAAACATTGAAATATCACAAAATGAGACTCTGAATGATATGCAGAAAAATATAGAAAATAAAGTACTTTATATAGAATAAAAAGGCAGAGAAATTTCAGAAGTAGAAGACTCAAATGAACAAATCACCAAATTAGAAAGAGAAAAACAAGACAATGGAAAAACGAAGAAACTGTACAAGATATATCAGACTTAGAAAATTTACGAGTAATTGGTATCCCAGAAGATGAAGAGAGAGAGAGAAGGGAGCAGAGAACCCACTCAAAGAAATAATAACTGAGATTTCCCAAACCTAATGAATGAATTCAATATAGATAGTCAGGAAACAGAAAGAACATCCTAATTTTTAAATAAAAGAACTGAAATACAAAAAGTCTAAATTATCAAAATTAAAGAAAAAATTTACATATATATTTTACATCATTTTTCATTTTTATACAATGTTTAATTTCTTCTCTCAGAAGTAGTTCCCATAGAATTCTCACCACCAGTTCACCCATGCACCATCGCTATAGTCTCTTGCGCAATTTTCAAGTCTATTTTGATTTCTCTACCTCCGCCTTCCCTGCTGAATGTCTCAGATTTATAGTTCCTATTAGTTTTTTCTTTTTTTCCCCTAATCTGTTATTTGGTTCCCCTATATTTCATATTATTGAAACAATCCAGTATTTTTCTTTTTTCTTCTGCCTTACTTCACTGAGCATAATCCCTTCCAGCTCCATCCATGTTGCTCTAAATGGCATGAGTTTATTTTGATTCCTGAAAAGTATTCCACTGTGTATATATATCACATATTCTTGACCTGGTCATCTGTTTTTGGGCATTTAGGTTGTTTTCATATCTTACCTATTGTAAATAGTGCTGCAATAAACATGGGAGTATAGGTTTCCTTTTGAATTAATGTTTTTGTGTCCTTTGGGTAGATTCCTAGGAGTAGAATTGCTGGGTCATATGATAAGCTCCAATTTTAGTAGCCTGAGAAACCTCCACACTGATTTCCATAGTGGTTGGATCAGTTAGCATTCCCACCAGCAGCATAAAAGGGTTCCTTTTTCTCCACATCCTCACCAGCATTTGTGGTTGCCAGGTTTTTTTTTTAACAGGTGACATTATCACTGGTGTGATGTGGTATCTCACTGTGGTTTTGCTTTGCATTTCCCTGATTATAAGTGATGTTGAACATTCTTTCATATACCTGTTGGCCATTTGCATTCCTTAAAGAAAAAATTTATACAAAACAAGGTAAAAAAGCTTAGAGAGTCACAGAAATTACTTTCCTTAACTTCCACTGCAGGTAAGAAGAGAGTGGAAAGAAATGTTCACAATCTGAAAGTGTAAGACTAGCCAGCCAAGAATACTCTATGCTGCAAAACTATCATTTAAGTATAAAGATAAAATAAAAGACTTTCCCAGGAAAAAAAACACAAAATTTAACAGACTTTATCATCACCAGTCTTATCCTACACGAACTGTTGAAGAGTTCTTTTCTGAGAAAAAGAAATGAAACACAAAATTCTCAACAAAATGATAAAAGGAGTAAAAAACCAGAAGCAATGACCAGAATATTACAAATCAAAAACAAAACACTAAAAGGGAGGAAGAAGTGGGGATAATATGAATACTTTAATATCAGAGAGCTGACACCAGCTCATAAAGGACATAAGACATAGCAATTTAAGCAAAACTATAGAAAACAGAACAGAGGTCCACAAATGAATAAACAGAAATTGACAGAATCACTAGAGAAAGAAATCCAGAAGAACAGAGAGAAACAAAAGAAGCAACAAACAATTGAATATTTAAAAAAAACAAAATGACTGATAATATAATTTATATCAATAATTGTCCTAAATGTAAATAGCCTGAATTCACTAATTAAGAGACATAGATTAACAAAGTAGATGAATTATCAAAGACATTCAAAAGAACTCAAGTTAACCTAAAGAAGCTTTTCCTGCTCAAAGATTGGACAATTTAAGTGTCAGTAATATTAACTGCAGTTTATTGAAACAAATCAAAATGAAGGAATCCATGAATTTATGACAACTACCACCACCACAATATAAGATGTGTTCGTGTGTGCTGTCTCTTTCACACACACACACACGCACACACACACACACACCCCAACCAAAACTTCATTGGACACTTCCAGCAGTTACTGTGGAGCCAAATTATTATTCCAGGAATGTAAAAACAAACAAAAGAGCTGGAGGTTTGAATAAAGCATTTATCTGGCTATACCTATGCCAATCACTCCTCAAGATAACAAAAATTAATGGACAGTTTGTCTTCTTAAAAGTATCCAATTAATAAGTAATAAGAAAAGTTTAAAAGAAACAATCACCATTCCCTAACCTCTCATCAGTGAGTGGATGTAGGTATTTTTTTTTCCCTTTTCTTTCATTAATGTGATGTACCACAATTATTGATTTACTTTTGTTTGCCTCCTGGGGAGAAAGCCTATTTAATCATGATGTCAGAGCATTTGTTTATTTATTTATTTTTTTTTATTAAAATATTTTAAAATTTACATATACTTGCCATTAATTGTAATCCCCATGTATTCCCCATCACCATCTCACCAGTGCACCATCACCTCAGTCCCTCGTGCTCCCATCTTCCCTCAACCCTCCTCCTCCCCTCCCCACCGGGTTGGACGTAGGTATTGACTACCAATAATTATTAACATAACCCACTAATATTGATTAATAAGTTATTAATATTAGAAACTGATAGAGAAGCACACCACCACCAGTTAAAGTGGTTTTACCAAGAAAATAAAATCTATATCTGATTTAGATGCCAAGGTTGATAAGGATCTCTGCTCTCATCAAGACAAATGGCTTTTTTTATAGTTTTCTAGGTCACTGTCCCTAGGACCCTTCTTAGATAACAAAGAAACAAACTTGCTACATCTTTGTACTAAACTCGCCACATTCTCTTTCATTTCCAATAAGGGAAGAGGGTCCCCAATAGCCTTTCCTGAAATGTTCCTGTGTTCTATTGATTGAAGAACTTAAACATTTCTTCTTTCATTTTTTATTGAAATTCATTTGTAAAAAATCTTCTGACATCATCTATTTGCACCAAAAATTAATACATTAAGCATTCTCTCTCTCACAGTGTTCTGAACACTGGTGTTTTGTTTGTTCCTCACATACAATCACTTACATCTGCTGTTCCCACCACTTGGAATACATAATTCCCAAACTGCTCCATGACTGGATGCTTTTTACTGTTTGAGCCTTAGCTGAAATATCTCCTCTGAAAGATGTTCTCTCCCTGACCACCCTTCTTTATTCCCCTTGTCACTTTACAAGATTGTCTCCCTGCTTCTAGCACAAAAGTTGCATCAAAGAAGGGACTCACATCCTGCTTCTTAGTGGCAGCATGTACACCTGTACATAGTTCAGAGTGGGTGGTCTTTATGTGTTGTTGACTGAACACTGAAACCTCTAACCAATATGCTGATGACTGACAGATGTTTAGTAAGTTAATGAAATGGTAGCAACCAGCTTTTTCAAATTCGACACAAAAATAAGACTAAGCATAATACATATTAAAACTTCACTCTTGGATTGATACTTATAATGAACCTAACTAACATCATCCATATTAGATTCTTGTCATGGAGAGTAAAAACAAAAACTAGTGTACAGTGGTAGAATTAGGTTATCCTCAGCCTAATCCTATGGTCAGTCTGGTCAGACAGCTACTTATGGATTAACACATGCATCTTTTAAGGAGATGCAATATAATGTGTCTTAGTCCAAAATATTAAACTTGAAACTATGAACTCTCTAAAGAGATCTTCCACACTGTCTCCTTACACTACACCATATAAAGAAACATAGTAAATTAGATGAAATAATCACATCCTGAAGATAAGGCATTCTGTAGGGCTAGCAAAGAAAGGCCACAACAGATGAAATTAATGGTCCTGGAATGAATTCTACTTAATCTTATAAAGAATATTTTTGGGAAGGTGTTGATTGACCACTAGATAAAAGGAAAATATTATACCAGAGTTAGCAATAGAAACAAGATACAAAAAAGTATACACTATAAGATTCCACTTTATAAAACCACACATGCCACGGTACTATTAAATAGTAACTTCTTGGTGTTGGAACTATTGGGTAACCTGTAATTTTCTGTTATGTACACATTTTGATATTGTAATAACAAAAATTATTCTCAATTTTAAATTATTTATATTTAAATATTATGCCTTTCATGTTCAAATGAAAAATTTTTTTGAACCAGGTAACTTGGGCAGACTTCTACTGGGAAATTTGCAGTACCACACTTTTGGTCTTTAAACCTGACTTGTTGGACATCCATCCACGACTGGTGATGTTACAGAAGAAAGTTCAAGCCATTCCGGCCATTGCTGAATGGATACAACGAAGGCCCCAAACCAAACTCTAAATGATACCTGCTGCCTCCTAACTTTGTTCTTCAAGCCTCCTGCTATCAGAAGAGACAGCTATACCAGCCTTCCACATAATTCACACTTCTTAGTTCCATCAAGTTTTGCCTTTGCTATATTCTGTTTAAAAAGCAAATAGAAAATTAGCATTTAGTTTCCAATATCTTTTTTCCAGAATAGTTTCATATCACCTACAAATCAGGAAAAACGGTTTATAATACATGCAGGCCTCACTTTGCACCTGTTCCAACATGTGTAAATTTCAGTCACAGTGGTTTACCTCAATAATACCTTCCCCTTTGCCTTCAAAAGATATGGTTTGGACTTCAGTTGCCTTGCTATATAATCTCCATGATTAATTGTATAAAGTATAAACTTTGCTGTGATGTAGATAACAGATAAATATGTTATTCATGAAAAGACAGTAAAGTGAGTTGCTGGATCACATACTTATTTCTCAGGGGTAAACCTACTTGATATTTTATAAAAATGGAATATTGAAAAAGGGAACTCGCCAACAATGATGAAGTTGCGTGTAGATTACACTTAACTGAGTATTAAGTTCAAATTGAATTAGAGTTAAGTTCAAGCTGAACATAAATGGAAAGAACTGACTATTCAACAGGATCTAAACCTGTAGTCAGAAGACCTTGGTGAAGGTAAACTTATCAGTATAAATGAAGAGTGGTTATGACAAAAAGATGATGTTCCAGAATAAATGAAACTGCAAAAAAATTTTACCTTAAAAAAACAAGCATCAAAAGAATGAGAAAACAAAGTAGGAGAAAATATTCACAAGAGACATAAGGTGAAGAACTGTTATCCAAAATGTACAAAGAGCTCCTTAAAACTTAGTAAGATGAATAGTCTGATTACAAACTGTACAAAAGATCAGAAGAGACTCCTCAACAAACATATAGATGACAAATAATTATATAAAAGTGATTAATGTATCAAAAAAGGGAATTACAAATAATAAGAATGAGAAACCACTGCTTATTTATTAAAATGGCACATCCAAAACACTGATAACAAATGTTAGGGAGGATGTGGCACAATGGGAACTTCTATTCATTACTGATGGGAATGGAAAATAGTATAGCCACCTTGAAAGAGAGTTTGGAGGTTTCTTTCAAAACTAAACATACCTACCATATGATCACTATGAGTGGTATGTGAGTGGATAAATGAACTGTAGTACATCCAGACAAGAGAATTGTTATTCAGCACTAAAATAGAAGTGAATCAATAAAGCCATGAAAAGACAAAGAAAAATTGTTTGTTAAACTTTTTAAAAATTATATTCTTTTTTATTGAGGTAATATTTGTTTACAAAACTACATGGTTTCTTAGTGTTTTACCATACTACATCCACTAGCAAGGCACCCAATTGTCCTCTGCCATAGTCCATTGAGCCACCTTCAACCCCTGCCCTGGCATCCTTACTTCTACATTCATATTTCTAAGGTTTGTTTCATTTTAGTTTTGTCTATTCCTTTGCTTTGTTTCTTTATATTCTACATGAGTAAAATCATTTGGTATTTGTCTTTCTCTTTCTGACTTATTTTGCTTAGCATAATCGCCTCCAGTTCCAACCATGTAGTTGCAAATGGCAAGATTTCATCTTTTTTCATAGGACATAGAAGAAACTTAAATGCATATTAATAAGAGAAAGAATAATCTGAAAAGTCTTCTTACTGTGTGATTTCAGGTATGTAACTTTCTGGAAATGGTTAATTATGGAGACAGTAAAAAGATCAGTCATTGTGATATGTTAATAGGGAGGAAGTGATGAATAAATAGAAGAGAACTTTTATGACAGTAAAACTATTCTGTATGATACTAATAATGGTGGATTTATTTTTCAAAAGTCAGAATGTAAACCATTAAAAGTAAACCATAAAATAAATTAAGGACTTTGACAATAATGATGTATAAAAGTAGGCTTATTGGTAGTAATGAACATATCTCCCTGGTAGGAGATGCTGATAGTGGAAGATTTTGCATGTACAGTGGGTTGGGGCAGGGCTATATTGGTACTCTGTAATTTCTGCTCAAATTTGTTCAAATAAAAGTGCATTAAAAAAGAAAAATGAGCAGGAAATTTGATGACATTGAATATGGCAGTAAGATGTTCAAAGCTAATCGAGGATCATGACACTTTGTGTAGATGTAAAAAAAGTATTCACAAGTTATACAAGAATGTACTCTTCAAGTACTCATACATTAAAATAACTATTTCAATGTTTTTAATATTTTACAATGTAGTAAATATTACTTTTACTACTTTTTGTCATATAATTTATAAATAATGTTTTTAATGAATCACATTAACAAAAATTTTAAAGTCATGAAACAATCATCTTCTTCAATTATTCTTTTGCACAATTTTTAAACTCCCAGTCATTTTTATGGTTCCACAAAGTATGGTTTATTACTCTAAAATAAGCCATTTAAGTAGAAATCTTCCAAACAACACATATATTAATCCAGAACTCATTTTAAAACATAAATTATTGGAACATCAAATTTTACATGTTAGTATTAATATTGGGTTGTTTAATAGTAGTATGGTATGTTATATATGGGGATATATTAATAAAAATTATGCAATCATACTTGAAATGCGGGGCAGAAAAAAACTAAGAAGCCAGAAAATGGAGAGAAGGTATGAGAAGAGGAAGAAGGAAGAGCAAAAGGGAGTTTCAGTTAAGTGTTATCTTGTTTAAGGTGTTTCCTTCTTTGCAATAATGATCTGAGATAGGGGAAATGATGAATTCTTTGTATATTATTTTTTATTACAAATCAAAAGAATGTGTGCCTTGCTTCTTTGGATTTACTTTTCATTTGTTTTTTAAGATTTATTTATTTCTGTGTAGAAGAACTATTGCAGCTATGCAACAGATACCAGCTGGCAACATTGCAGCTATTGTGAGAAACAAAGAATACAACTATCTGAAGGCTCCTTAGAAGACATACACATTTATTTATTTTTGCACAGAACTGGGGTGTACACCAGAGATGCGGGGGGATAAGAGGATTCACCAGAGACAGAGTGGAGAGCAGAAAAGGTGGATTCACTAAAATACACTGCTAAAAGGGAGCAGTGGGTGAGATAGAAGAGGTCTTCTGTGCCATATGTCGGTTAGCTGTCTGACCAGGGATTGAACTCAAGACCCTGGCAGTGATAGCAGTGAGACTTAACCCTTTGTGCCACCAGGAAGGACATGGGTCACAAGTTTTTTTTTTTTATCATTAGTAGTGACAGTTAATGATAATAGCTTACAAATGAGTATCATTGTAAAATACTCATATCATCAAGGCAGTCTAAAGACAAAATTTTGTGCCACAAAAGAAATTCAAATGCCCAGATACTAAGAAGATGGCAAAGAAGAAGTTACCCTGTTTCCTACTGGGAGAATAATCTAAAGTAATCCAAAGAGCACTGGACTCAGAGGATCCAATGACTGGGAACAAAACAAGAATACCTACTGGAGAAAGGAGACCAATCCTGACAGCAATAGAAGAGAAGTTAAGGACTTAAACTCTATACCTCTATAGAGAGGTGCCTGAGGACAGGTTCATACCAAGGTGTGTACAACTAGTCAAATCCACCCTCCAGTACTAATACAGGGGAGGAAGAGTGGTTTAGTATGGAAGTGAACTCTTAACTGTGGGGAGATATGTGTGAGCAGATTTCCCAGTGAAGAAGACAGTTTAGAATGTTGTTGTTCATACCCTATCTGTATTTGAATGGATCCTGTGAAGTGTTGCTGAAAGCCTGTCTCTCAGACTATTGAGAGGTGAGTCTGGAAAAAAGAGAGGAAGGCTACCAATTTTACCAAAGGTAAGACTTGCCCCATATAACATTTTTACCACTGACAGATCCTTACAGGTTTCTACCTAATCCCGATAAGGAAATAATTAAGGTTCAGCATGTAAAAATATCAACAGAAGAGACAAATGTAGGAAGACCTTCACCACGACATATAAATCTTCAAAAGTTGAAGACATAGGATTATTGAAAGTAGCGGACTATCTATAAATGTACCACTAAAAGACTTACATATGACTTCTGTGAGGAAACACTACAAGCAAGAATAGAGTTTTTAAAGATAAAATACTTAAAGATAAAAATCTACCACTCAAGAATACTACATGCTACAAGCCAATCTCTCAGATGGATTGGGAAATAAAAGCTTTCTTAGACAAGCAGTAGCTGAAGAAGTTAGCCAAAACTAGATCTCCTATACAAGCAAAAAGAAGAGTTCTTGAATCTAAACAGAAGAGAGGTACATTATATAGATACCTATATATAAAACAATAAGGAAATTGGATAGAACCAGAAAACTAAGAATAAAATTGCAGTAGCAGACTCTCATATGTTAATAATGTCCCTAAATGTAAATGAACTGAACTGGGTTAATCAAAAACACAAATTAGCAGGTTGTACCAGTAAACAAAACCCAATCTAGTGCTCTCAAAAATGCACTTGAGCTCCAAAGATAGTCCTAGGCTCAAAGTTAAGGGTTGAGAGGAAAAAAAAACCCTGTAACAAATGGTACATAAAGAACAGTAGGAACAGTCATTTATCTATATCAGATAAAATAGGCTTCCATTAAAAAAAGGTAATATGAGAAAGGGATTGAAACTATATAATGATTAAGAGAACAATACATAAGGAAGACATACCATTCAGCAATATATATTTTACTGAATGAAGGAGTATCAGAATACATAGGCAGATACTCTTAGATCTGAAAACATACATTTGTGGTAACACGACAGTGGTTGGACACTTCAACACACCACTTTAACCAATAGACAGATCAACAGAAAAGAAGCACTTAAACAGTAACTTTAAACAAAAATTTAGACCACTTAGGATTAATAGACAAATTTATAGAGCACAATAAGCCAAAACAATTGACTACATATTCTGCTCCTGACATTCTCCACAATAGACAGATATTGTATCACAAAAATGTGTCATTCAGGTCATGAAGACTGAAACCATAGCAAGTATCTTTTCTGATCACATTATCAAACTAGATAAAAAAATAGCAAACATAAGAAAACTCTTATTTGGAGACTAAGAACTCACTAGTGAATAACTAATGGGTTAAAGAAAAAGTCAGAGAAAAAATTCAAAAGTTACAACAGACATCTAAGAAATACAGAGGATATGAGAGAATCCTCTATTTGTATACTAGTAAACTGAATAAGAGATGGACAAATTTTAGAAATATACAACCATCAGGAGGTGAATCAGGAACTAGAAAACCCAAATAGACAATGATATGTAAGGAAATTATAATAGTAATCAAAAGTTTCACACAAAAAAATACCCCCACCAGACGGTTTCACTAGTGGGTTTTACCAAAACCTCAAAGATGAAATAGTACCTATACTTATTAAATGCTTTTAAAAAATTGAGAAAGAGGAAATACTTTCAAACTCATTGGTTGAGATCAGAATACCAAAACCTGACAAAGAAAGTGAATGACAGACCAATTTCTCTGATAAACGTAGATGTAAAAATCCTTAACAAGCTTTTAGCAAACCAAATATAACAATGCATTAAAAATATCAAACATCATGGTCAACTCAGATTTATTCTAGGGACACATATGGTTCAAATCTGAGACTAACTCAATGTAATTCACCAAATCAACAAAAGGAAAGATAAAACTCAATACATAATATTAATAGATGCTGAGAAAGCATTTGATAAGATTCAAAATACTCTTATTACAAAACCCTCAAAAAGCTTGCTTGGATGGCTGGAACACTCCTCAACATAATAAGACCCTATAGGACAAATCCATGGCAAACATCATTCTCAATGCTAAAATACCAAAAAATTTCCACAAATATCAGGGACAATAATGTCTACTTTAACACCAATATTCAATATAATATTGTTAGCATAAGCAAGACAAAGACAAAAGGAATCCAAATTGGGAAAGATGTAAAACTATTGCTATTTGAAAACCACATGATACTCTACATAGAAAATGTAATTGATACAGTAAATCAGTTCAGCACAGGTTACTAAATCAATTCATTAAATCCAGCTGTGATCCAACATGCAAATCATTAGCTAGAATGATGAAAAAAATTCTATTTACAATTGCACCAAAATACCTAGGCTTATACCTAGCAAGTAAAGTGAAAGACCTGTATATTGAAAATGTTGAGACATTGTTCAAAGAAAGAGAAGACACAAAGAAATGTAAAGATATTCCCTGCTCATGGGAGAATTAACATTGTTTAAAAAAGCTATCTTACCCAAAGCAATGTACAGATTTGATTCAGTCCTTCAAAGATTCAATGGCAATCTCTCAAGAAATATAACAAACATTACTGAAATTATTGAAATTAATATGGACTCTCAAAAGATAGGTTTTGAGTAGCCAAACCTATCCTGACAAAAAAGTCAATAGCAGTTTCACACTGTCAGACATCAAACTATACTGCATAGCTATAATGATCAAAACAGCATTCTATAAGAACAAAAACAGAAACCAATGAAATAGAATTGTGAGCCCATAATTATATGACAGTTGATTTACAACAAAGGATCCAAGAACATACACTGGAGAAAGGTAAGCCTCTTAAAATGTTGGGAAAACTGGACAGCCACTTGCAAAATAATGAAACTAGGCTACTATTTCACATCACATACAAAATTAACTCAAAAGGTGTAAAAGATTCAAATATAACACCTGAAACTATGAAACACATAGAAGAAAACACAGGTGAAACATTGCACAGCGTAAGTTTCAGTGATGTCTTTGTGGATTTGTGTCCACAAGCAAGAAAAACAAGCCAATATACACATTGGGACTTTATTAAACAGAAAAGCTTCTGTATAGAGAAAAAAACTGTCACTGAAACACACAGACACACTGTTAAATGGAAGGAATTTGCACACAATACACGACAAAAATCTGATAACCAAGATACTCATGGAATTCAACAAAAGAAATCAGTAACCTAATCAAAAAATGGGCAGAAGAGATAAAAAGACACTTCTTTTAAACAAGTCATATAATTGACTAACACATCAAAAAAGCACTCATCAGCACTTATCATCAGGGATATATAAATTAATAGGACAGTGTGATACCACCTCACACATTTAAGAATGACCGTATCAAAAGACGTAGTAACAACAGTTATTGAAGATGTTAAGAAAAAGTAACATTCCTACACTACTGGTACTGATGTAGACTGGTCCAGTCTTTTTTAAGAGTATGAAATTTGTCAGTATAGAAATGGGTCTAAGTATAGAAAAGAGTATGAAATTTGTCAGTATAGAAATGGGTCTAAGTATGATCCAGAAATTCTACTCCTAGCCAAGTATTCAATGAATACAAAAACACTAATTTGAATGGAGGGACTTCTTATGTTCATTGTATCACTATATATAATAGTATTGTCAAGTTAGGTAAACAATCTAGTGCTCAAGATAGATTAGTGGATTTGGAAGTTTGGTACATATTAACAGTGGAATACTACTCAGTAATATAATGTATGAAATCTGAGAAGGTAGGTATAGAGAGGTTGTGATCACCTTCTCTCAAATATATAATATTTTAAAAACTTTTTCATAATAAAATTCAGGGAGGTGAAGTGAGAAGTTAAGACATCTTAAGCATAGAGTTTTTATGGGATGAAAGAAGAGGAGGTATAAGCAAACAAATTGACTCCTCAATCTGAGATCAAATATGAAAGCCACAGACTCCCCTACTGCATGAACTAAGAGGAGAAACAGACAAAACTTAACCTCTAGCATCCCAAACACACACACACACACATACACATATATAAAACTCACACACTCAAAAATGAAAATAAGGCAGCATTCATGCCTACGAAGCAAGGAACATCTGAACACAAGATAGAAAAGCAAAATGACAAGGATAGATGTTTTTGAACAAATACAAAGAATACAGAAGTAGTGGACCCATCAGACCAAGACTTGAAAAGAATATTAAAAATGCTAAAGGAGATGCTACAAGGTCAAAGGCTAAAGGTGGAAGAGCTTATGAGATCCAGAAATAGAGTTCTTCACCAGAGACTGAATATATAAAAGATTATAAAACAAAACTGAATAAAATGCAAATTTAGAAAGCACTTTAGAGAAAATTAAACTGGCAGAAGAACTTCTGCCAGAAGTAGAATACGCAAATAAATGTAACACCCACTTAGACAAAGAGAAATAAGACAAAGGAAAAATGAGAAAAGTGTATAAGAAATAAGTCTCAATTAGAAGAGGAAACTTAAGAGTAATTGTGATCCTCATAGAGGAAGAGAGATAAATGGGAGCAGATACGCTATTCAAAGAAATAATAACTGATAAATTCCCAAACCTAAAGAATGAATTAAGTGTTGTTACAGACAGGGAGAGGAGACTGGGAAACAGACAGAACACCCAAATTTTAAATAGAAAAGACCTACATTGTCAAACTATCAAAAGTTAAAGAAAAAAACTTGCAGGAAGCAAAGGGGAAAAAAACAAAGGTTCTGTGATTGCCAGCAAGCCACAGAGCAGGTTCTCCATGATCACAGCAAACGGGTAAGGGAGGAGTCCTGGAGCCTCAGTGGCTTTTTCTGGCTTTATATCAGAGGCGACCAGGTGCAGGGCAGGTGGGGAGGCGGGGGGAGGGAGGGAGGATGGGGGTGTGTGGAGTGGGGGGTGGGGGAGGGCAAGAGGCTGGCAGGCCTCCTATCCCCCAGAGAATCTCACTCTCTGGGGTCTCTGGTCTCTTTCTCTGCTTCTACATCTCTCTTCTCCTTTGTTCTCTCTCTCCTGGCGTCCTCTCAACGCCACCTGTCTCAGCCCAGGTGTGCCCAATTGCACATGCCCACACCCTACTTCAGGTGCCGCCCTAATATTTGTATTTATTCTTACTTTGTTGCAGAAAATTTTCCCAAATTCCACTTTGTTGAAAATGGTTGCATTTCATCATTTCTTAGGGTAATTTTCCAAGGTGTGTTATAGCCCACATCTTGATTCATTTATTCACTCAGATGTAAAAGGCTTCCACGTCCTAGCTATTGCAAAAACAAGTCATGAATTTTTTAAGACATAAAGTAGTTTTTGTTGGTGAGTTTCTATTCCCATACTAAGTTTTATAAGGAAGTTGTTGCAACCCTAGCATCACCCTGGCTTTTAGGTCATTTTTACACTCAAGGATAATAAATTTCATTGTTCTACTATGTGCCCAAATGTCTCCTTGCTAGCAAGAGTGAATATGAATGAGAGCAAAAATGTTAGTGACTACTGTAGTCATAAAGTCATACATTTTGGGAGGGGGTAAAAATTAATTTAATTTTTGGCACATTTATGTTTAAGGTCACACAAATAAAAACCACACTTCCCGATATTCTTACCTCTCTACTATGTAACAACTCCAACTATCACTAATACTAGTTAATATTACAATATACAGTTGACCCTTGGTATTTGCAGATTTCAACCAACCAGCATTAAGAGGTAACATGCGGTTCGATCTGATAGTTGTATCTGTGCTGAATATGTACATATTTTATTCCTTAAAATGATACAATTAAGAACTACTTGTATTGTATTAGGTATTACAAGTAATCTAGAGGTTATTTGATGTATGTGGGAAGATATGCAAACATGATCTTTTCATGTAAGATACTGAAGAGTTCATTGACTTTTGTATCTATAGGGTCCTGAAACCCATCCCCTGCAGATACCAAAGGTCACTGTGTTTATCTACTATAAGTTACAAATCTGTGGTATCAGAATTATCATCATGAAAACACATCTTCCAATTCTGTGAGTTGTGTTTCTTGGTCAAATTATTACTTCAACAACTATCATTTCGTTTACTGTTTATTGATAATGGATTTTGACGTTTAGTGACCAGCCCAATGAAGTGATTAATGAGAATACATCCTAAGTTTCAAATTCCAGTTTATTGAGAAAGAGACATTATTAAGCACATTATTATGATCTCATTTGTGCTCAATATAGTATTTTTTCAAGGATATGGGGGAGGATTAGCAATTATTAAAAAGGGTGTGAAAATACAATTTATGATTACAAATAGTTTTATTAAGCCCAAGACATGATAGAGCATTACAAGAACCCAACTACATTTCACTAAAGATAAAAATATGTATTTAACAATAACAACAAAAAAGCCTATCACTGAAGATACATTAACACAGAAAAATTAAGAGAAATTCATTATGAGATTTTTTTTTTAAGTTAGTATTCCCAACAATTTGACTAAGTGATTTGGGTACTGTGAAGCAGGAGGAGGTAGAAATAAGATTTGCAGATTCCTTTTAGTTCCATTACACTAATATTGAATATGTTCAATATACCTTCAAGATTGGGTAAGGCTACAGTCATGAGTTTTCAGACTTAATATCCAAAGAATCATTATAAGAGCTTCATTCGCCTTCTAAATCCAGAATATTATTAGTACCGAGCATCTCAGCAGTCAGGATGCCTTAAGAAAAGCACAATCTCCAATAATTAACAAAACCTTGATTTATAAATAAGTTTATTTATAATGATATTTACATAATAAAAACACATGAAACTCACAAGTTATACAAAGAAACTGATGTATAATAAAAACAGCAATAGAGACTGACAGGCAAAAATTTAAAGAAATACTTTAAAAGAGCTTTATATCAAATAGACAATTTCTAAATTTCACTTTGTCACCCACAGTGAATTGGAATTGAACAATGGCTCTCTCTTTAGGAGGTCCTATACAGGAAAATCTGGAAACTGATAAATTATATTTTGGTACTAAAAATTTAAAGTTAATGACCTATTTCCATGCAGTAACCAAATGCTGCCTTAATGAGTCATATTCAGTCTTCTTGAAGTAAAACGGTATGCTAATCTGCCATTTTGCCAGGCTGGAAACATGTCACCAATATTTTGCTGAAGTGTGGAGATGTGGCAGGAATAAGCTACTTAGAGAGTAAAGAGAACTGGAGCAGAAGTGAATGGGTGACATTTTCATGAGAAGCAAAAGCCAGTGGAGGGAAATTAATGAAAACATGCACAAGAATAGGCAGAATAATAAGCACAATTAGTGCAATTTGAAAATGAACAGAAGGAATTAATCCATGGAACAAGATAAGGGCTTCTTTAGTTTACTATTCACTGGAAAACAACTTAGTGCTTAGCCAAACAAATTTTTCTTAACAGGAATACTTGGGAGGACCTGGGGGTATTAGTACATGGAATGCCACCTTTAAATTCAGGTTGAGTTCTTGCTGACAGTGGTGAACATCTGCTTCAAATAGCAAAAAAAAAATGAGAGCTATATAATCTATACAGCTGTATTATTTAAACTAACCATAAAAAAGAACTTCGAATGAGACAAGCAAACACAAGACATAAGCATTGTCAAATAAGGCACATGTAAAAATCTACACACATTATCCAGTGAAAGACAATATATATATATTTGGAGGTAGAAATAATTACAAAAATACTGACATTTCTAAAGCATTAGCATATTTGTTACAAACAATCACCAACTAATCCCCATTCAGAAAACTGTTTTGTAAAATGATTATTCAACATCTTCAGGACTACTTTTTTTTTTAAATTTCACGTGTGAGCATCTGGAGAATTCAGTTAGTGGCAAAAATCTGTCCATACTATGAGAAATGTAATATGGAAATTATAAAAAGTTATAAATGTTCATAAACCCCATGGTCATTGTAATGTAAATGTCCTTGAGTGCACCAAGTTGGTATTTCCTCATTAGGAATTCATAATTTTTATTTCACAGGCCCATTGACGTTTTTAGTAATGTAGCTATATCTGCTGGCATACTCCCTTCATCACCTGTGGGTCAGAAAGTGGTAATAAAAGTTTAACATTGTATCTAAAAAAAAATTTGCTTTCTTCAAGTTTCTCTACCTTTGTTGAATTAATGCTCTTTCAATGCCCAATTTGTTTTACTGTTATTCCCTCTTAAAAACAGTCCTGATTCCTGCATACATTAGTGTTACTTCTCATATTGTACCTTCTCATATTGTCACTCAAGTTATTTATAGAATATGCTTTTGAATTTGAAAGAAATATATAAAGGATATGGAACACTTCTTGCATATCAATTTGAAAAGCAGGAGAACCCCAGCAAAAAGGTCATGGAAAAGATTCATGTTTCATCCAAAAACAGGTTAGGAAGGACATTATCCCGAGGCTGTAGTTCAGCAGAAATGACAAACAGGGACACAAATCAGCTAGGAGCCTTGTAGACAGTAGAGTGGAAATGGTGTGGAGGCTCAGTGTATTCCTAGACTGAAAGGAAATATGGACAGAAGAGGTGGATGCTTCTCACAGGCGAGGCTACTCCCTGGTGAAAAGAACAAGACCAAGCTGCACTGCATGACCGGTACTGACCTCATGAAGTGAACTGACAGCACACAGACTACAGTCTTCAGTCTGGAACCTCCAAAAGGAGAGTTATGGCAATGCTTACAAACGTGAGTCAGCACTCACGTGCCCACAGCATATTTACACCAGTAAGCTACCTTCCCCCACTCATCCCAACTCAGCAACTGAAAATCAGTTCTCAGTAAAAACAGAAGCTAGCAGCTGTGTACAAACTAAAAAAATAAACAAAAAACCCCCACAGTGGCACAGCTGGGAGAAAGTAATTCAGCCCTCCAAGTTAATTCTAGATACTACCCTCCCCCACCAAAAAAAAAAAAAGAAAAGAAAATCTAAAGTAGCAAAGTAGGAAGAGAAAAAAGTACAACACAAACCTCAAAGCAGTTTATCATTACAAGGAGAAAGAAACTCTCAAGAATTTAAACACATAGGGCCTCCCTGGGGTGCAGTGGGTTAAGCAATGCACTTCGCCCCTTGCTCCCCTTGTTACAGGGCAGGGAGAGGAGCACCCCAGAACCCCCAAGCTTGCCCTTTTTGAATGGGTTTTGCCATTTGTTGCATTAAGACAAACACATAAAACCTTTAATGGAAAGGAACTTTAATACAACTAGGGTACAAGAAAGAAAGAACAAAGAATATAGTTACTAAGTTAAGCATTTAAAGTTACTTATTTCCTTGAGGGTAAAAGTTTAGCCAAATAGGATTGGCCCAAAGCAAGGCCAAAAAACCTGCCACAAACTTAAAGGACCTTTTAGGAGAGACCCATAGAAAAGGGTTAGAAAGAGTCAGACAAATCCGGGAGGAAAAGAGTAAAATTAAAATTAAGATGAAAGCTGCTATTGTTTACCTCCCCACGGGTCTCTCACCTACATCTGTTTTAATTAGTTTAAGACCAAAAAGCAAGCACAGTTTTTTTACATGTCCTCTCCCTGCCCTGTAACACCCTCAGCAGTGTAGCAGTGTGTTTCAGTCAGTCTGCCTATTCTGCTCCCTGCTCTGTCTCTGGTGAATCCTCTCACCTCCCTGGACTCTGGCCTGTACCCCAGCTCTTGTATGCATGAATAAATAAATCTAAAAAAAAAAACTAAACACATAAAAAACACTGAAGATTTTTTATTCCCATCAGAGTTCAAGACTGCCATGAAAGAAAATAAAAAAGACAGAAAATAATGTAGAAGAGCAAATCAAATTGCTGTGAGACAACAAAATTCAGAAAAAAATGAAAGAGTGAGAACTATAACTGATGAACAAAAAAAGAAAGTAAATTTTGAATGAGAATAGCAGAGATTTGTAATGTAAATAGCTCAAGACCTGAGACAAAGAATTCTAGAAAGTAATGGAAGCAGAATAGACAAAAATGGGAGAATGAATTTGTATCCTTTAAGACAGGAATGCAGGGCCTCCCTGGTGGCTCAGTGGATTGAGTGCCACACTGTGAAACATCTATGGCACAGCAGCACGCAAGTTCGATCCCCAGCCAAGGAGAGGACCCACATGGCGCTGCAGATCTCTCATATGAAATTACATTAAAGTACCATAAGAAAATGGACTTTATAAAAAAAAGACTAAGAGGAAAAAAAAAAGTGGGAAGAGCTGTCAACAAATTTGCAAAGACAGAAAATGGAAGAATGAAAAATGACTTTAGTAGAACAGAACATAGGAAACACAAGGCAACTTCACTCACAATCTACCCCACCCCACATAAACCCCACAAGCTCAGGAGGTAGAGACAGCGGTGCTTCTGAAAGGCAGGGTATACATGGAATTACAACGGGCTGAGAAGGCAGGACACAGAGGGTCTGTCCAACTTAGTCCATCAGCTGTTTGAGGTGAACAAAAAGGTTTATTACTCTTTGGAAAAGCATGGGTGTAGTAAAGGACAGTGAACTACATCAGAACATTAAATAACAACCCACACTGCTCCTGTCCTCCTCACTCTGAGAATGTACTTTGTAGGTTTATACTACCTTTCCCGCTAACCTTACTTCACAAGATATTGGAGAGTATCTTTCTGTGAAATGAATTACTAATGACAAAATATCTATAGTTAGAGTCAGTTGGGATTCCCCAATTAACTAACTATAATAGTTTTATTAGAGACTTACTGTTAACATATAATCTATATACCTTGATGTTTGCTAGCACTGCTAATTAACCTAGGTATCTAATAGTTTTATTAAATTAAAAGAAGATGCCCTACCAAAATAATCAGGAAACAGTGTTGCCCAAGTGGAATCTGTCCTATGACTCATTCTATTGCTTTTGCTAGATGATCTGAAACTGGCATATAGCTACCTCTATAAAAAGTTTAGTCATTACTGTTAATCATCCTATTCTCACACTTATAGGTCCAACTCAGTTGTTTCTTATTCAGTTAAAAACTCAGCTTCTTGACCTGGAAACAGTCCAAATGCCCAAAAGTAGAGGACTGGATCAAGAAGATGCGGTACATATACACAATGGAATACCATTCAGCAATCAAAAATAAAAAACTAGGGACATTTATAGAAATATGGATGGAGCTACAAGGAATTATACTCAGTGAAACAAGCCAGAAGGCAAGAGAAAAATATCGGATGGCCTTGCTTTTAGAAGGAATGTGAAAGAACAACAACCACAAAAAAAAATAAAAAAGAAAAAAGCAAAACAAACAAACAAAAAAACCAAGGAAAGCTCAAGGAAGTGGGCAATCATAACCAAAAACAAACAAACAAACATAAAAATTCAGCAAGATCAAAAGATCAAAGATAAACCCAAGGGACCAAAGGGGTGGGTGAAGGGAGGGCAAAGACAGGGATAAGGGCATAAAGAGCACAAGGGACTGAGGTGATGGTGCACGCATGAAAATGGTGGTGGGAACCCCCTGGGGACTACAAAGGATGTCAAATACAATTAAATCTAATAAAAAAAACCCAAAGAACCACAAAACAAAAAACTCAGCTTCTTGAACCTGGCATAGCACCCTGAAATAAAAATCATACATCTCCATATATCTTCGAAGACAGATTAGTATGTACTGATATCTTTGGTACAGAATGCCTGGGACATATTCAAAGGACATTTGCTGAAATGAATTATTAGAAATATCATTATGGGGGTCTCCCTGGTGGTACAGCGGGTTGAGTGCCACACTGTGAAACATCTATGGCACAGCAGCGCGTGAGTTCAATCCCCACCTAGGGAGGGGACCCACATGGTACAGCCTTGCCTGCTGCTCCCCTCAGCTGTGTGTTTCAGTAGATCTGCCTGTTCTGCTCCCAATTCTGTCTCTGGTGAATACTCTCACCTCCCTTGCCTTTGGCCTATACCCCAGCTCTTGTATGCATAAATAAATCTTTAAAGAAAAAAAAAAGTATTATGTTTAGAATGGTGAAAACATTACTTGTTCACAATTAAATTTAACATTAAATAAAAAAAAGCAGGTGCAAAAGTTGCATGCAAACTTGTTTTATTTTAACATAAGCTGGGGAACAGGCCAGAGGTGTGGGGGATGAGAGGATTCACCAGAGACATAGTAGGGAACAGAACAGGTAGATCTACTGAAATATACCACTGAGGGGGAGCAGAGGTGAGACAGGAAAGCTTTGCTGTGCCATGTGGGTTAGCAGTCTGGTTAGGGATTGAATTCATGCTGCAGTGGATGCAGATAGCTTCACAGTGCTGAGACTTAACCCCCTGCACCACCAGGGAGGCATCACAAACTTTAAAAATTATCTGGCTACACACTTAAAAAACAGTGACAGTATCAACTTTATGGGAAAGTGGGTGATGGTGTGGGAAGGTCTGTTTGCCTTTTTCTTCTATATTTTGAATTTAATTGTTATCTAACACATGCGTAAATAATAATTTTAAATTTATGACATTTAAAAATTAATCTTTTCAAAAACCTGGGAGAAGGCTTTTATTTAAAGTTTTTTTTTTTTTTAAAGATTTATTTATTTATGCATACAAGCACTGGGGTACAGGCCAGAGGTGTGGGAGGTGAGAGGATTCACCACAGAGAGCAGGGA
>JAGFMF010011827.1:1715451-1736812 GCA_019455555.1 Galemys pyrenaicus
CCCCTCCCTGGCCGGCAGCAGGGATCGAACTTGTGCTGCAGTGGCTGCGATTTGCTTCGTAGTGCGTTGCTTAACCCACTGCGCCACCAGGGAGGCCCATAAAGTTTTTTTTTTTTAAATATCCAATCACTTCAATCTGAAATCATTTTTTTTTAAAGTTGTGTTTTATTGCACTCTATTACAATATGCATTTGCTGGTAAAATTGAAATTAATGTAAAAGTTAACATTCTTAGTAAATTATGACATGTACTTTAAATCTTTTGATTCATAAATATTACTTCTCTATTAAGTAAATCATAAAATGTAACTATAATAACAGATACCATTTATTCCAGGATGTTTTGTTCTCAGAAATAATTTTTCAAAATCAAAGTATTTATGCAGTTCTAGTAAAATGAATTTTAGTACTATAATACGTTTGAAACGAGTATTCTAATTTTATCTGATGCCATCCCCTTAAACCATGTCATGGAAAGAATGAGGCCATTGTTCTTAGCTCCTTGACTTACTGTTAATTTGCTTACTTTCTGTATAAAAGTAAATATTGAGTATTTTGCTTGAACAGCTTACCTTCATCTACTGTAGTCATATCTTGCTCTAGTTTCAATTTCTGTTGGTTAATCTTTAGCATGGATTCTTCAATTGTCCCTTGGCTTATTAATTTTATAACTAGCACTTCTCTAAAGAAAAATATAAAATATGTCTATTGATTACTTTTTTAAAATAAAAAATTATTTGGATACATATAAACTTAAGTTACTTTAAGAGTTTAGTAAGAATAGCTTGAAAATTGTATGACAAATATATCCATAAATTAAAGCTTTCCCTTAATTCAAGTAACTTGAGAATGACATTTTCTGAACAAGTTACTCTTAAACTAACTTTCCTACTAGTCAATGAGAACAAAGATCATTGTTTTTCAAAACCACCAATAACATTATAGTACAACAAATAGTTCTAGGGTCAGATAAATATTCCATTTTTAAAAAGCACATACTTTGCTTATTAGGTTTCAAGAAAATTTCAGTTCAAAAATTAAGTGTACTAAAGAACATAGGTAACAGGAAATTTTAGCCTCACAACAGGTACTGATAAAGATTTTGTTCATAAATGTAAGTCTTTTGTAAATACAATGAAATATTCTACCAAGAAAACATTGCCCGCTGTTTATGTGTCAAATTAGAGTTGAATTGTAGGTATTTTCATGTCTTTAATCCCAATGACCAATGTCAAAATTAACTTCCATCTAAAATACTACAATTCAAATAACATATTTCCTAAAGGGTAACAGGGTAGCAATAGCATGGATATTAACAAATCCATCTGGTTATTAAATGATTTAAGTAAGTCTTTTCAATTGCTATAGAACTATTTGGGATTTTTTTTGTTGTTGTTTTGTTTTTTAATCAATAAGTAGAAAATGAGCAAGTTACAAAGTGGAGCTCATAGCTGATAATGATGATACACAATACATCAGAAATCATGCATCCCTTGCAGAAAATATGCAAGGCAGGACACACTAACAGACTATAATATTTTAATATTCTCTAGAAACTAAACCCTCCATTTGATAAAAAAAATAAATTTCAACTGAAAACACTTACTTTGTTTGGCCTACTCTATGGCATCTATCTTCTGCTTGTTTGTCATTGTAAGGATTACAGTCAATATCATGAAGTATAACAACATTAGCTGAAGTCAGGTTTATTCCTAAGCCACCGGCTTTTGTTGACAGCAGAAATACAAAGATATCCATGTCGGTATTAAACTCATCAATTAGATGAATTCTGTAAGATAAACACATTAAAAAGTCTTAACTACATGGTTTCTAATTAAAAATGAAAACAATTATATCACATGGAAAATAAACTTGACGTAAAGATACACAATTGGCAATGTAGTTACTTTTTTGTAGCTTTGTTTACTGAAAGACTTTCTCAACTCACAAACGCCTTTTCCTTACCACTTTTCTCCCTATTGATTCACACCTATTTCAACTGTTTAGATGTGATAAATTCCTAAAGGACTATTTTGCCCTTTGCTTAATGAATAACTACTGGCTTCTGGCTAAATTCTTTCTGCATATAGCTTTTAAATCTTTAACCTTCTCAAAAGTTTATCAGTCATAGACAATACTCCAATGGAAGTGTGGATCTCAAGATCAAACTTTATCAGTATTATTTCCTTTTAACATGACTTTCACCGTTATTATACCAAGCAGGGTCTGACAAAAAAACACGAAAGATACACTGCAGTTTAAACACACTAGAAAAAAGCATTCTCTGTTTATTAAGACTTTTTTTTTTTTAACTTCTGGACAATTAAAAATTAAACCTACTCAATTTCCCTTAAAATATCAAAAGCCCTAAACCAAAACAATCTTGGTTTAAAGATTAAGAGCTTTAGTCTTTAAACAATTTTAAAGGGGATGACCCTGAGAAATGTAGAATTCTAACAGCTGTTTTAAAATATATTTGTATGCAACTCAGACTGAAAAATTAAAAGAAAAATTTCCCCAGATTGAAGGTAGTGATTTAAAGTAACTAAATATAAGACTCAAAGCAATAAAATTCTATCAAATGCTCTAGAAATTTAAAATTCAAACATCTACTTTTATTTAAGGAAAAAGCAAAGATTTTTCTGAAATTAAAAAGAAGTATACCAACCTTTCAGATATCTGAGTCTTTCCATCTAATCGGAGGTACCTATGCTGATGATGTTTTAAAAGAACTTCTAATATATCCAACATCATGGTAAATTGACTAAATAATACAACTCTATCACCCTGTGAAAATATACACTCAGATTAGATACATTGAAAAATAAATTATAAGTATTCAATGAGCACTTGCTTCAATAAAAATCAAGTAATGACATCTAATATACATTTTTTGCTTTAGGTTATAATTTTTAAACTTCATCAGTAAACAGGAACAGCTACATAGTATACTTGGATTATGATCTCACAAATTCAAGTTATTTCAATATAAAATGCAATATATAAAATGCTTAATTATTGTAATATAGTAGCTAAAATACTAATATTAAAGCTATCATACAGATTGTCACTTATAAGAAATACTGTCTCATTATAAGAAATAATGAGAATTACCATTATTTAAAAATATGTGTATATTTGTGCATGTATATCAACTTCTCGTCTTTTCAGAGGTTTAATGGAGAAAAAGTAAACAGGAAAACATGTCCAAAAACATCCCCCAAACACTCAAAACACTAAAGTTCTAGAAAATTTAAAACAGATACAAATGAAAGCTTAAGAAAATCAGAAATGTTGTAAAGAAGTTTGTCTGAGAAAAACAAGAAGAGTATCATTCTTTTTTAATACCTTCTGTTTCAATTCAGACAAGATGCATCCTAAAACTCGGAATTTTCCAGAATCTAAAATCAAATCCATGTCTAACTGAAAATTATTAATGTGTCGATACTGTTTACAAAGCACATTTAATTCGAAGTCTGTCATAACTTCCATATCTTCAAAGATCAGGTCAGGGTTGGCCTCACAATGTGTGGGTTCCTAAAAACAAAAGACAAAACAAAACAAAACTATTTATACTTCAAAATGAAGATTATTTATAAAATGATAACCACACTCTTAATATCTTATAAAATATGAAATCATAGAACATTTTAATGCAACAGATTTAGGAAATCTTCACTTTTTAGGTACAATAAAGAGAAAAATTCTTAATATATTAAAATATTTAAAGATAAAGTAATTTCTAGATTCGGCACAAAATAATGTTATTGAGAGTTCTAGATAAATTAAGAATGATGTTACTCCAACTGGTAACTATAGAAATGATGGTTTATATGGGCAGGATTTCATTATACAATTGTCTTTACTTTCTACTTGTTTTCAAATTTTCTGCTTAATGAAAAAACTTTTTTAAAAAAGAGAAAGAGGACAGGTGACAGGGAATTGAGGCCAAAAAAAAAAAAAAAAAAAGGCTGAAACTATACAAAAATACAGTGAAGAAATAAATGGAGAAAAATGACAACAGAAGTGTTCTTTCTAGTAAAGAATAAAATAAGGAGTAAAGAATGTTATCCTAAATCAAAACTGTAAAACTTTTCCTCGCAAATATTTTAGGTTTTGCAGGCAAAATTTATGTGTTGAAATTTATTAACCCTAACTGTGTATTAAGAAAAGCAGTCATATCAAAGCAGAAACACTTTATGTGTGTGGAGGGAGAGGGAATGGGATGAGGGCAAAAAGCGCACAAGGAACGGAGGTGATGGTGCACTGGTGAAATGGTGGTGGGAAATCCATGGGGACCACAATTAATGTCAAATATAGACAGATAAAGAAAGATAAATTTATTTATAGATAAATTATTTTATTGTAAATTTATTTTATTTTATTATAAATAAAATAATTTATAAAAAATTCCAAGGAGTTCACTTATATACATAATTTATTTAAAAAAAAAAGAAAAGAAAAGCAGTCATATAATATGATGGAAGTGGAGGGGATACTGCTAAGCAAAGTAAGTCAGAAGGAACAAGACAAACACTGGATAATTTCACTCATATATGGAATACAAAGAAACAAGGAGTCTGTCAGCACCAAACCAGTAACAAGCCCCTGAAATCTTGACTGTGGAACTGTGTTATAAGATGGAGTTAAGGAAGGGGAAAAGAAAGTGGGGAGGATACACAATGAACTTTGGTGGAGGACTATTAGTATGCTAGGAGCGGGTTTGGTGATATACATTTATCTTAGGAAGTAGGTCCTATACCTCTGGATCACATACAATGTTGTTTTGTACAGTAATGTTATCTCACTATATATATATATATGTATATACATTTTAGTATTCCAATGTAAAAAAATGAAAAAGGAAGGAAAGGGACAGAGAAAGGAAAGAAAAGGTAGGGAAGAAAGATACCACAGACAACAAAGAAACAAAACAAATAGGCTATATTTGGAAAAAAAAAATTATTTGTAAAAACAGAAATTGCTGTATTTGGCTCTAAATTCCATTTACAGACTACTGATATTGATTATTATGTACTCTAAGTTACCTTGAACTATGCCTTAATTTTTTTTTTTTAAATTTTATGGTTAAAAGAATAACATATTCATTAGGTTTTATTTTTAGCTTAACAATTAAACTTAGTGTTTAATAATGTTAATAAAGCTCAGCTTACTACGAAATTCTTACCTTTAGCATGAGCTGAGACATCTCCTTGAGTTTTTCAGGTGTGTAATATTGGCGATGTAATAAAGGATGATTAGCCATTTTTCGCAACTGCATCATGACATTGCACATTTCTGTGTTTTTTTCTGTGATCCAAAGAGTACACATTAAAAACAGTATCAAGCTGATAGCTGTTTGTAGAAATACAAATCAACTTAAAAAGTTAAAACTTTTATCTAAAAATTCCAACTAATTTTTAAAATAATAAAATCCCACAACCATAGGACTAAATAAAATACAGGCCCAGTAAAGGACTATTTTCACATAAAATTGTGAGTATCAGATTATACCCATGTTATTGATAGATTTTTTCAATCTGTTGAAAAGACCCAAATAGAGTTGTTCTTGCTTCTCTGACATTGCACACAGCTCAATTCGATCTTTCTTGGGAGGTAGTTGCTTGAGAACCTGAGAAAGAAAGCAGTTTAATATAATTCAAATAAAGAGAAAACCAATTTTTAATAAACAATCATAATCAAAGATGTGCAGGTATGAGTTACCTCCTCTTTTACTCTTCTGAGAATAAATGGCTTTATGATTTGCTTAGCGTGTGCTATTCTCTCCTTTTCATATATACTTTGTTCATCAGCTGATTTCTAAAATAAAAACAATTCTTTCAGAAATTATTCATTGAAATTTTCACAACAGTACAGCACAACACAAAAATCTTTCTCACCAGAATTAAAGTTATGTTTCACAGAAACTCAATTCATTATAGGTGGAACTTCATTTCTGAATATGTGACTACAATCTACTTTTTAAATCTCCTTATGTGTTTTGATATTTCATAAGTAATTATATACTCTGTTGAGATAATGCACTTGAGCTATACTATGTTGGCATTCAAAAGTCAGTAACTAGTAAGTTACTAACTACCTAGAAAACTGGCATGAAATAAAATATGGGAGAAGATGCAGGAGGAGAGGTAGAAAACTTGAAATTATTGTAGAAAATGGCTTTCAAAGGGTATAGGTGATGCAAAAGGGGAGGAGTAGTTCAAAAAGAGGGATAGTTTCTAGTCAAAATTGATTTTGTCAATGGGCCTCCCCTGGTGGCGCAGTGGGTTAAGCAACGCACTACGAAGCAAATCGCAGCCACTGAAGCACGAGTTCGATCCCTGCTGCCGGCCAGGGGGGGGACCCACATGNNNTGGCAGACCTCTCCTGCTGTGCCCGCTGCTCCCCTCAGCAGTGTACTTCTGTTGATCTGCCTGTTCTGCTCCCGGCTCTCTGTGGTGAATCCTCTCACACCCCCACACCTCTGGCCTGTGCCCCAGTGCTTGTATGCATAAATAAATAAATCTTTAAAAAAAAAATTGATTTTGTCAAATTAGAAAGGTGGAATTTTATTCTAAGATGTAAACAGGTCTTTCATATTCTATGATATGCTCGGTCATTTCAAAAATTGCACATCACTAATATGTTAGTGACATTTAAAGAGGCAGTTAATCCACAGTGGAAGAATATCAGAAAACTCTTACAAAACACTTGTGATTTAGGTAAAAGTAAACAATTTATATAAATATTGTTGTACTGGAAAATTCAGGAGCTATTCAAGACTGTACTGTATTTATTTAAACAAGAGAAAACTGCAATTTTCTTCTAAATTGAGTCAATACTGTGATTTTTAGAAAATATTTTTGCACTCATGTACTTTTATTTTTTTTTTAAAGATTTATTTACCTATGCTTATTACAAGAGCTGGGGTATAGGCCAGAGGTGTGGAAGGTAAGAGGATTCACCAGAGACAGAGTGGGGAGCAGAACATGCAGATTGACTGAAATACAGTTCTGAGGGGCGCAGTGGGTGAGGCAAGAGAGGTCTACTGCGGTTCCCTCCCTGGCTGGGGATCAAACTTGTGCTGCTGTGCTGTGGATGCTTCACAGTGCGCGCTCAACCCGCTGCGCCACCAGGGAGGCCCGCATTCATGTACTTTTATTTCAAAATGTGTTTCTCAGTTTAAAATTTTTCTTGATATTCTAATTTTGCCCAGTTCTACAGTATAACTAAAGAAATGGCTACCAAATTGCCTGGCTAATTTTAATAAAGAAGATGCAATGATCAACATCACATGTTACCACTCCATTAATTTAAAATTGTCATTCCTCTTAAAATTAGGGTATTAAAAAACAAAACTTCTGGACAATTATAGAAATCACCAATTTATTTCCCATTGTATTCTGTCTACAGCTCACCTCATACAAGTATAGGGATGGATATCAAGCAATATATAATAAAAAAAAAAGAAAAGAAGAGGAAGGGCCAGATAAAACACAAACTAACATATTCTGGAGAAAATATAAATTTATGTTTACCGTCTTAGAAGAAAACATTCTTCGTATTTCACTGGTGCTACTACTAAACATGTGTGGCATAACAAAATTCAACAGTGACATGAGTTCTAACAGATTATTTTGTACTGGAGTGCCTGTGAGCAGCAAACGGTTATTTGCCTGTGAATAAAAATAAAATTTAGATTAGTTTACTATTGATTTCATAAGTAAGCAACTTGTGTCTGTGTCCTCATTACTTTTATGAGTTAACAATATTTTATTTTATATTTGTAACACTTATTATCTATAACAAGTTGGTGAACTATGGCTCATGAGAAAGACATTTTCAAAGAAAAGGAAAGAACAAGTGTCAGAGGCTGAATGGCTTACAAAGCATGAGATATTTACTACCTGGACCCTTAGAGGAAAATTTTTATTATACCTGATATAAAACATCATATACATTAAAAGACTCAATGTAAATATTCATGGAAAACTCTTACATTGATTGTCATAAGATGCTGGTAACGGATGGAGCCCATGTTCTTCAACATATGGCCCTCATCGAAAATGGCATAATTAAGTTTCAGTCTTCGAAATAGACTACGATCATCAGAACTGCTGATTGCACAATTATACCTATGAAAAAGAAAAAAAAAAGCCTCCTCTAAGGTTACATATCTTTAAGAGTTTAAAGTCTAAAAAGATTTAGTTTTATAAGATTATTGTGCTTTATACATTTCTAATAGCCTGTCCTAAAAGATATCACTGTACATAGCTGAACCTAAAAATACCAAAGTAGTTGGATCCAATAATCACTGACATAATCCAATTATGAGAGCTGCAATGAAAATTTAAATAGGCATTTTCTACATACTTAGGAAGAGGCCAATTTCAGTATAATATATAATCTATAGCTAATGCTATCTGTTTCATGAACTGTTCTATTTTAAGCAGCAGTAGCAGAAAAGGAAGCTAAGACTTTGTTTAGAAGACAATCATGTTATTAAACTAGTTTAACAGTTTACTATTGAATTAAACTAGCAGATTCAAGATGTATCAATTAATAGTTATCAGGTCAAGATTATACATCAAAATGGAATCCATTCTATTAAGATGAATTTTGGATGAATTCTTTTAATCTTGGCTTCTTACTGAAGTTAATACAGAGAAATAGTAACTAAGTATTGACAGCTTATGCGAAACTTGAAATAATTTACACAATAAATGTAGCATGAGAACATGCTGAATATTTATGCCAAAGAGTTACTAACACATGATTATTCATTTATATAACTTTCATCCTCATTTCTACGCTAACTCAAATTTTTCATTGAGAATAAGATTTCATTATATTCTTATTCATGAGTAAGAAATGTAATCATTTTGGTGGGCTAGCTTCAATTTTACATTAAATGTGTACCCTGTTTTCAATTAAGTAGACAAACCTTTATAATTGGTGTCAGCTGATAAATTAGCAAAAAACATTCCTTTATTGGTATTATATACCAAACTATAAAATGCCTGAACCTGTAACATTATTCCATTATTTTCGCTGCAGGTCATAGCATAAATTTTCCTTTACATTACTACTAATTATTATATTAAAAACAATATATATATTTTAAATTTAGAGACTGCACATTCTTTTTTTAAAAAAAAAAGCATTTTTCTCAATACTTACGTGGTCACAATTACATTATATTCTTCATATTTACTATGAATGTTATATCTAATCTGTTTACGTTCTTCCTGAGAACCTAGAATTTAAAAAAATACACACATATTGATATTACTCTATATTAACAGGATTTCAAAGAAATTTCTAACAATTAGAGTAAAATGACATGTTCTTACCATAGTAACAGAGCACCTTCAAAGTGGGGCACCATAAATTAACTTCCCTTAACCAGTTATCTGTGAAACCAAAGAGAGATATTTCTTGAATCTGTTACAGAGATATATGTAAGTGATTTTGAGTAGTGAAATGAAAACTGTAGTTTAACAAGTTTTACCAGGAAGCTATTCAAAGAAGCTGAATTTTTAAAATTATAGACTCTTCTCAATTTTATATCTGATGATGATAAAAATGATCTTCAGGTTTTGAGGTGGCAGAGGACTAATTAAAGGACAGAGAACCAAAACTGTTATAGTTAAAGGTGACTATTAACTTCCAAATTAGAGAGATGGGTTTTTGGTTATGTTCATTCATACAAATATTCTCTTATTCTATTCTACCTTCAACTGAAACAGAACAGTAATTTAAGTAGGGATGAAATGCTTACTTGAAAAACAAGTAAAATTTTAATTATATTTGAAAGCACTTAGCTTTTCTTAAATTAGTTAACAAGTTATTCAAAAGTACTATGAAAATAAAATATGATCTTTTATCAAATGGTCCTAGATCTATAATAACTTAAAAGGCAAATAATTAAATTGTATTTTAATTACTTTCTTCTAATAGACTGCCAGTACAATTAAAATTACATACACAAAAGGAGGAAAATATAGAGACCATAGAAATGAATATTTTACTTCCACAAGCCAAGAAATAACACACACACCCCACAACACATAGTTTTTCTTCTTATGTACAACATTACAGTTGGCTATTCACAGATTTACGAACCTATAGTTGAGGCTGGAACAACAATCAAATGAGGACCTTTATTATTCTCCTGATAGAGATATGCCAGGAATGCAATGGCTTGAATAGTTTTTCCTAGGCCCTAAAATTAACAACATATGAAATTTAGAAGTAAATTGAAAAACATTGGAAATACAGAAAGAAAATGAGTATTTCTGGGTTATTTTTGGTTCCCCATAAAGTAACTCAATGAGAATTTCTACTATGTTCTTAGCTCTCAAAGACACTTTAAAATGAGCAGAATGGATCTTAATTGTTAGTTAATATTTGATACACATTAATATGGAAGACCTTGGCATTATATAGAAATACAATTTTGGCAGTTGTTTATGTTAAGGAAATATTTACTACATACCAGATGGACAGAGAACTATGTTTCAATGACTAAGAGCTGAATATATGCCTATTCTACAACCCAGAATTTCCACTCTCAAGAATATATTCAAGAGATAGGAGAGCCTATGTCCAACGGAAAGCCTATGTCCAACTGCCAAACACTATAAATAACAACATGAGAATGGATAAACAAGTTGTACGTCATTTATATATTGGACTACTAGCATACCAATAAAAAGAAACAAGCTACTGATACATTTAAGAGCACTGATGAAGCTGAATGTTTTATTGCACCCAATGAACCAGAAAAAAATAAAAAAACCCTATACTCCATGTATCCATTTATAATAAGAAAAAAAAATTACGGTGACAGGCATAAGAGTGATGCCTGAAAAGGAATTATTGGAAACATTCTTGGATGATGGAATTGTTGATCTGTGTGGTCACATGGGTGTCTGATTATATAAAAATTTACTAAACTGAGTGTTAATGCATTTTACTGTAAGTAAATTATAAGTAAATTAAAAATCATAAAAATACATATTTATAAATTATAAATAAAATGGTATTAGTCTTTATTAACTGAACTGTCCTTACCCCTCATACCCAAATTCATCTGCTTATACCCTAAATATCACTGGCTATATTTGAAGATAGGGTCTTAAAAGAGGTAAGTAAGGTTAAATGTGGGTACAAATAGGTGTTTACCCAAAGATACACCAGGGATGTCTGCACTGAAAAAAAGCCAAATGAGAACACAGAAAAAGACAGTCATTTCCAAATCAAGGCTAGAGGCCTCAGTCCCCAGAACTGCAACAAATTTTTTTTTGGTTTAAGCCACCTAGTTTTTGGTATTTTGTTATGGTAGCCCTAGTAGACACTAGCCTATCACAAATATTGTACTTTCCAAGTAATAAAAATAGTTTTACATAATGCATCTGATTTGATACTTGATTTTACAATACAGAAACTAACTACCTATTTCATTAATATTGGCTGTGAGAGAGCAGGTCTCTTGGGAAGGATCAGAGGACCTATTAAAGACAGTTAGTACCCAAAATTCAGAACTGATACCCAAGTTTAGTCTTCCACAACTAAAACTACTATATATGTCACATTTTATTTCTGTAACTTTTGAAATCCTGTATTATTCACTTTTCTATCAGATAAAAGCAGGATCTGCATTTGAATTTATGATTGTATAGGGAAAGTCTTCAAGTACTAAAGATTATTAGAAGCTAATGACAGAACAAGTTATCTTTGTTAATTTTTATTTTGGAAATCTTATACATGGAGAAACACATATGCACTCAATAAATGCATTCAATAAATATTTTCTCAGTTAAATGCAACTCATTTTTAACAAACACTTTTTAAAAAATGTAACTGGATAAAAGAAGGTAAGGTTAAAGGTCAAGTTCCCTTGTGTCAGGAACTGGGCTACTGACTATAATGTATTTCTTAAATTTGGTTTCAAGCAATTGTGATTTTATGAAGAACAGAAACTCAGAATCATCAGGTGAAAGTAAAATGGCTGAAATGATGTTGATGCTGATGATCACTGTGTGGATTTGTTTACTGTCAACAATAGGTATCAGTGATAAATTAAATTTTAAAGGCAGCAAGAGGAAAGTACATATAGTAAAAATCTCCTTTAGTACTATCCATATATTTACATGTATGTATATATGCAACAGACCTGCACAAAAAATTAACCTAGAAAGATATGTATCAAAAACACTTCTTATTTTAAGGATGGTAGAATTATGGGTGATTCTGAAGGTTTTTGGTATTTTTATAAAATGTCTAATTTTTAAACTTATATTTAGTAATTTGATAGAAAGACAATATGCCAATTTTTATTGGGGTAGGGAGAGTTAGGATGCTAGAGCTAAGGTAGTCATAGAAAACAGGAATGATAAGGGCTAAAAAATAGTGAGTTGAGAACAGTAAATGACAATATTAAAGGAAATTTCCTAAAAAAAATTTTTTTATGATAGCAAAGATGTTTTTTTAATGACAAAGTCTAGTAATACAATATTATTACTTACCATTTCATCTGCCAAAATGCCATTAAGTCCATGTTTATGTACCAATGCCAACCAATTCAAACCAACCTTCTGATACGGTTTGAGTGACAAACTGGTAAAGAGAATCATAAATCAAGAATCATAAATTATAATTTTCTGACAAGGCTGAGATTTATAATGATACCTAGATCAAATATTATCTTTAACTTATAACAAGCCATTTATACTTACTTAATATATAACATAATATATTTTTAAAATCTCATCTTCTCAAAATTTATTGTCTGATTTCATGTGACAATAAGAATTACAAAAATATTTCCATATTTAGTGATAATGTAATGAATGCCACCAAATTAGCAAATGTAGTAAAGTATCAGAATATTAACATTTTACTAAGCTAATATTTGTAATAGAAATAATGTACTAATTTGAATTTCAGCACATTAACAAAAGAGTATTAGGACAAAAACATAAGTACAACTTTCTACTTTGCCAAGGGCTGATAGAGCACTTTCTGAATGAATGTAATTTACTCCTAATTTCATTGGTATGTCTAATTCTGGAGTGTATATGTATGAGTGTATTTGAAAAATGTATAAAGGTAAATTTGCTGTACAGCAAAAACATCAATGAACAGAAAGTAGGCAAGTATCAAAATCTTATTTAATTTAGAAACAAATACACTAATTGCTGGGAATGATTCACTTGAAAGGTAATATAGGGAGATTTTAATGGATGAAAGTTTTTTTTTAAAGTTCAAGTGTTTATAATGCACAGCAGTTATCATTTACTGAAAATCTAATATATATAGATACACAATGATATTTTCAAGTATCACACCCCATTAACCTTTTAACATCCTACAAAAATAAGATTATTGTAAGTTTAATAGATGAAAAGAAAAAAAACTGAGGCTTAATTTGTCTGAGTTAGCACAGCTAAAAGTGGTAAGGCGAAGATTTTTAACTCAGGAACTCTGTATTTCTTGGAAGCTTATTCTCATATTCAACAGGAAAGGATATACCCCAGATTAACACAAAAACCTAGGACAAAGTTATGCCTGCCATTCTCTAGCTTTTCTCCTGTTACCTCAATTTCCTGTTAATGATATCCTATCTGTACATTGTAAAGGACATAAACATGGCGTAATAAATGGTTAACAGGTAAAATTCTGAAATTTTAATTAGGAAACAGGTAAATGGGGAGGAAAGATCCATCTGTATGGATACAATCTATGAAACATTTCTCATCTGAAAAAATTAACAGTATAGGTAGGAAAAATCAGCTGTATTGCTGAAGTGTTTATAGTTCATTTTTTAAAAATGTGTTTGCTTTCCTAGACAATATAATTTTGATACTACTATAAAAGCAATAACGAAAAGAACATAACAGTACAAGTATTTGTACTTTCAGATCAAAGTGAATGATAACACTGAAATGTTTACTCTATTCCGGACATGACATGATGAGCTTTACAAGCATTATTGCTTCATTTAAGCCACATGATAAAAGATACTGCTACTATCCCCATTTTACATGGTAGTTCTCTGAGACTCTGAGAAGTTAAGAAATTTTTCCAGAGCCTTTCCAATGCCTTAGACATCTCACAACATGTAAAACTCATATTTCATGGAAACGATTAAAATCGACAAGGTAGGCATAGTTAATCACTTATAAATGCACCCAAGGATTCCAATGGAAATTTAACACAAATAGTCAACATACAAAAATTACTAAATCTCTTTATTGCTAATACATATTGAAAAATGAGTCTACTTCTTAAAATACTCTTCACTGTACACAAAACTTTTAAAAATGATGGAAAACTTTCACTGAATTTTTCACTGAAATAATTGTTTCACCTACTGTCACAAAGCAGCTCTGGCAGCGACTTTGAGTAGGATATTAAATAGCTTTGTTATATTAAAAATTTTAGATGTTACATAATCAAACCTACATATTTTAACATTTATAGTTTTCTAGTAATTTTTATGACTTTATATGAACCTCAACTATCATTTTATAGATAAAAATATAGTGATTTGCTCAGTGTGAACCAAACTGCTAAAACTATGTTTTGGACTTTCTGAATTAGTTAAGTGCTCTCTTCTCAACAGGGTACTACACTTTTCAACTGATAGCTTTCTTATTTCTCACTAAGAAAAAATAATAACTATGACTTTATGACTGAAAAAAAGGAAGAACCTGTTATTTTGAATTCAACTGCTTTGTCATATGTGAAAAAATTCTTCTAGGCAGTTTATTATGGTTTCTTTTCAGAATGAAAATTAAGTAGGTTTAAATCTGTCAGAAAAACTAGTTTCACATTATTTTGAAAAGTGAGAAAGGCCCAAAATACAAACAGAGTAAGTATAATGTACTAAATCTGAGTGCACAAATACAGATGTAGAGAGACTTGTTTGTTACAGTTCAAATAAAAAGATCAGATCAAAGGTTTATGGCCTTATGGGTGACAAGGGTAACTGAAATACTAATGGTAATGGTAGCTCATGCTACCATTTAGTCCATGAACTACTAAAATATTTACATCATAGTATTTTGAACTAGTCAAACCGCATCTGCAGTATTGATTTGCATTTACATTGTTATCAAATAGTTCCGAAACAACTGTTTAGGAAGAAGAAGATGGAGCTAGATTCTAGATTCCATCAAGGGTCATCTGAATGAGATAAGAACCTTGTGGATTTTGCCCAGAAAAAACACATAAGGTTAAATATATTTTATACTGAACATCTGAGAAAACTTCAGAATATTCTTTAGCTGATAATTTTAGATAAATTGCTAAAGCTTGAGAGATGGCTATCTATGGTAGAAATAAAATAGGAATACTGAGGTTTTCCTTCATTGTATTTCATTCTAAATGTTTTGACATTTTAAAATATTTGAGACATGAGAAATTTTACTTTTCCCTGGAGAAAGTTTATTTTTAACAAGGAATTAAGGTTTGTCTTATTTCTTTTATGCCTATATCTAAAAGGAAGTTTTCTTTTCTATATCATACACATTTGTTATGTATAGGAGTTTATTTTTAACAAGGAATTATGGTATGTATATTTATTTATTATGTATATGATACATACATATATATTGTAGACATAATTTTGTTTTAAAGTAAATTTTGCTACTAAGAATTTAGTCTCTTAAGAGAAAGTTGCAGACAGCTTATTCATCAGGGCAATCTAACATTTTCTTCTGTGTTAATAAATCGTTTCTCAAGGCAAGGAAATGAAATGTTCCCTACACTAAGCAGCATGAACAGCCAAAACGTGTGACTAGTGTGCCAACGAAAACTATTTGTATGATTAACCTTAGCTAAAAACCAAAAAAACCAAGACAACAAATTACACCCCCTAAAAATGCATTTAAATTAATAAATCATCTTATTAATATCGCAAGAGGCTATGCACACAGGTTTTTGAAGTTTGTACTTTAGATCCAATAAGCACTATAATTTAAAAATTACATTTTTCCTCATCTATTAAATATTTTATTTAAAAAGTCCTTAGTCTAATGGAAGGATGGTCTATAACCTGGGTAAGTTATTTACAATAACAGGACTTTGTGGGTGTGGGTTTAAGAAAGGTTTTCAGTAATGCAATAAAGCACTTGGTTTTTTAAAAACCCAAATTATGATAAAATAAACTCAACTGGGTAAGTCTTGCAGAGTGAAGAACTCCCCATATCCAATGATGTAGAACAAGGAGCAGCTCCAACTACAATTTTAGAAGATGAATTTGCTGACATGGCCATAATTCATTCTATGCAACAGAGAAAAGTGCTTCTTTGTGGAAACTGCATCACGTTTCCCTATATCATCCCAAAGCACCCTAGAAGGGCACAGAAAAGATTGGAGCTTACTAAAGGTCAGTGATCATACCTTGACTGTTTTTTAACTTTGGTTTTTAATTAATCTATGATCAGTAAATATGCTTTTATCATTAACTTAGAAAATACCAGTAGATAAAATCATCAAATAAGATCACTAAGTTTAAGGAGACCATCAGTTTTAACCTTATTAAATGCTTGTAAGAGATACACTGAAGATATAAATATATATATAGAAATCATTTTAAAGCTGGATAACAGTACATAGTATCATAATTCATTCAAACTATTTTGATAACTTGAATTGTTTGTATGTTTTTGCCACTATAAATATTATCACAAATTAAAAAAAAAATCCTGAACAGTTCTTAATCTCCAAACTAATACTTAAAAATAAACATATATAGACGTTCAAAGCAATTTTCCCCACTGCAATAACCAAAAACCATGCAAAATGGGGTTTTCACAGTTACAAAATGCCATTTTATTATGTATTGTGGATTAACTGTGGATAAAATATTTTAATGAACTGTTTAGTGTATGTTTTACAAGAATTCTGATATGGTATTTCACTGACAATAGCTCTGGACCACATACTTTATATTTCTTTATATAATCTATTTAATTAAAGTGTCCTTTTCATTTTTTATGTGTTTCTATCCTGGAGAGATTTAACTATCTTGTATTTTGAAAGTATTTAAAACATTTAATAAAACTTGGTTTATCATTTTGTTTTATATTTGACTAAAAAGAAATTGGGCTAACACAGAAATTTTTAATATTGATGCAATTAAGCAGCTGCCATTTTTGAAATACCAGATTATGTACAGGGTTAACTAAGACACCCTTTTCAGTTGTTGTGACTATATATTAAATTATGATTCCAAGAAAGGAAAGCATAGGTTATATAGAACCTTATTATCACCCCTCTCCTAATTTATAATGCTACAATAGAGTGGAATAACCTGACTGGGGAGAAGGAATCAATAAAAAATAATTCATGAAACAATATGTCATTAGAAGAAAACCCCAGGTTTCTCTTTTAACATTAGTGTTCACATCACTTCACATTTAAGTTCCCAAGGTACAAAAAAGAAAAAGGTTTGGAATTTTCATACAATGGCGATAAAATAATACCTTTGATTTAGGATGGAGGGTTGTTCTATATTCCATCCACCTCCATTTCCAGTGAGCATGGTAACTTGTTTTGTCAATTTATTTGAAATGTCTTCACATTTGTTCATAAGCCTTATAACTACATCCCTTTCTTGGATCAGTGTTTTACAGTGCCATATCAAATCTTCTGACAAGCCATTTGTTTTGGACATCTTTGTGAACTATGATATGAAAAGAAAATAATTTAATAGTTCAGCCTCAAACAAAAACCAATCTCAATTTCTTTCTTTACAAGAGAAATACATTTGTTAATTTAAATTTTTACTGATAAGCTTAAATCAAGTGCTAAGAGAACCAGATTCTTCATGTCCACATTTGAATTTCCATGTTTCACTCTCATACTCTGTCATCTCAAGCTAATCATGTTGAAATAAAATATATCTTTCTCCTTGAAAGGCACAATCCCACACTTATTATTTTGACTATGGAAGCTGTTACCTTACAGCGGAAACTCTGGGGCAGTTGCTAATGTCTCCCTGTTGTCTTGTCTTAAAATCTCATATTTGCCTTTATTACCAAAAGTAAAAATACTAAATGTAGTAACTGTATACTGGATCTACATTTTGTCATTTCCTATGACCTTCATAAATTACTACTAATTTTAATTTTCCAATTTTAATTATCACTCAAGCATTCAAAACTCCAATTATTATTTGTCACTTTATATTTTATTCCTAAACTAAGATTATCATTTGGAAAGATAATGCATGGATCAAATGTTAACAACCAATTCAATATATTGACAAACTTTCTTAAAAGTCATTTTCAAGACAACACAGATAAGTGGTTTTGTGTGAATACTCAAGGGATTTCTTTCAAAATACATTTGTTTTTATTTTCTGTATCAATAACAAAAAACATAAGACTACAAAAAATATTCTTAGTGAAAAGGATCAGACAACCTATTGTAGTTCCTTTAAAGCTAACAACCTTGGGATAAAGAAAAATACCATAATTCAGAAGTGAATAAAAGAAAGTAAAGTAAAACCATCTGTTGGAAGAAAAATGCATATGATTTTATTAATTCATGCCATGTCAGAGAGCATATTCTTTCAAGTTGTAACAGGAATCACATTAACAACTCTAAATAATCCCTGTGGATCACACTATTTCTATATTCACAGAGAAACTTAACAGAAACTCAACGCTTACAGGAAAAACTAAAATAATAATCATAAAAAATGCAGTTCATAATAATATACATTTATCATATCTAGCCTGTGATAAATTAGCAAGAAATAAAAATTCTCATTTTATTTAAAAGTTATGTATACTAGTAAGTATACTGCAGGACTGAAAACAAAACAGCACTGAAGTTATTTGCATACATTTTCAGAATGACAACTTTCTAAAATCACAGTATTATTTTTATTTTATGCTTTCAAGAGAAAAGATCTATATACAAACAGCAGGGAAGATTAGAATTAGTGTTTTGAAGAGTTAAAGGTTTATCAGAACTTTTAATTAAAACATAAATATTTTAATTTTTATATACTATATATCAGTTTTTATGCCTATTGTAAAGTGTGTGTTGCTGTGAAGAAACAACAAAAATAACAAGAGAAATAAGGACAAACATATTATGAGTTGCGTATGTCCTAGAAATTACTAGGTATTTTTTATTCACTAACTCATTAAATCCTCACGATGTAAGATCAGTCCAATTTTTTTTTAAAGATTTATTAATTTACGCACACAAGAGCTGGGGTACAGGCTAGAGTCGCGGGAGGTGAGAGGGTTAACCAGACAGAGTGGGGAGCAGCACAGGCAGTCTGACTAAAACACACTGCCCCGAGGGCACCAGCGAGGGCACCAGCGGGTGAGGCAGGAGAGGTCTGCCTGTGCCATGTGGGTCCCCTCCCTGGCCAGTGGCAGGGATCCAACTCGTGCTGAAGTGGCTGCGGTTTGCTTCATAGTGCGTTACTTAACCCACTGTGCCACCAGGGAGGCCCAAGATCAGTGCAATTTTAAGGTTACAAATTTAGATCTCTCTAGCAGTTATCTACTATACACTAAAACAAAAATCTAAGTAAACATATTTTTTTTACTGACGAATTTGTTAGGATTAGGTTCCATTATTAGTAATAGCAAACCCAAACATCACGGATTTAAGTAAAAATTCATTTCTACCTCATGAAAATGAACACTAAAGGAAGCAATTCAGATCTGGTATGGTGGTTACAAAATCAAGGATTTTTCTACTTTACTATTGTAATATCCTAAAAATGTAGTTCTCATTAACATACCAACATCGCAACCAACAAGGAGAGGCCATCCAAGGGCACTTTCCAAAAGGCTTAATAAAAGTCTGATTACAGCCCACTGGATACAACTTTATCAAGACACCACAAGGAAGCCTGAAAAAATGTTTATGTATTGTAGGTACTGTAACCAGTCATCAATCTGTATGAAAAACCCAGCAGAAGGGGAGTGGAAGAAGAGGGTTGGGGAGATTGGAGAAGGGCTAAAAATGATTTGTTTTAAAAAATTTCTATTCAATATGCATGAAACTGATATGGGGAAAACAGACAGTAACGCATGGTTTCATGGCATTTCAACACACACACTCACTCACTCATTCACTCACACCCCATTTCCAATGCAAAAATACTGTGAATTATCTGTAGTTAACAATTTCTAAGGGTCAGGCAATTGAATGGACTTTACTTTATTCAATACTTAGCTTTCCTCATAGATTGGTAACAAATTACACCTCACTTATGAATGAAGAAAGAGTGGACTTGCTTCATGTCTCATAAATTGCTAGAAAATATCAGCACTAAGATTCAAAAACCAGGCCACACAGCTCCAATATATTATGCACATGCTTCCTTGTGTGCAATTACATAAATCAAAGGAATAATGACATGCAAAGAATTCAGAAACAAGATATTCAACACAAAGACACTACCACATTCCTGAGAATGTCAGGTAAATGAGATATCAAGGCTGCCAATGTCAGCTGGCCTGTAACAGAACCAGTCTAAACCACAGCAGGTCAAAAGACTTCTGAAGAACTTCTACAAGAAAAGCTGAGAGAATACCTGAAAATTATATGATCTTAATAATGTGAATACTAAGATTTTCAGAATTATCATACTATTACTCAATACTGATAGGATCATGGAATAGGAAATGGGAATATGACGTAGGATAGTGAGAAAATATCTAACCTATTATTATACAGTTATGCATCAATGTTTTGGTCAACAGAGCACATATGATAATAGTGATCTCAACAGTTATACCATCTGATTTGAGTATTTATACTTTATAATGTCAATTATACTTTATGCACAAAATTACTGAATGACAAAATCACCTAAGAAAGCATTTCTCAGCAGTTAGGAAATGGAACTGCAAAGTCTATCATGCTGTATTAATAGACAAAGGCTGCAACTGTAAACAGCATTATGTTTATATTATCTAGAGATATGGAAGTAATAAGAACCAGACAAAAGACATGAAAGCAGTGATAAGTACTGTTTTAAACAGGCTAAAAAAGGGATGGGTATGGATTTGGGGGAAGAATGAGACTGTGTAATTACTTAATACAGGCAAACATATTTTTAAGATACCAATATATACCTGTTATGCTCCCCACTCTGTCTCTGATACATTCCTGTAAGTTATTCAGATTTACCAAAAAAGAACTTAAGAAAAAGAAAATATTTTATACATGCAGGATCTATTAGTAAATCTCAAGTTATTTTTTTTTTTAAAGATTTATTTATTTATGCATACAAGCACTGGGATACAGGCCAGAGGTGTAGGGGGGTGAGAGGATTCACCACAGAGAGCAGGGAGCAGAACAGGCAGATCAACAGA